>CM062813.1:383676943-384117924 GCA_031772625.1 Pinus tabuliformis
CTCTCACGAAAGACTAGCGAAGCTGCAGGAGGCCAAAACACTAAAAGAACAAGTAGATGTAGCGCATCACAAAGAGGCGGTGTTGAAGGTGCGCTTGAATCCCTAGTTGGATGAGGCTTATTCGGTCACAACCTCTATTGAAGGCAAGCTTGCTAATCTGCAAGTGACTCAGCAGAAGCTTCAGGCTTATCATTTAGGAGCAGTGAAAGAGCAGATGGTTGACGAAGTGAAGCAGGCGGCCGCATAATACACTACCAAGGTTGTCATCATACAGGTCGAGCTGGGAGGTCTTCGCGCCAAGATCTCCACGCCCACAAAGTGACTCGAGGGCGAGTCACCATGTTTGTGTTAGGCGCCTGTTGGGAACAAGTTCCCCCAAGGACAGTTTTGGGGCTAAAATCCCATGTTTTGGGACAATTTTGTAATAAATTTTTAAAGTCTCCGCATTTTGTGTTCATGGAGTGTGAAGGTGTCAAGAGTCATAAAGGGTTGTCCATCCTTATTTTGTAAAATGTAAATTTGGTTGTAAAGATCCACCGATGGTCCGCAGACCATGGGATTGTATAAAAAGGAACTAAGTAAGTAAGCCCTAAGTAGTTTGGAGTAGCGAGTCAGAAGTAAGAATGGATAGCAAAGAATAGGAGTTTTGTGAGAGAAGTTTAAGTGTTTCAGGTCTTAGCATAGGTAGAGGCTCTGTAGCTAAGTGCGCAGAGGACTAGGGTGGAAGTCCGCAGCTGAGTGCGCGGAGCCCTGCAGCTGTGTGTGTAGGGTAGATAGAGTCTGTATTAATCAGAAGATATCAATAAAGAGAAGTATTCTGCAAATTCCGTGTATTTATTTCTTGTTAATGCATCTAGTTATATTGCGTTTTGGGTTTAATTTACAATGTTCATGTGATGCACGAATGTATGTGACTGTATTGGTTAATTGAACACAAGTAAGAATATATGTTTACAAGGCGCTAACTATGGTTGACTAGTAAGATAAGTAAAACACTTAAGATAACTTGGGAACCTATACAATACGTTGTCCCCAAGGTTGTGCTTCTTAAGGATTTCTACCATTTGGTCAATTTGTTTCTTCATGCAGGAGGATTCCGGATGGAATCCTCGGTGATAGTAGGTGCATTTGTCTCCTTTCTTCCCTTTCTCATTTCTGGAGCCGGAGGATTCATTGAAGGGCTTGGTGTACCCTTCCTTCTTTCGATGGAAATGCGCTTTTCCCTTGTCTTTTTGCTGCTGATTTTTCTTATTTGAATCAGATCTGTGATTTTGATTGTGGCTGCCATCATGCACAGCAACTGCATGCACTTTTGGAGGTTTGATTTTCCCCATGCCAATGAGTTTATCTTGCTCAAAAGTGAGGGACTCCATGAACTCTTTGAGAGAAGGCATAGTGTAGGATTTACATGTTGCGAGCCTTACTGAATGAAATGTAGACATAAAGATGGAGTATTCTAGTCGAAGGTTTGACATAATAGAGAGAACTTGGTGACTCTCCTCCTTGGATTTGTCAATTCCACAACCCTTGAGTTGTGGCGATAGATCATTATATTTGGTGAAGAAGTCTTGAATTCTGTCATAGTTTCGTGGATCCAATGAGAGCAGCTACACTTCGAGTAGATGTCCTTTCATCTCATCCTATTTCCCTTAGAGTTCTTCAACCTTTTTCCAAATCTCATTGGGAGTATTGCAGGCAGATAGATGAAACTGCAACTCTGGGGAGATGCACATGCATATGGATCCGTGGGTCTCATCCATGCGGTTGAGGTACTTGGATTTCTCTATGGCTGAAGTGGGTTCCACTTCTGCAACCATGGTAATCCTATACAACCCTTTCTGACGAAGGTATCGAGCCATTTGGTCCTTCCATTCGTGATAGTTGTATGGTGTTAGGATCGATGCTTTAGGAAACTCCATTTTTCTGTCGATCTTCGATCTCCAAGCTTTAATACCTGCAAAATAAAGTACTGGTGCACCTTTATATAGCAACCAACTTGCTCCAATACCATGTAAATGTGTTAGAAAACTGCACAGATGAATCTAGCTAGTAAAGGTTGAACACACAACTTTGCAGAGCAAAAACACTAAAAGAATTGAAAGAACAAAAAGAATGATTTATTCAGAAAATAGGTTACAATGCTCATGATATAGCATTACTGGGTGAAGATCCCAAGGTAATGCACCATAGTGGTGATCAATGAGAGGACTCAACACCTACAGCAAGTTTCGGAGAGAACTAGCCAGTTGCAGGGTGAAAGGAGGAGCAAATCAGGGAGTAAATCATGTAGAAGAACTAGCCAGTTGTGAAGTGAAAGGAGGAGAAAATCAAGGAGTAAATCATGCAAAAAGGATCTTGCATGTAGTCCCATGCTCTAACTAAGTGTCTACATGTGCCAGTAATGAAGGTCCTAGGTGTGTAGTACCTCCAACAAGTGTTCATGCCATGTACATGGCTGGCCACTCAAACCTAGATGCAACAAAATGCTGAGGCACAACAAGATATATTGCAGTTATTCTACTCATGGCGGGAGTAACTTCTACGATGGCAGTTGTGAATCATATGTGTGGATACATAGTCCCACTCATTCTGCAATACATCAGCGTACTGTAGCACTGCATACTGTCGTCTAGGGCAGAACACAGTCCTAGAAAAACCATGTCTGCACTTCTTTATAATTACAGGCAAAGCATTGCAGCCCAAAACGCCTACTCGCTTAGAGATAATGCTCATCAAACAATCGATCTAACAACAAAAATCCAGATGGTAGAAAACAGAGCAGAATCGCTGGACTGAGAACTTCATTTTTCCAAATTTGTGATCCCAAGGAACGATTCATGATTACAATTTAGATGATTGAAATAATTTTGTAACATACTATTAGAACTCGTGTATTTTAGAATAATATACTCTGTTAGATGCACTGTACAAATATTCAGAGGACTATAAGTCCATTTTTGTTGAGCAACTTATTTTTGTTGATATTAGCAAAAACAAATCTCGGCAAAGATTTCCCTCAAGTCTTCTCATCTCAACTGAGAAATCTGTTTGAGTTGTTCATATTAGTGCCATTGAGATTTCTGGTTCTACCGCTGTCACGATCTATATTATGAGCAAAAATTTGTTTAATAGGCATCTCATAAAAATAAATACTATACAAAATGACATCACAGTAATAGTTGCTTATATTCATATATTTAAATCCAAGACATACAAATGGTTGCAGATTGTCACAATATATTTTAATCCATCATTGCGTTTTTTTTATCACAGTATTAGTTGCATATAGTTATATATTTAAATCCAAGACATACAAATGGTTGCAGCTTGTCACGGTATATTTTAATTTATGATTTTTTTTTAAACAGTTTGGTATTTTTCTACAGGTTTGGTATGAACATTGAGATTTTTTAGAATAGTAATTTGAGTATGGTAATATGTATAAAATTTAATCAAGATTTAGTAATTTTATATTATTTTCTTTTTTGTTAAGCTTTGTAGGATTCTTATTTTCGATTTTACATGTACATTATTTACCCAACAACGGGGGAGGGTAGTACAAGATTCGAACCCAATATCTCCAGTTCGGTGAAACTTTATTCCACAGACATCACCACTTGAGCTACGGAGATGGACAATAATTTGAGATTTTTAATTTGTATAATAAGAATTATTTAAAGATTTTTCGATGGGTTTGAATTATTTATGTATTTGGGAACTTATTTTAAACAACAAGAAATTAAAATCTCATCTAAAATTGTATCATTTGATTTCTACCAAAAAAAACCTAAAATATCTATTAGTAACATTAAGTCAATTAAAATATGTTTTTATACATCAAACTACACATATTATTTAAGGTAAACACTGATTTTATGATTATTTTATACTTTCAAAAATTTGTTTTGAGACTTTTTTCCACTTCTAAATAAATACCTAGTTATCTTTATGTTTTTGATAGACTGGTAATGGGAATTGTTTTCATTGTCTTTATGTACTTAAATTAAATATAGTTTTGAGTTTCAATTGGAAGAGAACTTCATTTGAACTTTGTTGTCTAATTTCACAATAGACATGGTGGTTCATTCATTTGATCATTGGCATTAGAAGTGTTAGATTGAGCCATGTTTTAACCATCACATTAGAAGTACTATATGGAGCCATGTTAATCATTATTGTGTATCATCTAGTTAAAGATAACCATAGTGTTGTAGGAACAAAAATCATAGGAGTATCATGTTAGTTGACTTTATATGGATGGTAGTATCACTATTCTTGTGGTGAATTTATTGAGATTTATTTAGTTGATGAACTCAACCTTGAGGTATCAGGAATGAACACATAATTGCAACCAAATCAAAGAATAAATGTTAGAAGAAACTAATCTTAGTTAGTAGATAAAATTTCAAAAAATCCAACTGAATTTTGATGAGTTGCACTATTTATTTTCATTGATGATAGAATTTGTCTATTGGTTTGTACATCAAGCATCAATGTTGATTTGGTTGGGAGTCCATATTAATACTATAGTCACAAAACTAAGAACTTGAAGAAAAACTAGACTATAAGTTTCTATATATGCTATGCCATGTCATTCATGCAAAGAGAATATGAGCCTTGGAATCCATTATGAAGACAGATTTCTACATAATTCCTAAAATAGGCACAAAATTTAATTTTTGTATAAGATCCAAGTTGGTGAGCTGTGAGGGCCATAAGTACCATATTCACAAGTCGTACCAATCAAAGTATTTAAATATTTGACCTTGACAAAGCTATTAGTACTCAAGGAGAAAGCAAATTCAATGTGGAAGAGAGAGGGATAGGAAGATACAATGGCCATCAATGCATAGATTAAAGAGGAGAATTGGCACTTGAAGGAGAAGGTGCGTATTTTTGAACAAAAGTTAGCATATCTATACAAGAAGTGAGACCTATGCATTTTTTTTTCTATTACTATAGAATCATTTTGTTGGATAACAATTCTCCCTCACCCCTATTCTAGTGGATTAGGACAAGAGTAGAGTCCATCTTATGAAATGTTGGGATGGGGTCCCTTGGGTTAGTTTTGGGGTAAAAACCCAAGTTTTGATGTAAAGTTTCATGAAAAGATGTAAAGTCTCCACGAATTGTGGATACAGAGCGTATAGTTAGTTAGGAGTCAAAAAGGGTTTTTACCCTCGTTTATGTAAAGTTGAGTCGGTTTTGAGATCTACCCATGGTCTGTGGACGATGAGATTGTATAAATAGGTGTGTCTTAGAGAGTCTAAGGCAGATCTATGTCTTTGTCTATGGGTATGACGAATGAAGTCTTAGAGAGATAGCACGGAGAAGTAAGTCTTAGAGGTAGGAAAAGGCTATGCAATTGAGTGCATAGAGCCCTAGAGTAGTGTCTGCAGCTGAGTGCGCAGACCCTTGCAGCTAAGTGCGCAGACCCTTGTAGCTGAGTGCATTGGGAAGTTTTTGAGTCTGTAACCTGATAATGAAGATCAATAAAGAAGATTGTTGAAGAAATTCATGTGTTTTATCTGTTTACCTCTGTTGTTCATGTCTGTGATATATGTTGCTATTAAAGAATGTCTTTACGAATTAATAATATATTGATGCACGAATCTATTGGATGAATCTCTTTAATTTAATGCAATGCATGTTAAGTATTTACACGAAGGTTATAATACTTTATGTTAAGTTTATTAAGCAATTAAGGAAATCTGTGTGGATTTTGATCTGAGTCTAGTCTATGATGTGCGTAAGAAAATAACCTATCAGTTAAAGGTCCGCAGAAACCGAGCGTAGACCTTCGCAGAGGTCTAGGGGCCATTTGAAGGAAATTACAACGCTAAGCCCTAAGGGCTTAGAGATCTGCGAGAAGGCATATCTAGGACATAAAAAGACATCACAATGATCTTTGGATGTAGAAAATTGGTTTCAACATCCCCCCATACTACTTCGGGTGAGACTTCAATCCATGCTAAGCAGGTTGATGCCGAAAGGACCAGTAATACGCGCATGATTAAGGCCGTGAGGGAAGCTTGCCGAATGGTCCCCAAATTAGCCATTCTTGAGGAGGGGGAGGCAGATGAACAGATCTACAAGCTTGCTACAGGGGTGCACGATGCTCGCATAGAGTTGGCTAAGGTTCAGCTGGAGATGAACCTACAGATTGCAGATTTACAGTTGAAGGCCCGGCCTTCAACTCCGCCAGAAGTAAAGGAGCAGCGTGCAACCACTGTCATCGAGGCGATAGAAACGGTAGATAGTGCAGTAGCAGACTGCACACAGTTGTTTGAACAGTCGTTCGAGGTCCTAACGAGCCTGCAGGAGGACCCTAATGTACAGCGGCTGGAGAGAGAGGTGTGAGAGCTGCAACACCACTATCAATCAATTGACATATTGGAATCTGTTAGCATTGGAGGGTTTGTGTAAGGGTTACTCAATGGTACAAAAGAATTTCCTAAAAGCCAAATATTGACATCTATAAAGTTGAATAAACCTTTACCAAAGGAAATGGGTTATCGTAATCTATATTAGAAGGTTAGGAATGTGTTTATTCAAACCATAATGTGAGCGTTGTTTAAATGTTGGTTTGGTATTTAAGATTACAAGCTAGGATCACTATAGAAGGTGAAGTCTTTGTAAGAATATGAGATCCTCGTATGAGTATAAATAACATTTAGAAGATAAATTTGATCCATAAGAGGTTAGATTTCAGAGTTATTACAGTAATCAATTATAGAGGTTATGGATTTGTTAGATTTGTTATAATATGGAAGACTCATATTCTAATTATTTATGTAAGACATCAAGAATGGATTGAAGTGTGTGGCTAGGACAAACAAAGGCCCAAACTATGTTGAATTAGGCCAAGAGAATGGTCAAGATAAACCAGTGAATTTAATCTCGAAAAGGATGAGGAGTAGATATTAATGGTAGACAAATATTACAGAGAAATTCTATGTACATATGTAATGATGTAGTGTATTTATGCCTTTGAGTAATGTATGCCCCACTTTGATTGATGTGTTTTTATTTGAGTTAATACATAGTATAATTCTGAGTGAGATACTTTGTTCTTCACATGCTTTGATATTACAAGATTGGACTATCTCCCAACTCATGGTCACATGTGTATTTATTTCTCTATAGATTGAATTCTAAGTAATTTATGCATTATTGTGTAATATTGAGGTCGATTTAAGAAACTAAGTAGAAGGAGCATTCTAGCATAGGTCATTGATTAGACAAAGGTTTCCAGTGTTGCAAGGTTCTACAGATAAGATCAAATATAGGGTTGGGTCATTTGAATTGTGTTTAATGTTTAAATTTTAAAATTTGACAACTCAACACCCAAGTCCCAAAATGTTAATTGACAAGTAATAGGTGTATTGCATAACGTTTTTGCTAGATTCATGATAGAAACACATCATTTATTTTAATTCAAAGTTGTTTTTCCTAGTCTCTTAAAACTCCGAAGCCCCGATCAATCGATACTTGAACACCCCATCACCAGATATCTCAATCTCTTGAAATTCCTATATTGCAAGGTTCCACATAATATATCAGGATGAGACTCTGTTAAGAGTAGTGCATTAAGAAATCCCTGATAATTAATACCCTGATCTCTCTACACTCGATATCCCGGTATCCCTTGGAACAAAATTTAGTTAAAGGGAATACTTTCTTTCTACCGGGATTTGAAATTGTCTGCCTACTGAGACAACTCTTATTAGAAAATTTGTAATGTGTTTCATGAATGTGTTTAAACTCTAAATTTTTAATATGCCAAAATTCAATATTTGGTAATGTTAACTAATATAAAAGAGTATCTATCAATTAACATTCTATCTATGCTATGACAGAAATGTACCAGAGAAATTTTTGAGGTGCATGGATCTGTGATATTCCAATGAGCCAACATTCTGATATGTCCTATAATAGAGATGAAAGTAATTTCAAATGTTAGGAATTAGTTCCAGTGGGTTGATGAAAAACATTTTATATGTCATGAAGCATTCTAATGAGAAATAGATGATAGATAGTTGAAGGGCATGAGGAAAAATTACTAACAGCTACATCACCTGATAGATCTCATGACACGGGAGACCCGATCTCCTAAAATCCCAATAACATGGGTCACGATACTAAAATATATAATTGTTTAGTGAATATTTTATCAATATATAATTATTTGACATACGTAACTACAAAATATAATAAGCTTGGGTTTCCAAGATATGAGTCATTCACTTCCATGTTCCATCATTGGTCCAATGGTTGCATCAACTTGTTTTATCTAAATAAATCATATGTAGGTATAATGGAACTATAATATTGATTAAGTATGTTTTTTTTTTAAGGGTGGTTCACAGACATTGAGTGACCACTACATCCATGGGAAATTCCAGGCAGATCAACCCGAAAGGATCTACCCATAGGCCAAACTAGCAAGGCCTAACCCCAAGGGCGTTGGGGAGATTTGACCCCAGGATCTCATAATAAGAAAAGTACTTAGCAATGGGAACTTGAAAAACTGAGCTATCCCTTGGGGCTTTATTGATTAAGTATGTTATTTAAATCCTTTTATGTTTTCCTTTATTGTTTTGTATGTTCATATAAATATGTCCAAACATATTTATATAAAGTCTACTTTAAATGTAGGAAAGAATTCTTAACATAAAGCTTCTATTAAATTCATAGAGAACTTCATGATATATTCAATTCAATAACAATATAAATGACCTCGATTATTTTTTTTTAATGAAATTTTACTTTTTATGCAACAATATTTATTGACCCTTTGCAACCTCATATAGTCATCAAGTATGACCTTGCTCTTAAAACGTTATGCATGTGTAATCTAGATATATATGCAAGAACAAATTCCTTTAGTGTTTCACTTGTCCATGGTCATTTCAACCTCAAAAATTGTTCCAAAGCTCCATTTGATGATAATAATCCAAATGCAACTTTAACCATCCTAAAGAAAAAATAACTCCCACCAAATCGTGTTGTATGTGAGATTGAATTATATCTAATAATTATGATATCAACCTCTTGGAAAATCTAAATAAAGAACGAAGCACATAACAAATTATTAAAGCTAAAAGGAAAGATACGTTAACGAAAAGCAAGTTAACATATATAAATATTATCTCAATCCAGAATCCTTAGATTCCATTGCAAAGACGTGTCGAATTCCAATTTCAGGATGCAGTTCCCTTCAACCTAAATTCTTGTTTATTCACATGACAAATCAACTAGTCACAAACATGGCATATGTGCAGCGAGAAAGAAGAGGTGCACACTAATAAAGAACGAAGCATCATCAATAAATCGCAAGGATGACCATGAGTAACTGTTTTAGAGTTTCCATCTGATGGCGAGGGAGTTTTGTGGACACATCAATACTCTTTCCCCCTTCTCTATTGGGGAACAACTTCATCCTTCCAATTTCTTTCAAGCAAGTAGCCTGTACATTCAGTGGCCTTCCCCATCTGTGGTCTATCTCGTAAACATGAAATTTCAGAGACATGAATGTCATTACAATGTAATCATTACATAAATTTCCAAGAATTGGGTCTATGTTTCCGCTTCCAAGACGAGATTTGACGAAGTCTGCAACTCTGCAGCATAGGAAGAGACGAGCTCTTGGATGAGAGTCGCAACAAAGACGATATCCTGCACCAATAACTACTTTGTCGTAGTCCTGACAATACCACTACATACGTAGTTCCAAAAATATGTTGGAGGCAATGGCGGTTTTACCCGCCCTGTGAAGTCAATAGGCACTCTAAAATAAACGGGCTTGTTCTCTGGAACTTGTCGATCTTTCATTACACATCTCCAAAATTGCGCCGAAACTGCTACAAATGAAGTTGAAGAGCCCGATCGTTCCTTCAAACCTTGAATTATTTTTTCGCTGAAATGAAATGTTGATATTTCTAGATTTGTTTCATCTTCGATGGAATTATGGACAATACTGATGTTAATGTTTTCCACTGAGTGATCACCAGCACTTGCATTAATTTCTGAATATTTTAAGGGCAGCGAATTATCTAGGACAAACCTGAAAATTTGCGTCTCTCTAATCAAATCAGTGACAACTTCTTCAGCCCTCAATTAAAGGTTGGGCATTGCACGATCTCCATTGTCCTGCAGAAAGACTGTTCTCATGTAGTGAGGACTCTTGGAAATGGAAATTTCTTTGCTACACTCTACCCAACTGCTCATGAAATGCGAAAAGGAATTCCCGTCTGCAATGACATGATGAAAATTGGCTCCGATGCAAAATCCGCCTCCTTGAAAAGCACTGACCTGCAATACCCATGATTGTTACTTTTGAAACATCGTCCATAGGTTCACCAAATGGGAAGTGGGAGATGGTTATGAATAACATTCAAATTTTGAATTTAAAACTAAACCAAGCCCTCCCATCATATTAATCATGCCCTTTCATCATTATCCGCCATCCACGAGTACGAAATGGACCCATGCATGCATACATCCAAGAAGTGGCCATAACTGGAAAAGGGGAAGTTGAATTTCCTGCTTGGCCTGGCATATGTACTATATGGTACTGTCTTAGAAGCATTAAATACCGAATAGCATAGGAAATATTGGTTGCCATGTCCATATCGGTACTGTTGTCGGCAGAGAAAGCCAAAACAAATTCCATACCCAAAAAATAATACTAATTAGAGATGTATACCAACCATCTTCGGTTCATAGGGGTTTGGTTTTCTTATAAATAGGAGCATAAATATGGTGTTAAAATTCTCACCAATATATTGACATAAATTTAATGTAATGTACTAAAATTTGTAAGTATAGTTGAATGAGGTATTATAATATTCATAATAGATTTCATGACACGGGAGACCTGATCTCCTAATATCCCAATAGCATGGGTCACGATACTAAAATATATAAATTTTTGGTGAATATTTTATCAATATATAATTATTTGACATATGTAATTACAAAATATAATAATCTTGGGTTTCCCTTATATGAGTCATTCACTTCCATCTTCCATTATTCGTCCAATGGTTGCATCAACTTGTTTTATCTAGATAAATCATATAAAGGTACTATGGAACTATAATATTGATTAAGTATGTTTTTTTAAGGGTGGTTCACGGACACTGAGTGACCACTACATCCACGGGAAAATCAAGGTAGATCAACCCGAGAACTTGTTGTCGAGATAAAACTTGTGCCAAAATAGAGAGAAGAATAGAGATACCAAATAGGATGGAATCTTTCACCTCCAAAATTGACAAGAAGTAAAGGGGTATTAAAACCCTCAAATCTAATGCTCAAGAACAATTGCATTTATCCACCTTGATGCTCAAAATGAATCCAACCCTCCTCTATTTATAGGCTTCCTTGAGGTGTTTCATCTTCATAAATGGTTGATTAAATCTTACTAAAAACCCCAATTCTGGGATTTTTGCCCAGCTGCTCGAAAACTTGCCCAACAATGGGTAATTTTGGTGTTTTCCCCTTTTTAGGTGGATTATAGATGATCCATGTGGATATTGGTGGCCACCCGCCTACTCCATCTAGACCTTCAGTCAGTTTCATCTATTTCCTTGTTTATTTCAGCATTTACTACTATTAGCAATTTCTCGGTTCCTAAACTTCCGGAGCAGTTTCGACCCCTTAAACGACATTTTTTTTAGGTCCGCTACAGGACAAAAACCATAGGCAAGGGTTTGACACAAATATTGTAGTACTCGAGGAGACATTTCCAAAAAGGCATCATACGTGCCAAACAAAGATAATATGACCAAGTTACGACCCCGGGAAGTTGGTTGCCCAACTAACCCCAACGGGCCCCACAAAATCTTGGCATTACTTCTCCTGGGGTAAGGGTTTTGGTTGTTTAGGGTTTTCTCTTGTTGTTCAATAATAAATAGGCCCTTGAGTCTCATTGTAACATTCAGAGGCATGTAGCCACCAGATCTCTTCTCAAAGATAAGCTACCATCGCCTAAGCTAGTTTATTTCCATTTCTTTTGTAAGCATATTTTAGTATTCTGAGATTAATGAAATGAAGTGTTACTTCTACTGCATCTTTGTATTTATGGCTATATATGTAATTTTTTACGTTCTTGTTTAAGTTCAGATCAGTGGTATCAGAGTAGTCTTCTCGTTCTCTGTTTTTCTTTACATGTCCCCAACGAGGTTATGGTATAAGGAGTTAGGACTCGATCTGGTTGAACCCTTGCAAGACCAACCTCACAAACCCCGATGACCTCCCATGGCGGAAGAAAATAAAGATGAGGGGGCAGGAGATCCTTTCAAAACATTACTTGAGGAAGCCCTCGAGTGACAAAGGAGTAGAGTGATCGCGGAGCTGAGGGCCCGTGAACACCGTGCTTTATAGGTGATCAGTGAGAAGAAGATTAATAATGAACAGATGGTCCTACAGTGAGACACCGCCCTCACTTCCATGGTGGAACTTACTAACACAAATACGTGCATGATTAAAGCCGTGAGGGAAGCTTGCCAAATGGTCCCCAAATTGGCCATTATTGAGGAGGTGGAGGCAGATGAACAGGTCTACAAGCTTGCTACAGGGGTGCACGATGCTCGCACAGAGTTGGCTAAGGTTCAGCTGGAGCTGAACCTACAGATTGCAGATTTATAGTTGAAGGCCCAGCCTTCAACTCCGCCAGAAGTAAAGGAGTAGCGTGCAACCACTGTCACCAAGGCGATAGCAGCGGTAGACAGTGCAGTAGCAAACTACACATAGTTGTTTGAACAGTCGTTCGAGGTCCTAACGAGCCTGTAGGAGGACCCTAACGTACAGTCGCTAGAGACGGAGGTGTGAGAACTACAGCACCACTATAACGAAGTAAAAGGTACAGCGCGCACCGCCGCTCTCACGCAGAGACTAGCGAAGCTGCAGGAGGCCAAAACACTGAAAGAATAGGTAGATGCAGCGCAACACAAAGAGGCAGTGTTGAAGGTGCGCTTGAAGCCCTAGTTGGATGAGGCTTATTCAGTCACGACCTCTATTGAAGGCAAGCTTGATAATCTGCAAGCGACTCAGCAGAAGCTTCAGGCTGATCGTTCAGGAGCAGTGATAGAGCAGATGGTTGACGAAGCGAAGCAGGCGGCTGCACAGTGACCTGCCGAGGTTGTTGTTGTTAGCTCTGCTGTGCAAAAGAATCAAAAATGGATTCAAACACTCTCAAAGGCTGCAAGCACACTTATAATCATGCCAAAGGAACCATTAATGCTGTTGAAATCCTCAAATTATGGCTAAAAGCTTTCCACCGATCGAAAAAATTGCAAGAGGAAAGCCCTTTGGAGGGCAAAAATACACTATCGGGAGGCGGAAATACCCCAAAAACCATGTAAAAATCAAAGTTACAGGCTTAAGGATCCGCTTTAATCTCAGTCGTTGGATCTGGCCGATCAACAGTCCAGATCGTGTCGACATATCGCAAGTCGGGGGAGGCAGCGGCAGCGACATGATACATCGCCGATGAGTGATCGCCGATGAGCGATCGGCGTATCGCAATGGAGGATTTACAAAAGGGGCTTTATTATTGTGTGACGAGCGATCGCCGATATCGCATCGGCGCATCGCTATCGACGTTTCCAAGGGAGCATGGCCTATTGCATATATATGAGCGATCGTCGATGGGCTGACCCGACGGCAGTGTTAATTCCTGTTGATAGATTATCGTGTCCGCGGCAATATCGCTATCGGAGATTTCAAAGGGGCAGGCTTTAACATAAGTTATGTGCCGATGCGATGGGCCGGACCCGACAGCCATACAACGCTCCATTTTATATTATTTCGGGTCTGCAGCGATTGGGGCACAAGACATTGCCGATGTGCGATCACCGATGGGCCGGATCTGATGGCATCATTAATTCCTTTTGATAAGATGTTCGGGTCTGCAGGAGTATCGGCAATATCAGAGAAATCGGGGCTTTTATCGCCGATGGGCCGGACCCGACAGCGTTATGAATGCTTTTTGATAGATTTTCGGGTCCGAGGCAATATCGGAGATCGGCGCATCGGCGGGTCGATGGTATCGGCAGTGGCATTGCGATTGCGATATAGCGATTCAATCTGGGCCGTTAATCACGTGCACAAATCAACGACTCACATCACATCGGCTTTTCGCTATCGGCAAAACCAAAGGGGCGGGGTTTTTATTTAAGGCATGCTTGCGACCCGATGGGTCGGACCCGATGGCGATCATAAGTGATTTTTGATATATTTTCAGGTCTGCACGCAAGCCATTTTTAGTGTATTTGGCACATTTTTGTATATAAAGAAAATACAAGGGATGCCTGGGCAGCTGCCGATTGCGATGGGTTTCATATCTGAAAGGGTTCAGAAGTAAAATATATATATTATTCAAGTCCGCCAAAGCCATTTTTCATGGTTTTGCGGCAGTTTTGCCTATATTTGCAAATATTAAAAAAGCAAAGGATGGGCCTGTTTTAATATGAATTGCGACCCGAAAGGCGGACCCGATAGATGATTGAACCATGCCCGAACCTTTTAAAGTCAAAATTGAAGCAATGATGGGCGGGAATGAACAGTTTGGGCAGCGTTTCACTGTTTTGAAACAACACAGTCATAATGGAGCCATTTTTAATGTTCAGCTGCTGTAATTAATCTACAGTATGGCCGAAGAGGAAGCAGGACACCGCTTATCTGATCAGAGCATTCAATGGTTATGGTTCCTTTTCTATTTCACGCCACCTGCTCAAAGGAGGACTGCAGAGCACCAGAGGGGTCAAATCCATTTACAGCACAGCTAGATTTGTATCAGCAGCCCCATTTCTGAATGTAAATGTGGTTGGTGGCCATTTATGGGCTCCTCCACGCATAACTAACAGGGAGATTGTGTAATGAGACACCATATATACTGAAAAAACAGATGTAGATGGATTGATGAGTGTTAGATGAAGGTGACTCTGTTGTAAGGTTCAACTTCTGGAGACTGTAACTACTTTGTAACCTGCAGCGTCTGGTCTTCATTTCCAGCTAATGCAAGCTTCTTTTGCTGTTAATTGCTCACTTTCCACTTCTCTTTCTTGTTCCAGGCTGTGCCTGTTTGCATTGATTCATGTTCTGTTAATGTTTAGCATTAGAGGGGCTGTCATCCCACCTCTGTGTTAGGATTTAGCTGTATCATTGAACATGTATGCATGTTTCTGTTGTCTAATGCATAGATAGTTGTCATCCTGTCTATGTATTAGAAACTAGATTTACAGACCTTTTAACTGGTTGCAGCCGGCCATCACAGGGTCCTGTGCATTTGCTGGTGTGGTCAGTTTTCTCCATTATCACCTTATCCTCAAGTTGTGAGTAGTTGGTGGTTAAAATCCTTGTAGCCTGGGGGTGTTCACCCATGTCTGGGGTAAATCATAGTAGAAGTGGTTATCTGGCTTGAATATGCAGCATTTGTTTCATTCATACATCATTTATCCAACTATTTTGTTGAAATTGTAATGTTCTCGAGCATCACTGAGTTACAACCTAGGTGAGTTTCTTGGGGTGATAACAGTCGTCATACAGGTCGAGATGGGAGGTCTTCTCGCCAAGATCTCCGCGCCCGCAAAGTGATTCGAGGACGAGTCACCAAGTTTGTGTTGGGGGCCTGTTGGGAACGGGTTCTCCCAAAGACGGTTTTGGGGCTAAAATCCCATGTTTTGGGACAATTTTGTAATAAAGTTGTAAAGTCTCCACATTTTGTGGTCGCGGAGTGCGAAGGTATCAAGAGTCATAAAGGGTTATCCGCCCTTATTTTGTAAAATGTAAAGTCGGCTGTAAAGATCCACCGATGGTCCGCAGACCATGGGATTATATAAAAAGGAACTAAGTAAGTAATCTCTAAGTAGTTTTGGAGTAGCGAGTCAGAAGTAAGAATGGATAGCAAAGAATAAGAGTTTTGGGAGAGAAGTCTAAGTGTTTAGGGTCTTAGCGTAGATAGAGGCTCTGCAGCTGAGTGCGCAGAGGACTAGGGTGGAAGTCTGCAGCTGAGTGCGCAAACCCTTACATCTATGTGCGTAGGGTGGATAGAATCTGTATTAATCAGAATATATCAATAAAGAGAAGTATTCTACAAATTATGTGTATTTATTTCTTGTTAATGCATCTGGTTATATTGCGTTTTGGGTTTAATTTACAATGTTCATGTGATGCGCGAATGTATGTGACTGTATTGGTTAATTGAACACAAGTAATCCTCAAGTATTGGTTAATGCTCAAGGAATCCATTGTAATGTTCATGATGCAGATGATGGTGAATCCCACTGTGACAAAACAAATGTGGATGATGAATACAAAGTGAGAAGTGAATTGGTGCAACCAACCGTAGTTGATGGATTTTACATTGTTTTTTAATATGCATGTGTTCAGAATAGCATGGTCGAAAAAGTTGAAAACAAGGTTCTTAATAAATTTGATGCAGATTTGAAGCTCATTGAAGAATGGATTCAAAAACCAATAGAACAAATTGAAGTGAGTCTTAAGGCAACAGCTGGAATAAAATAATTGAATGAAATGGTGAATAATGATCTTCAATGTGTAGATTACATGAAAAAATTAGCAGTACCTGATGATGAAAGTGAAAAGAATGATATGAAAGACAAAGATGAATGCATTGAAACCATTTTTCAACAATGGAGTCCATAAGAGATGAGATTATGTTATTCAGAAATATGGTAGAAAGAAAGTCAGGAATGTAAAGCGCAAGAAGAAGAGAAAAGAAGACAATTTAAAGATGTAATGTTGTGGGAGCAATCCATGGTTGAATGAATATTTGCAGATGAAGGTGTAGTAGAGAAGATCAAATTGTGTTTCAACACAAATTCAAGAAAAGTCCAAGAAAAATTACAGCAGCAGCAATAACAAGTAAAGAAATATGGAGCCTACAACAAGAACGCCAACAGAGAATGAAGCAATTTTGAAGATTTACAATTTGGAAGAAGAGAAAGAAATTGAAAAATTGTGAAAGTCTTGAGTCATTGTAAGCCTAGCTGAGACATAGACCAGCAGACATGTTTGGGTGATGATTGAGTCAATTTCTATTGTGAGGAATAATTGAGTCATGTTAGAGTTATGTTAAGTCATACTGTCATAATTAAGGGGGGTGTTAGAAATTGTAATTACTCCGGCATGCCAGAGTTGGCTAAAATTAGAGAGTGAGTTAATTGAGCATTGAGTCAAGTCGTGCAATGGATAAAAAGTTCAATGCAATCCATATTTAGAGTGTGAGTTAACTGAGTTAAGTGTGTGTATATGTCAAGTTATTTTAGGCGAATCGCTAGTCGAAAAAGTTTAAATACCCTTCATAGAATTCATTATAAAAAGTATATATATAATTAAAAGATATTTTATTTTTATTTTAAAAATCCCAAACACCAAGAAAATCACACATTACTGTCAACTGAATAAGTAAGATCGATGAAACCTGCAACATGCATGTATTCGAAATTTAGATGTAGATGGAAACATAAGTGGCCATGCATTCCGTGGAGCCGCGGAAGCGGTTCTTTATTTTAGCTTACTAGTAGAGTGCACGGCCCATGATAACGGATAGCTTACTCATAAGAGCAGGGATACATTGGTAAGATGTCCTTCAAGGAGGAGAAACTTTCAGTGATCTGCTTTGGTCCTTGAATAATGTGATCGTCTGTGGTGCCAGGAGCAAAATTAATAAGAGCATAGGTGTCACCCTTAAATATATAAGCCTCATTTGTTCGAGAAGAAGAAAACGCTGCATCCAGTCCATTCTCGAAAATCGTACCTTTAAGACTGTAAAAACGGTCAATAATCTTTTTGGGTCCTTGAATTATGTAATCATCTGTTGTGCCGGGTGCGAAATTGATACGGGCGTATTGATCACCTCTGAATAGATAGGCCTCATTTTCGGAGGAAGAGGTGAAGGCCGCATCAATACCCTTTGCAAAAATAGTATCTTTCAAGGAGTAGAAGCTATCAGTGATGAGCCCGGGTCCTTGAATAATGTAGCCCTCATCAAAGTTGATAAGTGCGCAGATATTACTCCTGAAAATATAGGCCTCATTTTTTCCGGAAGCAGTAAAGGCGGCGTCAATACCACTTGCAAAAATAGTATCTTTTAGGTAGGGAAAGCCATCGCCAATAGTCTGGGGTCCCTTGATAATGTAGTCATTGGTGGTGCCCGGAGCATAGTTGATTAGGGAGTAGTCTACCCAGGCAGAAGAATGGCCCGGTTTCCGTCACTGCCCAGAAAAACCTCCGGCTCCGGCCACCAGCAATTCCTCCACCGTCCGCGGCCTCTGCCCAGCTCTGCCACCCTCCGCATTAATGTGGACGACTGACAAGTTCCTGATAGACATTCCGATTTTTGGAATTTCCATCGCGTCTTGCCGGGAAGTTAATTCACCATATTCACCTGCGAAAGGGGACGGACGGGCTCAAGATCAGAAACTCGTTACATACAGGAGCACGGCCATGGCAGCTGGAGGGCTCTGCCGCAGAAAGCTGGTGATTAGGAATTTATATTTAGTGCTAGAACTTGCAAGAAATTCTCTGTATTTTTGTTTTTTTGGGTAGTTTTCATGGGGTGATTTTTATGCAGGGTTGCTGAGATGCGGGAAGAGCTGCAGATTGCGTTGGGCTTACTATCTAAGGCCAGATATCAAGCGGGGGAAGTTCACTGTGCAGAAGAGCAGACTATTATTCACCTTCATGCGCTACTGGGAAACAGGTCAGTTGGCCTGACAAACAAAACAACGTTGGATGAATTAGTTTTTTGTATCTTGATTCTGTCACCTGTGCACTGCACTGAGAGCTGATCTTGATTATAATGTGACAGGTGGTCCGCCATTGCTACTCACCTTCCCAAGCGAACCGACAATGAAATCAAGAACTACTGCAATACCCACTTGAAGAAGCGCTTGCTGCAGATGGGAATCGACCCCATGACGCACAAGCCCAAAGCCGAATCGATTATGGCACCTGGTGTTCAGTCGTCCAATGGGTTCTCGAATCTGAGTCATACGGCGCAGTGGGAGAGCGCGCGCCTGGAAGCCGAATCGAGGCTGGGGCGCGAGTCCAAGCTCAGGGCCAGGGGCCTCTGGTTTGCCCAGTTGAGAAACGTTAATGCGAGCTCAGATTTATTCAGCCGATTGCAGAGAGCCAGTCCAGGGTTCGAATCCGATAGAGAGGAATCAAAGATTCCCGGGTTGAGCTCTGTTCTGGGCTTTGATTGTATGAAAATGACACAGAAATGGGACAAGTTCCAGGATTCGAGGTCGGGAACCAAGTTAGACCAGTGCAATTTGTCAGCCTTGGGAGGTTCACTGGGAGTTATAGTCCACTGGAGAATGAGGAACGAGCTAGTAAGACGAGCTATTTGGGCCTTCTACAACAAGCTATGTGCCATGCTGGAATATTTTATATTCTATGCCAGTTTAGACCTGAATGTCTGTGAAATCTCAACTCTTTTTGAATTGTTGGATTTCATAGAAACCATATAAATGGTTTTGTAATTAAATTGGATTGTTTGAAATTTACTGATTAATTTGGTTTTGTAATTATATGAAATAGCCTGAAATTTACTGATTAATGAATTATTGTCCAGAGAAACCCTGTTATTATCACCTCAGGCTTTGGGTTTTTTGTTAGCATGGTGGGATGTATTATGTGATATATTAGTTTTGGAATCCAATGTGTGTTGCTTTAAAACCTTTTATGAAGCATTGGATTTCAATATTTGAAACTCAAGGACAAATATGAAGTCTTGTCTAAAGAAAAACTTGTTATTTCCCTTCATTATCCTTTTAGTTCTCTTGTTAATCTGTGTATTATATATCTTGCCTTGAAATTTAACCATTTCATTTTACAATTACTAACATCACTTTTTATAATTTTTTGAAAGTTGAAGAATTCAATTGGTTATTTGGTAGTGGCTTGGCTTTGCTTTGCGTCTGTATAATTTTAAGAATGTTCCACTTTCAAAACCTTGAATGTAATGAGTAGGTTTTTAGCTCCGTTCTCTGTTTATTTTGGTCAAGGGTTTTAGCCACGTTCTGTTTATTTTGGCAAGATATGGAGTGTTCTACTTCATTTTACTAAGTGATATTCTAATAAAAATTGACCTTGGATAGTATGTTCATACAATCACTTCCTTATTAAGGTTTTACAATCTGTCTATAATTGCCAGTGATAATTTACCAGAAGAATGAAACTACCCAGATATTTTATGCCATGGGATTGAGTTTTTGTATGTCAAAAATTGAGTCAACGTGTTTGCTAAGAAGGTTAAGAGACCTGATAAGAGGGTTAAAAGACTTGATTCTATAGAATAACAAATCAACAAACTATCTTCTGGCTCTTCCAATGTTTTAACTTTAACAAAATAGTTTGTTCTTTTGTTTGATGTTTTGGGTTAACTATTAATTTAATGTAATATACTTTCACTTAGAGTTTGCAATTCTATATGTTATGTTAATTAGATTTTCTTAAATAATCAAAACCATACTATTGTAAAAGCTTTGTATGTAAACTCAAAATAAGTCCGAATTTGTTAAGCTAGTCTTCAATTTCATTTTGAATTTGGAAGATCTGCATAATGAGATTTTGTTCTTATTTAATATTTTGAGGATTTGTTCGGTTTATCTTCGGTTTAAGTTTGTAGGATTCGTTCGGTTAATCTTCCATTTAAGTTTGCAGTGTAATATCTGCATATTCCAGAGCTATTCCCCTTGAATATTTGAGTTGGGTAAATGTATTTGCATTTGCAAGATCAATGCTTGAGTTGGGTAAATGTATCTACATCTCCCAGATCTGGATATTCAAGAAATGTTTATCTGGAACACTGATGTTGGGGAAAGTGTATTTGGTTTTAGTGTATTTTGGGAAAGTGTATTTGGTTTGTCATAGAGGTTGAACATATTCTCATTGATGTTAAATAAGATATATGATAGTTGTAAGAAATATACAAAACTTTGAAAGTATAATAAAAAAAGGGTGCGTGTGAAAATGTAAAAAGTGAAAATGGCATAACAAAATAAGGCGCATATAGAAAAGTGAAAAATCATTTTTACGTCTTTAAAAGTAGACAAAGAAGTCAGAAATATTTTATAATTGGTTTTACCATTGGTGGTTTCAAGTCCATTGATCTATAGATAGCCATGGCTATTCCACTGGACAATTCATCAGAATAAATCTGATAAAATTATACTTAAAATTCTAAAATCTATAATAGGAGGGTTATTTTTGCTTATAAAATTATACTTAAAATTCTAAAATCTATAATAGGAGGGTTATTTTTGCTTATATTGTTGGATTTATTAAGTTATTATTTTATGTATAAATATGTAAAATGTGGAAAATAGAGAACATGAAAAGATACAAACACTCACAACCATGATTTGGAGAATTTGGGAATCAGACATAAATAACAATATTAGCAAGACGATAAACATCATTGATGATATTTCAAGATTTGCCAATCATATTTAACAATGCAACCAATCATTGAATCTAGTTATTGCTGAAATAGCAATTTCTTTGAAAATTACATTTCATTCCTCACTCATCCAAATAGGGAATCTTCTAAGTCCACCAAACAGCATGTTAGCAAAACAGGACTATTGCCAAGATGTAATATCAAGGTCACTCCTTTTCTTGTCATTCTAATCTCATCAAAGACACTAACTTTCGAGGGCTTTCCAAACTGTTCAGAATAAACAATTTATTCTAGTATAATCAACAATGTATTTGGTTTAGCTCGTAATGCTAAATGTATCATCGAGCTGGATCTGAAACTCCCCAGCGTGCATGCTGGGCCAGTAAATGTATTCATGTAACTTTGCCACTTCCATGATTACAATGGACAATCTTTTAAAGACCAAAGGAGAAAACGAGTGCTAGGAAACTTCTCCAAGGTTTAACATATGTTGATTGCAGGATTGATGAATTTCTTGCTGTAGTCACCCTAGAGGAGATTCAAAGCACACCCGTAGCAAGCACCATCTGATTAGATATTGGTGGATCTATATTTATTCCTTTGCCAGGACAAGGAATAAACATTTTGTCCCTCATAAGTCGGCCACCTCAGAAGTTCCATGATACAGTTAGGGCATGTCATATCAGTTATAAGTCAAAGGCGAATTAAATAAAAGAATGGTATCTGACCCTGGTAGCAATTTAAGAAGGTATCCATGACAGGATGTCTTGCAGAGTGAATGAGAAGGCTATTGACTGGAGTTGAATTATTTGACAGTTATGATAAAAATTTCATTTGTTTGATTAAAACATGTTGAGTGAAAATTCTTGCTCCTTGTCTTAAGAATGAAGGTTATCTTTACGTTTTGAACAATGCAAGGTGGGCAGAGGGAATTCATATCTCTAGTTTTGCAGGCCACTTGGGCTTTTGATTGAGGGAAGTATGGAAGTCGTTTGCTATATAAATTAAAGTCTGCTCCTCATTTTTGCATACAGCTTTGAAAACTAGATCAGAACATACCCTGTTCACTTCATCTCTGAAATGGTTAAATTTCAAGCAACATATATAATACACAGATTAACCAGAGAACTAAAAAGATAATGAGGGGAAATAACAGGTTTTTCTCTAGACAAAACTTCATATTTGTCCTTGAGTTTCAAATAATGAAATCCAATGCTTCATAAAAGGTTTTAAAGCAACACACACATTGGATTCCAAAACTAATATATCACATAATACATCCCACCATGCTAACAAAAAACCCAAAGCCTGAAGTGATAATAACAGGCTTTCTCTGGACAATAATTCATTAATCAGTAAATTTCAGGCTATTTCATATAATTACAAAACTAATCCAATTTAATTACAAAACCATTTATATGGTTTCTATGAAATCCAACAATTCAAAGAGAGTTGAGATTTCACAGACATTCAGGTCTAAACTGGCATAGAATATAAAATATTCTAGCATGGCACATAGCTTGTTGCAGAAGGCCCAAATAGCTCATCTTACTAGCTCGTTCCTCATTCTCCAGTGGACTGTAACTCCCAGTGAACCTCCCAAGGCTGACAAATTGCACTGGTCTAACTTGGTTCCCGACCTCGAATCCTGGAACTTGTCCCATTTCTGTGTCATTTTCATACAATCAAAGCCCAGAACAGAGCTCAACCCGGGAATCTTTGATTCCTCTCTATCGGATTCGAACCCTGGACTAGCTCTCTGCAATCGGCTGAATAAATCTGAGCTCGCATTAACGTTTCTCAACTAGGCAAACCAGAGGCCCCTGGCCCTAAGCTTGGACTCGCGCCCCAGCCTCGATTCGGCTTCCAGGCCCACGCTCTCCCACTGCACCGTATGACTCAGATGCGAGAACCCTGTGGACGACTGAACACCAGGTGCCATAATCAATTCGGCTTTGGGCTTGTGCGTCATGGGGTCGATTCCCATCTACAGCAAGCGCTTCTTCAGGTGGGTATTGCAGTAGTTCTTGATTTCATTGTCGGTTCGCTTGGGAAGGTGAGTAGCAATGGCGGACCACCTGTCACATTATAATCAAGATCAGCTCTCAGTGCAGTGCACAGGTGACAGAATCAAGATACAAAAAACTAATTCATCCAACCTTGTTTTGTTTGTCAGGCCAACTGACCTGTTTCCCAGTAGCGCATGAAGGTGAATAATAGTCTGCTCTTCCACACAGTGAACTTCCCCCGCTTGATATCTGGCCTTAGATAGTAAGCCCAACGCAATTTGCAGCTCTTTCTGCATCTCAGCAACCCTGCATAAAAATCACCCCATGAAAACTACCCAAAAAAACAAAAATACAGAGAATTTCTTGCAAGTTCTAGCACTAAATATAAATTCCTAATCACCAGCTTTCTGCGGCAGAGCCCTCCAGCTGCCATGGCCGTGCTCCTGTATATGGTGAATTAACTTCCCGGCAAGACGCGATGGAAATCCGAAAATCGGAATGTCTGTCAGGAACCTGTCAGTCGTCCACATTAATGCGGAGGGTGGCGGAGCTGGGCAGAGGCCGCGGACGGTGGAGGAATTGCCGGTGGCCGGAGCCTGAGGTTTTTCCGGACGGTGACGGAAACCGGGCCATTCTTCCGCCTGGGTAGACTACTCCGTTGATTAGCAGGTACCGGTTGGTGATGAACAGGTATACCTCTTCTTTGTCGCTGAAGTCAGGGGTTAAATTTAACGGGTACCCATACCCATCACAATTGTTTTTTATGACGATTTCATTTTTTAATTGCCTTTCATATGACTTTTAAAATTTAATTTTACCAGTTTTATCCATTTTTTGCAAATTAGATTCATAATTGGTCTTATATGAAGAAAAAGTGGCCTGCAAATAGTGAAGTGAATGCAATTGATTTTTGAAAAGATTAAGGCAAAAAGAAACCTGTTATTGCGAAAATTAAGTTTCCAATATTTAGTTTTTCGATTTATTTTTCAATAAGAAAAAACCACTTATTTTGATAGTCAATCAAAACAAACAAGATTACATTAGCCAAAGTCTTTTTTTCTCATAATACTATCAAAACATACAAAAAAAAATTTGCAATAAGAAAAAAAAACACATCCCAATACTAGATATCAAGGAGAAAACCACTAAACTGATGAGCAAGAAAACTATAGAGAAAACCTAGAGCTTGTGAAGTAAAACTACACACTCTGGTGATGCATACTGGATTACTATTGTGATCCCATCCACCTAGTGGATACTACTATAATCCCACCGAGTGCCTATTAGATACTATTGTGGTCTGGAAATCATTTGGATCTCGTGCTAAGAAATGCATTGAATACTTATTATGCATTTGGATCTCATACTTCAGAGTGGTAGTGATTATCTGTATTCAGCTACCATTGGATTAGTGTGCATATGTGCCTAATTCATACTGCTATAATCACATATATTGGTACATTACATGTTATTGCGTGAGCACCCACTGCTTACTGGATATTGTTGTAATAGCTGCTACACCTACTAGTGACCACCTATAAATAAATTTCCATAAAACTATCTAAAATAGGTTGTTTACTGTAAAACCCCAGTTTTTTTTTAAACAGAAAAACACGTTCTATTGATAATGGAAGAGAATGTACATATATTACCTTATATCACCAAAATTCACGAGCTTGATTATATTAAACAACCAGTCCATAGGAAACCTGGGCATAAACTTTTGGTGCTAATGAAAAAATTGAAGAAAAAAAGCCATTGCTGTGTGAGCACTTCAAAAAGCCATAACAAAAATGTAATCGTCCAGCAAAACATGAAGTAAGGGCTATGTAGAAAGAGCCTTTCAAACAGTGATGTAATAGAAATCTATCAATCTATGCAGATCAAAATAAAGAAACAGAGCACCGAGACAGGTCAAATCCTTAGAACAATCTATAATACCACATATATCAAATTATTCATATGAAATGCAATATATGCCATACATTGGAAATTATCAGAGTATAGGTTTTGGGTATTATCCTATGCACTTGAAATTATTACCGGAAATGATTTGGGTATCAATTCATTGATTTCTCCTACAAAAGAATCTGCAATGACGGGTCTGATCTCATCCTACGCATTGCCATCATTCACATCATCATTTGTTATTGAAAATCCCTTGTTTTGTTCCTCATCCTCATTTTCTCCATTGGATCGAAGCTTCCTCGAATATCTCCCCATTGCTGCATCACCAATTCCATTTTCATGCCCCCTGAAGCCCTCTGCAATCTGGGCCCGAAGAAAGATCCATAGTAAACAAACAAAAAACCCACAAAAAAACTGAAACTAGCAGAGGCGTAAGAGCTCTATTCCTCTGAAATTCCTCTGAAGCACTTCATTGTGAGCCCTCATCTTCAATCTATCTGGATGAACCCAGATCTCTATGTGGATTGATGAAAGAAAACCAGATCTATGGCACTAGATCTCCTTATTCTAAGGGCCTTGTAGACTTGTAAAACCTCGAAGATAACATTGTTTTTGTGGTACAATGGTAAAAAGAAGTCGCATAAAACTCAATGGGATGTCCAAGGAAGAACAAAGAAAGGTACTCTAGCGTGGGAGTGAATGTGTAGACGCGTACAAAGTCAATAACTGTGAACCAACCATTCACATGGACCGTGGTGCCAGGGGTTAAATTTGACACCCGTATGCCCGTATTTAGAATTTTTCCCCGTAAAATACATTTTAATTTAAAACCTCCACGTCATACGCAACTTGTCATTCATTTTCAAAACCTTCATATTGACGGGCATATTTAAAAATTAAAAGTTTTAATTTTTTTTTTTATAAATTATATATATATCACATTTTTGATATGGTGTACCTGTGACATGATCGGATGGTTGGCATTTTTAATATTGTGTACCGTATGATAGTGATCGGATCTGCGGTGAGGATTTTCCCTTCAATTCGCATTGGGCTACCACCTGTAAACTTTAATTCCATTAATGAGTCCCTGTCCGACTGCGGGGAAATAATCTATCAATTTACCACCGAATCCCCAATGCGGTCGTAGATTTGGTAAAATCGCTGAACAAGCAGAGGCTCTACAGAGAGATCACTCTTGCCCTTAGAACCACCCTAAGGGATGCCACCGCTGAGTATTCGTTTCTCCGAGTCAAGGGACTAGGGAAGCTTTTGAAGTTCTTGGGCTCGGTCGTGGAATCGGGTGAACTGTTCCGCGAGACTCAGACTTTTACAGAATTTCAAGGTTTTCTTCTCTCCTTCATTATTTATACTGGCAGTAATTTCAGTTCTCAATTATCTATTAATGAAATATCTCCGAGCATTTGAATTTCTTGTAAACGTGAATCAAATCGCAACGCCATCGGAACAAAACTATTTAATGAAAGTTGCCAAAATATGTTTGCGAAAAGCGTTTGGGTTTTGAGCTAATTTGTAGAGGTATGTTTCCTGAAATAGCTTTGGAGCTACTTTCAGAAGACACAAAAAAAACCTATAAGAATGGTTGATTTTGGTTGACTACTTAGTAACATTACACAGTCCTGCGTGAAATGAAAATAGTTAGATTCAAAAACTATCTTAATTGATGGATATGTGGTTCTGTTATGTATATCCTCTCGAATATGGATATTTTCATTTGAAAATGAAATGGGGGTATGCATGTCTTCTGACGATGAATATTTACATATAAAAACTGGGATAGAGGAGAGATGGATAGAAAGAAACAGCTAAGATGAATATTTTCATGTAAACATGAGGAGGCGGCTTCAGCATTGACATAGTATATATGCCATTTTATCTTTTACATACTCTTTGATTTGTTTCTTTTTGTAATTTAGACGATGGGATTTAATCTAGCTTTATGGGAAAATATTTTCCTGATCGCTGCTCGTTATTATTATTACCTCAAGCCAATACAGTTGCTATAGCCCATCTTAACTTAGTCGGTTGTGTATTTTCTGGAGGATAAATGTTTCATTTCCGCTGGATTTGGTATGCTGAACAAATCTTTCAATACCCCTCAGTTATTCTGTAGTATCGGAACTCTATGTACATATTCAGAAAAACAGTTATAGTGTCCCTGGTGACTTGGACTGTTTTGTTATTTTGTAATACGAGTTATTACTTTTGATGGTTTTGATTTTTATTTTATAACATATGAATTAGGATATAAATTAACAGCAATATTATTTTATAGTATATGAGTATGAATTAGGATATAAATGGACGGTAATAAGCAGTTTAAAAATAAATAAACTAGCATTTGCACCAGATGTTGCAAAGGAAACGCCGTAAGGCATAAATTGAAGAACACAAATACAACAAAAGAATACTTTGATAAAGAATAAAAATATATTGAACGCTCAAATCAATGCCCCATTAACTGAAACCAGTTAGTAGACATATCTATCAACATTAGGATTATACACAATGATCAAGAAATTTCCCATATACAAACAACACCTTCCACAACAACCTTTTGTCACATTCACTATTCAAAGGAATAAGAAACTTTACTCTGTTCTTTCTCGGGTTCAAAGAAAACTGAAGAGTAACCATGACTATCAAAAAGCAATAAATTAGATGTCACAAGATTAAAGCTAAAGATAAGACAAAAGAATACTAATATGGAATGGAATTTCAACAAAGGGACATGCCATTTTGGAAACATACCCTATAACATGACATAGGTCACAATCAAAAGCTGAAGATGGTCCATGAACCAAAATAGATTTTATATTTTTTATGCCATAACAGGGCCAAAGAAGATTGGTAAGCTAGATACGAAAGGAATTAAAATGTTTAGATATTTGTTTTCACATATTCTAATATGATCCCACTGTAGCAGAGTGAGGTACAAATGTTGGAGAATTCCTAAAACAATCGAGATTTTTTCAATTTTAGGACTCGAACTCAGATAGTCAGATTGTTGCCACTCCTCCTTCCACATTTCCCTGCAGATTTGATTGAATGAGGCTTTCAAGCATCAATGTACCATTACAAGGCACCATGGCCCGTTGGCAGAGAAAGTAAGTTGTGAGTTGAACATCCCATGGCTGAACACTGTGGCAACACCTATCTCCTATGTAGCATGTGCATTAAACTGAAACCCTTGAAAGCACATTGGCTCCTGAGGAGTAAGGTTACTAACTAATGATTGATCCACATACATGGTGGACCAATTTTTGTTGAAATTTATGATTAAATGGATTGAAATTGTAGAGCCTGATTGGCACTGATGGACTCAGTAACAAATCTCTACTTCACCCTGATTATGCACTATGGGTTTCATATACAATTTCATGGAACAAACAAACAATTTGATTAAAACTGTAGATTGTGATGGTATAGCTGGATTCAACAATAAACATATACTGCATCCTGATTTCTGCAAGATCATGAAAGTAAACAAATAATTTGGCTGTAATTGTATTTGTAGATTTTGATAGCATAGAAGGATTCAGTAACAAACAACTTACTGCACTTGAATTATGCCAGTTGTGACGTACAATTTTCTCAATCAAAGAAACAAGAATATTTTTAGAAATGAGGGCCAAGGTCGCTATTAAATGCAGATTCTACATAACAGATAGGTAGAGCCAATGTCTTTAAATGAGATTTTTTGGAGTTTCCTAGTGAAAAAATTTGTGGCCAAATCTTGATTTGTGTTGTTTAAACTGGCTTTTTAATTGCATATATAGATTCAGCACCCTCAAAAATATCTGGGGCACTTTCTTTGTGAAGAGTTCACCTCGAGAGCTTGTGATTTCAATGAATCCCCAACAGATTTTAGACAAATTTAATAAGAAAACTTTCCAAAAAATCACATTTAAAAACTATTAGAATCTAAAAATATCTTGCAATCCTAAAAATAAGAGCAAGTTCAAACCATTAACCTTGCTGTTATATGCCAGATTCCTGATATATATAAAAATGCCCATGGTTGCCCCTATAAACAACATTTGCTCACCTGAAAACAAAGCACTGCTATCAAAGAGAGGGGAGATTGCACGAATCACAAACAAATGAAAGAGACTGTTAAACATTGTTGCTTGTTGCAGATTCTGTTTCTTTCTTGCTTGGAGTTATAGTATCTGTCCTTACCTTTGAGTATATTGGTTGTGAGATAAGAAGTGAAGAGAAGCGGAGGACACCATTAAAGCAGCAGTAGCAGAGGAGGTTTCGACTGGGGTGACCTGGGAACACGTCCACATTACTCTAAACTCTTGATCTCTCCATTAGTCCTGTGAATGTCTTGCAAGGTCACCCCAGTCGAGCCTGCTCTGTCTCATTTATTCATGTGACCCAGTATGCAGGGGAAACCCTTTCTGAAACTGCGTCAATGAATGTCTGTAATTTATAATTTATTGAAATGAGATTGATAGAGAAGGAGAAAGGAACCAAAACCTGGTAGTACACGCAGTACACGTGAAGTGCAGATATGGCCCTGAGATTTATGTTGAGTTAGGTCGAAATTAGATGGTTTCACACATTGTCGGTGGAAGGAATGGAAGGGCTTAATCTCCTCCATATTTAGGTTGAAAGGACAGTTTCCACGATGGGAGGTTAGTATGAAATTGCAATGTATGGAATGTAGTCCAGTACTATTTTTACCAGAAAAAATTGAACAGTACAAACAATAATACTTTATTGTAATAATAGAACGAATTGAAGTATAGTAAGGTTTGAAGGTGTCAAAGCCAGTGTGAATGCTGACATGTCTAACAGTGACTATTGAGACTATGACATTAGCCAGGGACTTGCACACCAAAACCCAAAACCAGTTTCTGGCCCGATAAATCTTTTGTTCATGGATGATATGTTATAAATCATATACATTTCACAACTTGCTTGACCACGGCAAGATAAGCACCGTACCTACCTAATGTATAAAAGAAGACTGATAAGCAGGAGGAGGGGCAGGCAGTCCACTGCCAAAGCGATGGTTGCTATAATTAGTAGAGGAATTGTAAGAACCGTGCTCTAATATGTTTGATTTTGAGTCTGAGTCAGTAAAGAAAAATGCTCAAATGTAACTATGTGCTCCTTCAGCAACCATGATGTCATGGTGACTTGGGAGCTCCACAGGCAATTTGTGAATTTCTAACCATTACATTAACCCACTTGCAACTTCTCTCGGTAATTCTTTCCTCGCATCTCTATTAGACACTTAATATCTACATTTTAACATAGGATAATGTATAAAACACAGGGAGAACATCAAGGTGTACAATGGAATTTATTGTGAGTATTAAAATGTTTAGATATTTGTTTTCAGATATTCTAATATAATCCCACTGCAGCAGAGTGAGGCACAAATGTTGGAGAATTCCTAAAACAAAAAATACTTGTGCCATTTTGACTTCTTTTGAAGTTGAAAATTCTTCGGAGAAAGACTAATTTCGAGATTTTTTCAATTTTAGGACTCGAACTCAGATAGTCAGATTGCTGCCACTCCTCCTTCCATATTTCCCTGCATATTTGATTGAATGAGGCCTTCAAGCATCAATGTCCCATTACAAGGCACCATGGCCCGTTGGCAGAGAAAGTAAGTTGTGAGCTGAACATCCCATGGCTGAACACCGTGGCAGCACCTATCTCCTATGTAGCATGTGCATTAAAATACAACCCTTGAAAGCACGTTTGCTCCTGAGGAGTAGGGTTACTGACTAATGATTGATCCACATACATGGTGGACCAATTTTTGTTGAAATTTATGATTAAATGGATTAGAATTGTAGAGCCTGATTGGCACTGATGGACTCAGTAACAAATATCTACTTCACCCTGATTATGCACTGTGGGTTTCATATACAATTTCATGGAACAAACAAACAATTTGATTAAAACTCTAGATTGTGATGGTATAGCTGGATTCAGCAATAAACATATACTGCATCCTGATTTCTGCGAGATCATGAAAGTAAACAAATAATTTGGCTGTAATTGTATTTGTAGATTTTGATAGCATAGAAGGATTCAGTAACAAACAACTTACTGCACTTGAATTATGCTAGTTGTGACATACAATTTTCTCAATCAAAGAAACAAGAATATTTTTAGAAATGAGGGCCAAGGTCGCTATTAAATGCAGATTCTACATAACAGATAGGTAGAGCCAATGTCTTTAAATGAGATTTTTTGGAGTTTCCTAGTGAAAAAATTTGTGGCCAAATCTTGATTTGTGTTGTTTAAACTGGTTTTTTAATTGCATATATAGATTCAGCACCCTCAAAAATCTCTAGGGCACTATCTTTGTGAAGAGTTCACCTAGACAGCTTGTGATTTCAATGAATCCCTAGCAGATTTTAGACAAATTTAATAAGAAAACTTTCCAAAAAATCACATTTAAAAACTATTAGAATCTAAAAATATCTTGCAATCCTAAAAATAAGAGCAAGTTCAAACCATTAACCTTGCTGTTATCTGCCAGATTCTCGATATATATAGAAATGCCCATGGTTGCCCCTGTAAACAACATTTGCTCACCTGAAAACAAAGCACTGCTATCAAGGAGAGGGGAGACTACACGAATCACAAACAAACGAAAGAGACTGTTAAAAATTGTTGCTTGTTGCAGATTTTGTTTCTTTCTTGCTTGCAGTTATAGTATCTGTCCTTACCTTTGGGTATATTGGCTGTGAGATAAGAAGTGAGGAGAAGCGGAGGACACCATTAAAGCAGCAGTAGCAGAGGAGGTTTCGATTGGGGCGACCTGGGAACACATCCACATTACTCTAAACTCTTGATCTCTCCATTAGTCCTGTGAATGTGTTGCAAGGTCACCCCAGTCGAGCCTACTCTGTCTCATTTATTCATGTGAGCCCAATATGCAGGGGAAACCCTTTCTGAAACTGCGTCAATGAATGTCTGTAATTTATAATTTATTGAAATGAGATTGATAGAGAAGGATAAAGGAACCGAAATCTGGTAGTACAAGCAATACACGTGAAGTGCATATATGGCCCTGAGATTTATGTTGAGTTAGGTCAGTATGAAATTGCAATGTATGGAATGTAGTACAGTACTATTTTTACCAGAAGAAATTGAATAGTACAAACAATAATACTTTATTATAATAATAGAACGAATTGAAGTATAGTAAGGTTTGAAGGTGTCAAAGCCAGTGTGAATGCTGACGTGTCTAACAGTGACTATTGAGACTATGACATTAGCCAGGGACTTGCACACCAAAACCCAAAACCAGTTTCTGGCCCGATAAATCTTTTGTTCATGGATGATATGTTATAAATCATATACATTTCACAACTTGCTTGACCATGGTAAGATAAGCACCGTACCTACCTAATGTATAAAAGAAGACTGATAAGCAGGAGGAGGGGCAGGCAGTCCACTGCCAAAGCGATGGTTGCTGTAATTAATAGAGGAATTGTAAGAACCGTGCTCTAATATGCCTGATTTTGAGTCTGAGTCAGTAAAGAAAATTGCTCAAATGTAACTATGTGCTCCTTCAGCAACCATGATGTCATGGTGACTTGGGAGCTCCACAAGCAATTTGTGAATTTCTAACCATTACATTAACCCACTTGCAACTTCTCTCGGTAATTCCTTCCTCGCATCTCTATTAGACACTTAATAGACATTTTAACATAGGATAATGTATAAAACACAGGGAGAACATCAAGGTCTACAATGGAATTTATTGTGAGTATTAAAATGTTTAGATATTTGTTTTCAGATATTCTAATATAATCCCACTGCAGCAGAGTGAGGTACAAATGTTAGAGAATTCCCAAAACAAAAAATACTTGTGCCATTTTGACTTCTTTTGAAGTTGGAAATTCTTCAGAGAAATAATCCCAACAGCAATGTTAAGATACACACAATAATCCCAAAATAGAGACATCCAGTTATGCCACTCTAGTAAGATCACCTGAAATATCACATAGAAAACAGCCACAAACCAAGGATCGCCCATGTGGCATGGCACTGAAACCGTTTACAATGTTAGTAACAAAATGAGGAAGGATACTATGACATTAGCCAGGGACTTGCACACCAAAACCAGTTTCTGGCCTGATAAATCTTTTGTTCACGGATGATATGTTATAAACCATATACATTTCACACTTTGCATACGTATAGAAGTTCAGTTCGGCTAAACTTAACAGAAAGGAAGTATATCTCTAGGTGATAATGACAACTCTTCCATGTTACACTTAAGCTCAGTACCTTGTAAGGATTTTGTGCTAGAGGGTGCAGATTTGTGTAATAGTAGATAAAAATCAACTCTCTAATACCATTTTTAAATATTTCTAATAAATTTTTACATTTCTAAATCAAATTCCATGAATTTGCCAGAATTCTTAATTCCATTGCTAATTTGTAAATAGTTGCACACATATGTTATTGCAGTTTAGGGTGGGATAACTGTGTACACTGTTCCAGGTGGGAGAAATCTGTGCATAGATTGATAAAGGAAAAAAAAACCACTTGCTATTCAGAAAAAATACCAAAAAAGGTCGTGAAAATAAATTAATATAAATACATACTCGCCTTGATTTTTTAACCATTAAAAAAAATTAGCATTTATTTTTGTTCAATATAATATAAAATAACAAACAAACATCTTCAATGAAACGAGATTCGAAAGAAGGAAAATCTTGAATTTGAAACTATGTGGCATGTAAGTTGTCTGAAATTTGAATATACAAACTGAAATTAATGAACATGAGTGACATTATTTCATCAAAGCTCTACTCGTTGGAGCCAATGCACAATATATTCATTCACAAATTCCAAATACAGTCAAAGGACACACAATAAACAGACCAAACGCAGAAGCTAGTCTTCCACAATTTTCAAGTATTGATATCATTATCTGATTGGATACTCAAAGTAGAAAAATAAACAGATACATTCAAACTATTCACGTTTAGTGCAAATATGTAAAATGCAAAAGGGCAACCCTTACACTACAAGGTGGGCCAGTGCATCTCAAGAACTGAACCAATAAGAAGCAACCCTCGTAGCCACAATAATGACCCACATTCAAACCCTGGAGGCATAAAGCCTTGATCTTGTGTATTATTTAGTTGAGTTTGATGACCATGACCACATGTTAAGTGACAATGGTGGTGTAAGAAACAGTCCCTTATTCAGTTTGTGAACCCTACCGAGATCATGTGGAGTTGGGTTTCATAAATCTAAAAATGAGAGAAATGAAGACATAAATGGTACAAGAAACAGGTGTCTTATTAAGTTATTCAGGCTGTGGGCTTTACTGCAATAATGCAGAGTTGAGATTTACAACTCACCGTGCATCAAAAAACAAGAGAGAATTAAGGACGAATGGTACAAGAAGCATGTATTTTATTCAAGTTGTGGGCTTTACTGCAGTAATGTGGAGTTGGGGTTCCTTTTTACCTACAAATCCAAGAATAAAATAAAAAGGAATGAGGGCACGGATGGTACAAGAAATATGCACTTTTTTCAAGTTGTGGGCTTTACTGCAATAATGCAGATTTATGAAAGAACGATACAAGAAACAGGTCTTTTATTCAGGTTGTGGGCTTTACTGTGATCATGCAAAGTTGGGATTCTTTTTCTCTCACAGAGCTATACAAAGGGCAGGAATGAGGACAAGTATGGTACAAAAAATTGTTCCTATTTATTCAAGCTATTTACTTCAATAATGCAGATTCATAAGGCTGTTTAACTTCACTTCAATAATGCAGATTCATATAAGGATGGTATAAGAAACACGTCTCTTAATCAGGTTGTCGGTTCTATTGCAACCATGAGAGTTGGGGTTACGGTTCATGAGCTCCATACCACTATCTTGAGTTCTACGGCAATATTGCATTATTCGTATTTACCTGGCACCGTGAGACAGCACAGTCTACAGTGTCGCTTATCTTAATAAAATGTCATTGGTGGGAACTTATTCATTTAGAAAAAGTTTTTGTCTTGTTCTAGAAGACTACCCTTCTCAGCCATTTCCTCCCAAGTTTCTAGTCTGGTTATTACTATCCTCGGTCTTCAATTCGTCCTTCTTCCTTAAGGCTTAAACTACAGAAAACGGTCTTGTACATCAAAGTACCATTGGTCCTTCTTCCTTAAACTACAGATAACAGTCTTGTACATCAAAATACCATTGCTAAACGATGCTGCTGTAAATCAAACAGGTGGGCTACAGTGAAAATGGTTAATTAACTTAACAGAGTACTTTCATCATAGTGCATTACATTTATATGTGCTCTAATAATAACAGCAATAGGTATCCAATACCTAGCAGATGCAGTGGCATAGAACCAACAGCTGACACATTGTCTCTTCTTCCTATGCAGAAGAATATAAGAAACTCAAAATGGATTGGAAACATATACTTGTATGCAGCTTTCAGCTTTTCAAACAAGAGTGTTGGTAGCTCACATATTTATATTCAACTTTTTGGTAATGACAAAATCCAATAGATGGACAGAGGAGGAAACTGCACAATAATAACACAAATTCTGATATGAACTGTTGCTCAGTAAATTGCATTGATTCAAATACTTAAAGCTAAGTGATTACATAGACTCAAACTTGCTAAGAACAAAGATACTAATATTAACTCATGTGTGATTGACACTTCGCAGTCTCTTGTAAGAGTTGCTGTCATATTCTAATTTTTTTCCAGCTCAGTTGAAGAGGTAGCACTTGGAATATTTGTAGTACATAATCTGTAGTACATAGTTTTGTTCAGAATTGAACCATAGAAATCTTGAAGACCAAACCTCTCCACTTAATTATTAAACCAGATTTTCAAAAATAAACTCTCATACTCGACCTATCTGTGTGATTCACTGAGAGCAACATCAGAAAATGGTGAACTGAGATCCATCCTATAAAACAAACCATAAGAAATTGAAATGCATGTAACAGTGGAAAGAAAGTAGCAGAGAAAACTTATGTGAAAATGCATACTTGTTTGACTAGTTGCAGAGTCTAATAGCGAGGAGGAGGAGCAGGGTAAACATATTTGGGAGGTGTGGGGAGTTTGTGGACTGGTGGAGGAGAAGAGGGGTGGGGTCTTCCTGTGGGAGCTGGAATGTAGGGAACCCTTGTAAGAGTCGGAGGAGGGACCTCGTAAGCATGACTTTACCACGATATTTATCATAATAAAACTGCCTCTTGTGTCGAGACCATTATAGAAAAGCCTTTTGGAAGGATGCCTGTTGAAGAAAATAAACTTTACACAAAACTGGCACTGCCTAGCCGCGGCCCTCTGTTAGGGTCCTAACAGTATCAGATCACTCATCTTTAACTTTACACTTTTCGAACTATGACACGCCTTTCTCTCTTGTATTCCACTTCATCCCTTTGATGCATGATAAGGAGAGCTCTTCGAACCTGAAATGAACAAATCAGCCCACTTGGTGAAAACCATGGCTATGATATCATTACTTCAGAGAAGCTGTAAACAACCTATCATATCATTACTTAAGAGAGGCTGTAAACAACATCATTAGCAAGGTTCTATAGGTGACGAAAGCCATTTCTCCCCGTGATATACATTGCCTGTTGCGCAAACTACCCATAAAATGATCTACGGGTAAGCAATATAACTCCAATATTGAGCTAGCTAACAAAACTAATTATAGAAGTAACATGTGCTGACATTGGAAAATTAAAATAATAAAATAGTCACTGACGAAACTCAGCAATATAATGAGTGTTGTAATTTTTACAGTTGATTCATTCAACCCCATTCTGACCATATCATCAATCAGACGCCTCTCAGATACGTTGATGCCGATTCCCATTCGTCTCTTTATCTGTGTCTCAACTTGCTGTTACAAGCAACCATCAATTTTCTTTATTGTTGCAAATCAAAGACCATGACATAGTTCGCAAGCATAGCAGGCTTTTGGTTTGAAGAAAGAATCCACAAATATAGTTGTTCTTACTTGCTAGATTAGATGAGACGCGTACCTGAATTTCACTTCTCATTTCTGGTGTCAAACTTATTTGTTCAACAATGCCAGAGCGTGCAGCATCCATAGTAGAAACATTGAAAAGCCTCAAAGCTTCTGTGACATGTTCCTCTGTTGCTACAGTTGACCTGCATTAAAAACAATATTTTCAATTTTTCAGATGCAATCTGATTAAGGAAATCGATTGACTTTGATTAACAATAATGCATACATTGAAAAATTACAAAATAATGCTGGGACTACTCACAAATATTGGATGACATAGTTCGCAAGCATAGCAGGCTTCATATTTTCGCGGAGTAGCAGCTGCACTCTGCTTTGAAGCCTGCTATGCTGCACTTGTAGATTGCACTCTGCTTTGAAGCCTGCTATGCTTGCGAACTATGTCATCCAATATCTGTGAGTAGTCCCAGCATTATTTTGTAATTTTTCAATGTATGCATTATTGTTAATCAAAGTCAATCGATTTCCTTAGTCAGATTGCATCTGAAAAATTGAAAATATTGTTTTTAATGCAGGTCAACTGTAGCAACAGAGGAACATGTCACAGAAGCTTTGAGGCTTTTCAATGTTTCTACTATGGATGCTGCACGCTCTGGCATTGCTGAACAAATAAGTTTGACACCAGAAATGAGAAGTGAAATTCAGGTACGCGTCTCATCTAATCTAGCAAGTAAGAACAGCTATATTTGTGGATTCTTTCTTCAAACCAAAAGCCTGCTATGCTTGCGAACTATGTCAACTGGATATAGTGGTGTGAGCAATAGTTCTTATCTCCAATATCTCTCTCGTCGTAAACAGGGTTACTAGGTTGCTAGTAGATTGCACTCTGCTTTGAAATGCTAAAGACACTACTTCATAGCCGCTTCTTCTACTAGCAATTTTGCTAAGACCTCACCCTTGCCATTATAGTTGTTGCGGGTAAGGCCCTAGTTGATTTTTGAAGGGATAAATCCAAGCAACCACTATTGGCATGTAGCCTATTCATAATATTGTGTAAGCAACTATTTAATTTTGAGATTTTTAAAAATTTGGCTTTCTGTAAGTTTGTGTGTATATATATATGTATAGTTCTGGAATTTGAGCATATAAGTCTTCATAATTAATCATAATAATAATGCATACATTTTTTTAATTTAATGTATGATATTTTAAAAATTTCAGCATTTTAAATGGACACCAAAAGAACAATGTTGAGCACCACTAATACATATCAAAACTGTTACATACTTTATTCTCAGAAATAAAATATTCCATGATTGTCATTGCCTCTCTAATTAAGCAGCGCTGGAATATCTCGCTCCTTAACTACGTCTGCAATATTTTTATACATCCTCTGTGTTGGATGTACAGAATCCCAATATATGAATCGGTCCGCATCAGGGCAAGATAGACGAGCAGCCTGGCGACACTGTTGTCCGACTTCAGCAAGCCCGGTTCCGCAGCAGCCTCTTGTTACCTCCTGAAATCCGTAATAGAGTGGATTCTGAACTGCCTGCACTGCAATGGTATAAATGTCTGACTAGACTATTGTAGAGCCAGGGAGAGAGGCCTGTAGATTAGCAAGTGTGGGTTCCCATTTCTGATTAAGTCTACATGTACAATTTTCAGAGATGATTTTCCATCATCGGGATCCGGCTTCTTTTATTGTGGGAGGGTAGAAATAATTCTTATAAATATAGAAATATTTACATCAGCTGAAAAAAGAAAAGTGAAATGCAGAGTAGGCAAAGATAGCGAGTTGCCCGAAAAAGTACGTTCGTGGAAGAATAACTGAACCAAAGATGCAAGGGTGGAATTCACTGAGAAGAGAAGCTTAGCCCCTGCGATGGCGGAGCTCGCTTGCTTTCCTGGCGTCGTGGTTTTTTCACCAGTTGAAGAGACAACTCTGAATCGAGGAAAAAGAACCTAGCAAGAGACCAAGAGAACTTGTTTATGGATTTGTAACGATAATTCAATGAGGAAAGCGTTAGTGTAACATGTGCAGAGTAGGCAAAGATAGCGAGTTGCTCGAAAAAGTAAGTTCGTGGAAGAATACCTGAACCAAAGATGCAAGGGTGGAATTCACTGAGAAGAGAAGCTTAGCCCCTGCGATGGCGGAGCTCGCTTGCTTTCCTGGCGTCGTGGTTTTTTCACCAGTTTATTCACTTCAATTGCTCAGTCCAAGTCTGCTGCAATTGGAAATGAAATTGGATAAGTATTGGTTGTCGTAGACTCCTCCTGCTCACGCTAGCTAGTCTTTCTTTTTTCATTGATCTTCTGCCCGTCTATCTCTTTCCGGTAAAATGCGCCTATTCAGGGACGTGTAAAGCAGCGGTAGATCAACATAGGTGTGAACAAAGCACCATTCCGTCAATTCGTAAATCTACAATAGCGAGAACTCTTTTTTAAAACACTCATTTGAAGTCGGCACTCGAGTTCTTAGTAACAGGAGGTGCAATTAGTGCGTCATCCCTTGTCTTGCCCAAGTCCTTCTCACTCGCATTCTCTTTATCGAATACTTCGTCAATGGAATCTCTCAACTTGTAAGTGTAGAAATTAAGGACTCTTGTTACTGTTCTCGAATAGGCTCTTTCCGCTTTTCATTCCTCATGCACTGAGAAGTAGCAAAGCTTTCCTCATGCCAGCGTTCAGTTCAGTTCCTATTGAGGAAGATCTGCCATTGGTTTCAAAATGAATCTCAGACTATCTTACTAATAATAATAAGCCGTTCACATAGAAGCCGTTCACATCACAGCAAACAGAAAGTCGTTCACATGGAGAAGGTTAACATAAGCTGTTCATTCACAGCACATAGAAAAATCCATTCTAAAGAAATAAACCAACCATTCATTCGCTGCACGAAGCCATTCAGAGAATCCGTTCACAGAAGCCCTTCAGAGAAGCCACTCACAGACTGCACTAAGCCAGCCATTCACCGCACATAGCCTCGACCCGGCCGGGCACATAGATGAAAACAACACTCCATCCATGTTATTCACCCCTTGCCCCACCCACGTTCTAGGTAACTCACTCTAGCAACACGTCTAGCCATTCTCTCATTCGTATGGCACATGGGGGGAAATCTCCTATCTCTCGGGGTAGTAACGATGGGTAACCTCACTCTTTATCGCGTATGTTGTAAACTTGGTTTACATATTTATATCGCATATGTTAACAGCTTGTCTCAACTTATTTCTGCTGGGGGTCCTTTGTTCCTACATACCAAGCTACGGCTAGTCTAGTAAGGTCAAACATGCCAGTATTAGCTGACAAAAGAAAGGGATCTATAACAGCTAGGCTAGTAAGAAGAAGAGAGGTATTTATCTATCACTTGAGAATCGAGAAGAGACAGCTCTGAATCGAGGAAAAAGAACCTAGCAAGAGACCAAGAGAACTTGTTTATGGATTTGTAACGATAATTCAATGAGGAAAGCGTTAGTGTAACATATGCAGAGTAGGCAAAGATAGCGAGTTGCCCGAAAAAGTACCTTCGTGGAAGAATACCTGAACCAAAGATGCAAGGGTGGAATTCACTCAGAAGAGAAGCTTAGCCCCTGCGATGGCGGAGCTCGGTTACAGGGTAGCCCCAACCTGAGTGAATGACAAACAAGCGATAGGGGATGGCCAACCTATCCACACCTTAAGCTGTACATCCTCAGCTCTGAATTGAGGAAAATTCTGATTACTTTTCCAATTAAGATCCAGGAACTCTCAGCATTACAATCAGACTCGTGGATGCCTTAAGAGATTTCAGGTATTTGGAAGCTAAATTTCCATTTATTTTAAGAGCGTTTAAACAAGATCGGATGTAAAATAGTCACGCCAACCTATCCACACCTTAAGCTGTCCATCCTCAGCTCTGAATTGAGGAAAATTCTGATTACTTTTCCAATTAAGATCCAGGAACTCTCAGCATTACAATCAGACTCGTGGATGCCTTAAGAGATTTCGAGGTATTTGGAAGCTAAATTTCCATTTATTTTAAGAGCGTTTAAACAAGATCGGATGTAAAATAGTCACTCACACTTTTGAAATCTATATACTTTCTATATTTTGGAACTCTGTTAAAATTTGACTCGTTTAATTTTTTAAATGCTTTTTGGCTTTTCAGAGTGCTGAAGACTTATTTCAGAGTGCTGAAAATTTACTTCCGTCAACATATATCCTCCATACAATAAGAAGTTCATCCCTCGCACCAATAAAAAGAAATAAGATTAAACAGTTTAAATGACAAATTATTTTGAATGCTCGCATACAATAGGAAGTTCATCATCACACACAAACAGAATTAGGACTAAACAGTTTAGAGGACAAATTTTTCTTCAGACTCTTATAATTTGATGGAAGATCAATTCTATTGGATTTCTTTTTCTATTTATGGTTATATATTAGCAATATTTCAATAATTTTTTTTTTACATTAATTTGATTATGTGTAAGTATACATTTTTCTTCATGCAAACCCAGTTATAATTTGATGAAAGATCAATTCTATTGGATTTCTTTTTCTTTATGGTTATATATTAGAAATATTTCAATACTTATTTTTTACATTTCTTTTTATTTATGGCTATATATTAGCAATATTTCAATACTTATTTTTTACATTAATTTGATTAACAATATTTCAGTACTTAGTTTTTACATTAATTTGATTATGTATAAGTATAAATTTTTCTTCATGCAAACTCAGTGTAAATATCATTCCTATTTGAAGATTTTTATTATTGGTTATAATTTGGTGAAAGATTAATTATATTAAAAGGGAATCTCATTTATGTCTGTTTTATAACACTGTTAGCTTTTCTCACACTTATTTGTTTTTAGATTGGAGAATTCTTAGAAATTCCTTTGAGACAGTGCGAACACGGAGAATGTGCTACCCAGATTTAAATTTGGGTCATCACTTCTCCAAGCGCTTAAACTTGCTGCTAGACCACATTCTGGAGTTCAACTAGTTTGCAATTTTGCTAGGTTGCAGCATTGAGAATGTCCTATGTGATTGATGAGTAAGGTTGATATTTGCGTCTTGCAGCAGTTTTACTCACAGTTAAAAGAGAATCTCATATATGTATGTTCTATAACACTGTTGCAATATCTATTGAGCATAATAGTTGTCAACTTGTGTTTTATCAGAGTTACAAAGAAGTGTTCTATTAAGAATTGGTTGAGAAATAGAGTACAATCACAATATTATTATTGTGTTATCAAAATTAGAGAAGTTATTCATGGAAAACTTGTTGGATGTAGTAAGACTTGACATCAATGACTCTGGAAATATCAAGCCAGGCAGCAGCCCTGATGTACATTTTTCCTGATAAAACTGGATAACACTAGAGGATTTGCATTCATATACATACTTAAGGTCTGTGTAACAACAGACCTTAATCGGCCAAAACTAGTGCCTGATTATATTTTTTGGGTGGTGATCTAAGTCACCTGACACAGGGATTCGGGACACGTAGGATTCGAGATTCGTGGTGTCGGATTCAGACACGCTGACCCCCTAGAACATGACACGTAGGATTCGTTATATATATATATATATATATATATATATATATATATATTAAAAATTAGATATTTCTTACACAAATTTTATTTAATACAAATTTATTGATTTCAAACATAGATCTTCATCTATAGCTATTAGCATGCATAGTACATACAAAATTCAAATAAACATCAGTGGTACTGGTCACATAAATGATAAATCTATTAAAAATTTAAATCATGATTCATAATTCATAACTGAAAGACAACTTACAACTACAAGATACTAAGATAAACACATTGACAACTGTAGTTTTCCCATTAAGTCATCAAATCAAAATGTGTTACATATGTAGTGTTGGTGCAATGCCAATGGCAAATAGAAATAGAAAATATAAAACAACTACAGGTATACAAGCCTCAAGGCATCAATCAGCATCAGAATCAACATCATTGTCCTCATCATCATGGTCCCACTGCTCTCCTCTGCATCCTCCTCCTCCCCTGTATCCATAGTTGCCTCTGCATCTGCTGGTGTGGAGGTTGACCCCTCGAAGTCATCAAATCTAACAGGCTCTAGCACTGGATCATTGAGATCCATGTTGGCCAATGCCAACTCAACAGTGGTGTCCAAACCCATATCATCAGGAAAGACATCCCACATCTTTGTCTTTCCCCGCAACCACTCTTCCCTCTGCCTGTAAATAAGACGAAGGTTGGTGTGCACATACACCATTCTCTCTGCCCTGGACTGCTCAAGCCTGCTCTTCTTCACATTATTCAAATTCCCATATGTGCTCCAATTCCTCTTGCAACAAGAGGATGAAGTCACCTGAGAGAGGAGCCTCATGGCTAACTGCTGAAGAGGAGGGCTTGTTGCCCCATGATTTGCCCACCAAGAATAGGGCTTCTTAGCCCCCTGTCTCTAATCACATCATAACCTCCAAATCGACCACTGCCAGTGGAAAACTCTGCAAAGGCATCCTCCACCTCAGCAAGCAATGCACTATCCTGATAAATCCGCCTGAATGCCTCTTTCCTCCCCTATGAGATTTCACCATCCATGTGAGGAGGGAATCTGCGGGAAGGTCCACCATTCAGCCACTCATGGCTATAGTATTTGGGGTTCAATGAGTGAGCCAAACGATGTAAAGGTGTACAATTCTTGTCCCATCTATTGACAAGAATATCATGTATGGTATTGCAAAAGGCCTCTGGTGATGTCTCATACTCGGGGCACTCACTCTGTAGAATAATGCTCCTCATAGACTCAATCATGGAATCCCATGCCTCATAAACCTCTCCTAGGATGGGTTTGTCTGTATCTGCAACTCGAAGCAAAGAAATGATAGGGTCCATAATCCGAATAATTAGATCTACCCTCTCCCACCAAGCATCATCTAGCACTGTGTCCTTCACTCTTTTAGAGGCTGCCTGAACTATCTTTCTCCAAAAAGACCAAAACTCAGAAATAACCATGGACCCAAGAGCGGTCTTGACCTCCCTCAACCTCTTCAACATCATGAATGAAGATGCAAATCGTGTATCAGCAATCTTCAACAATGATAGATTGTTGTACTCCTTGTAGATAGTGAGGGCATTTGTATGATTTTGCAAAAAGTTACGGATATGTCTTGCATCCTCTATAATGCTTCCAATCCAAGGCACATCAGAAGCAATGGATTTCAATGTTAAGTTCAATGAATGGACAATGCAAGGTGTACAAAACACTTGTGGATATTTAGCTTCCACAATCATGCCAACAGCCTTGCAAACAGGTGCATTATCTGTAATGATTTGCACACAAGAATCAACACCTACATCTTCAACAACTTTAATAAATAACTCACTCATAAATTGTGCATCCTTGTATTTGCCAAGTGTATCCACTGCTTTCATGAAAACTGGACCGTTCAAGGAAGCCACCATGAAGTTGATGATTGGGTGTCATGCTAGATTTGTCCATCCATCAGAAACAATGCTAACCCCAGATGTTGGCCATGATGCTACAATAGGCTCAAGCATTTTTTGCACCTATTTTTTTTGCCTTCGTCAACAATGTGGTTCTCAGCTTCTCTGACCCAGGAGGCACATACCTTGTTGGAGCCCCTTGAGTTAGAGCTCAACACATCTCAATAAATAAAGGTGAACGTGCAACATTAAATGATATGAAGTTTTGGTAGAAGAAGAAGGCAATGGTGAGATCAAGCTCTTCCCGTCTCTCTTTTTGGAAAATCTTTTCCATTGGACCAAGTGCTCTTCCTTTTGATGCTTGTCCCCCAGTAGAAGTAGAACTCTCAAATGGAAATTTGGTGGTGGCTTTCCTCAAAAATGTAAGGGGGTCTTCATTCTTGGGTTTTTTTTATTTTGAAGCCACGTGTTCCATACCAACATTGGCCTCCTTTTCCAATTCGTTTCTCTTTTGTGAAGTAATAGCTCTACAAGATCCAATCCCACAACCAGGAAAAGCCAACAAATGTGATTTCGCACGGTAATATGTGCTTTTGAAAGAAATGTTACAAAAGTTGCATTTCCATTGCACATTGCCTCCTCCCTTTCCCTTGTTGTTTGGCCCATTCTCTCTTGTGACATATTTCCACAATGGATATTTATCATTGTCCTTAAGTCCTCTTCCCTCAACATTACTTGCAGCAGACTCTGATGATATTGGGGAAGGAGGGGCATCTCTATCCATGACATTCTTACCCTTCCTTTGCCCCATAACTGCTACCTTTGATTGAGCCATGAACATTGTTACCTGTAAAAAAAAATGAACAAAGAATGCACAAATTTGTAAATAAAAAATCATATACAAACTGCTGTAAAAAATGAAAAAAAAATTGAGGTGAAATGCTAGTCTTAGAATAGAGACAGTTTTAGCATGTCTTTTGGAAATTCAAGGTTGCCAGAGTATGCTAAGAAATTCAAGGTTACAATACACATAATTAAATAGATTCCACTGTCCAGATATAAAGTTATTTGAATTTCATTACAAATCGACCCCATTCATAACAACCGCAGGGTCCATACTACTATAAATTGGTAGCTATTCAGGTTCAGAACAGTCTAGCATGTTTCATGCAGGTTAACTTTCAAAAACATGGCACCGGATTAACCTTTCACTTTCAAAATTCAGGCATAGGTTAGTTATATGAAGTCTGGTATCAAACATAATGAGCGCACTTCTTGGCAATGTGTAGTTTGAATGGATCTGAACACCAGGTTTTACCAAGTCAAGTCATTGTTCCAAAACCCAAAATGACATGGGGTGTGTGATAGAAAAGTGAATTACATCCATTATGGGTAAGTAGCCCTAGGTTTAGAATAATTTAACGTTCTTATGCCCAGGTTAATTTTTGTTGTCACTTTTTAAAAATTCTGGTCAATGATGGCATCGAAGGTCTGTCTTGATTTATTTAAGGAAATGTTACAAGGCATAGCGAGGCATGGAGAGCATTTTGATATACAGTCCACTGTTCTGGGATATACTGATGACGAGATACAATTAAAAGATTGAGTTTGGAATTCATTTTGAGTTGGTGAACTGATGGATAGCACGAGGGGCCATAATGTAAATCGTTAATGGTCCACCACCCCATTCATTAGTTTATGGAAGAAATTGCATTCTACAAACACTGAACAGTGAGATCAGAAATGCTGCAAATGCACTTACCTGGTGGACCGGTGGTCGATTCTCCTTGTTGAATTCTCTACTCCCTGCTGCAAACCCTTCTCCACTTTCCAACAGCACAAATCACATGCCAAAGGAAAATATTAATGAGCAAACACGCCATTTTCATACCCGCGTTGAGCTTAGCGAGTCCTGGAAATAGGACACGATTCCCAAAAACGTGCCACGCGGGTGAAAATCGTGACACGACCTCGGATTCGACGAGTCAGAAAAGGACACAACGTGTCATATGATTTGGACATGAATCTGGACCGAATCGTGTCAGATTCGCTGGATTCGGGATTCGAGAGGCCTTTAGGGCGAATCCAATTATCTAGGTGGTGATAGCAATGGGTATGGACACAAGTTGCTTTAGTGACTATCAAGGAGCCCTATGCTTTAGAAGTTGCTATCCTTCTTAGTGTAAGTATTATTTTCTTAGTTTATCAGTGTTTGCAATTGCAAGGTTTAAAGGGTAAATTCTCTGCTGTGATTTTGTTACAAGTGGATTTTGGTTGGGATTTGAATTTGCTATAAAGAGATGGAATTCAAGATGTAACTTTACTGATAGTCACATTCAAATTGACATGGCATTCTGAATATAGTTTTGGTTTTCTGGTAAAAATACAAAAAGTGAAAAAAACTATAGGTTTCTGATGTTTATGGCATTTTTGAACCAGGGAGCAACAATCCTAAATCAGGAGGTTTATATAGTGCTATGGGGAGGACCAGAGGAGGCAGTTAATCAATGGGAAAAGCAAATGGTAAAATTTCATGAAGAGGGCAACGCATTAGGAGTATTTTCATTTACTTATTTTTACTCTTTTATATTTTTTATTTATTTTTATATGTGGAGGAACAATGTTCAAATAAATTTAAGAAGAAATCTGTTTCCTCAAAATAGCATTAATACTTCACTTAGATCTAGACCTTGCTTATGCTGCTAGACCTTGCTTACCCTGCCATAGTTGTTCTTGTATCAAATCAATTTTATGGTCTCTGTATATGTGTTTAAATGTTTGATCTTTCAATTTTGTTTTGAGGTCTTTGATAAATGAGTACCATTCATGGGTAAACATCAATTTTGTTTTGAGGTCTTTGATAAATGAGTACCATTCATGGGTAAACGCTAGTACTTTTTTCCTGTTGTATAGTTCCAAGATCAAGATTGGATCATGTAGATTACCTCAAAAGCCATTTTGGTCAAGGATATTGAGAGTAACCTAGAATAAGATTTTAGTTGTGAAAGGAAAGGAAAATAATGAAAAGAAAATTTCATTTATTTTGACTGTTTTGTAAGAAAAAGTCTTAAATGTAATCTTGCTTTACAAACTGTGTGTAAATAACTATTTGCAAAGAAGGAAGATCCTACCCTTTAAATTCTACTTATTCCTGTAGTATTGTAGAATAGAAGTAGCTTAAAAAGGCCACCTACCTTACCAATGGAGAAAAGTAAAATTTAAATGTTACATCAAAATTTAGAAAGTCATACTTCTTAGACTGAAAAATGATTTTCTCAATTAGCCTATGATATTCTGAGGATATTAACATTGTTGTTATTGGACAGTTTGAAGTCCAACTGAGATTTTTTGTTCCATTTTGCTCACCAGGCAGTAAAAGTGGTTAAAACAATGCTATCAAAAGGTTATACCTTAAGAAAAGATACTTAAAGCAAAGCCAAAGAGTTAGACGAGACGTATCGAGTGATTGACACTGCTGCAGAAATACCATTTTATACTTTAATGTTTATTATTTTTGTTTTATTATTATTACTTGGTTACAACAATGCTATCAAAAGGTTATACCTTAGGAGAAGATACTTAAAGCAAAGCCAAAGAGTTAGACGAGAAGTATCAAGTGATGGACACTGCTGCAGAAATACCATTTTATACTTTAATGTTTATTATTTTTGTTTTATTATTATTACTTGAATTTCTTCTTAACAAGTGGTTGTGTTTCTTTTCGTTTTAGTGAAGGTATGGGCTCCAATGTTGGTTCTCTTATTATGCAGTATAATTCATCTTTGAGAAATTTTCAATTATTAAATTAGGTTAGTCAATTGCTTAAAATATTAAATTTATTTCAAAAAGTTTTTGTTACTTTATAGGTTAGACACTAGCTTGAAATATGAAACGTATTCCAAAATGTTTTTGTTACTTTATAGATAAGGCGTAGATTTCTTGGCTCTATGACGAAAATAATGAAGGGAAAATACATGTTAATCTGTTACTTGTGCTCTTTGACTGAAAAATACATGGTGAGAGAAAAATGCATATTATGCTAATTGAGGAATGTTTTTCGCTTGTTGAACTTATACTATTGAATTTAACAAACTAACACTGTACAACAATGAACTAACAATATTCATGATGAAAATAGCAATATGGAAGATTTATCTACATAATGAAAAAGGAAATATAGGAGATTCCAATCACGTTCCAAGGAATTTTTTAAAATGTGGATGTGACAAAAGGTTGTTGTGGAAGGTGTTGTTTGTATATGGGAAATTTCTTGATCATTGTGTATAATCTTAATGTTGATAGATATGCCTACTAAGTGGTTCCAGTTAATGGGGCATTGATTTGAGCGTTCAATATATTTTTATTCTTTATCAAAGTATTCTTTTGTTGTATTTGTGTTCTTCAATTTATGCCTTACGGCGTTTCCTTTGCAACATCTGGTGCAAATGCTAGTTTTAAGAGCGTTTAAACAAGATCAGATGTAAAATAGTCACTCACACCTTTACAATCAGACTCGTGGATGCCTTAAGAGATTTCGAGGTATTTGGAAGCTAAATTTCCATTTATTTTAAGAGCGTTTAAACAAGATCGGATGTAAAATAGTCACTCACACTTTTTTCACTTTCTTTCACTATTGCAATGAAGGAGATGGCTTCAATTATAGAGTGTTTCATGAGAGACAATCCTGATTCTACCGTGGAAAATGCTTTAAATCAAATCAAGGGCATCCTTCATCTCTCCTTTGAGGAATTGGGAGTTTCTTAAGGATGAAAGTGCACCATTGCGTTGCAATAACTTCACTTACAATATAACACAAGGTCTTCAATTCCTCTACAAATACGGAGAACTTACTGTCAAAGCCTTCTGCATATCCTATAAAAAATGCAAGAAGAGAAGAGAATGAAAGACCAAAGGCAGAAGTAGAGTGACTAGATAAAATCCATAAAAAGATTCATGTAATAGAATGTTCATCCTCCCAAATTTGGCCAAGGTATCTCTTCCAAAAGTTGTAGCCGTCGTTTCCAAGCTTGAAAACTTTATGGATAGGGGAGATTCAGAAAGGTTTAGGATTTTCAAACAAGTTTTAAAGATTCATAAATATGGAACAAACAAAACAATGCCAAACAAAATGGAATAATCCTAATATAGAATAAGTTTCAGTTTCAATGTTGAAAGTTATATTAATCCTAATAGACCGATTGCAATGGATTGTTAAATGAACATAATTTTCAATAAAGATTGGAAAAAATGCAATCAAAGCATTCAATCACTAAAGCTAGCCACCAAGCTTAACATTATGTATGTACAATTCTAAAAAAAAATCCAGAAGAAAAAAAGTCTAACATAACCCTAAATCCAAACAAAAACCAAAACAAAAATTAATTTTTATTTAAAATTTTTTACCAAAAATAAAAAGCTAGAAATTTCAAGACACATACCCAAATACAATCAAACCTCTTAATAAGCATTGTATCAAAATCTCCGAATATAACTAAAACTCTTAACAAACATTGTATCAAAATCTTCAGGTTAGACTCCCAAAGAAATGCCCAATTCTAAGCCTAATAACTTAATTCTATGGTCTCAATAGCTTAGATAGATAATTCTATGGTCTTACATATTTTTGGTTGTGTTGGAAAACATGATTGCATTTTTTTCTCTCCCACCTTATGAAAAACAATAAATACAATATTTTATTTTGACATTAAATTTTAGTTGAATTTAAAAAAGTAAGGATCTTACATATTTTTGGTTGTGTTTGAAAACATGATTGCATTTTCGCTCCCGCCTTGTGAAAAACAATAAATACAATATTTTATTTTCACATTAGATTTTAGTTGATTTTCAAAACGGGTCTTACATATTTTTGGTTGTTTTGAAAACATGATTGATCTTCGCTCCCCCCTTGTGAATAACAATAAATGCAATATTTCATTTTCACATTAGATTTTAGTTGAATTTAAAAAAGCAAGGGTCTTACATATTTTTGGTTGTGTTTGAAAACATGATTGTTGTGAAAAATAATAAATACCATATTTTATTTTCACATTAGATTTTAGTAGAATTTAAAAAAGTAAGGGTCTTACATATTTTTGGTTGTGTTTGAAAACGTTTATTTTATATTAGGTGGTATTTATAATAATAATAATAATAGTAATAATTTAATTTTAAGGTTATGGTTTTTATGCAATGATTTTTCTGTTAAATTTTTTGGAGGCAGAATTTGGGGGGAAACAAATGCTCTTAACTTGGTTATATTGAAAGCATTTATGTGTTCTTGCATATTAGGTGGATGTAAACAAAAGATAGTATATAGTAAGTCAATTCAATAGTTAAAAATAAGTGTTATTTTCTGAAAATTCATATAACAAATTTGGAAGGAGTAGGGTATGTATCCTTCTTTAGGTTAAGTATATTCAAATTGTTGTGTGAAATGGATTGTAAGACCCTATGATTTCACCTTGAGAAAATAGAGTCCTATCCTAGTCACTCACATATTTTAGGTTGTCATAAGTAAAGTAAGTGCTTTTCCTTAAGATGTGAACATTTCATTTTATGCAGTCTGATAATGTGGTTTTGATGAGGCATTAAAAGATGGAACGAGCATGCATCTTTAGGATGCTAGTGTTATGTTTCTCTCGAGGCATGAGTGCATGTTTAAAAAGGCACTAACAAGGGTTGAAGAGGTGGAATAGTTAGAGAGGTTGGGGGGTTATAGGCTCACTTAAAGGTGTAGACAAGTAAGTTAAGCACCATGAGAAGTTGTCAATAAAACTTAAGACATTTGATGAGATACATGAAGGAAAATTGGTAGTGGTACTAAGTGAACATTCCTCGATCCAAGTTGATACCCTCTCCTTGGCACTTGTTGAGCCCCAAAACTTCCTCTCTTCCACGCAATTTCTTAAACCTTTTCTCTTCTATTTTCCCATGTCAGTGCCTCCTAAGCTATCAAAAGTTATTACATGTTGATTTCAAGTGTATATTTGAGTGATTTTCAAATTATATCATTGTGTGTGCTATTTAATCTAGGTTTTGTTTATCAGCTACAGAATGTAGCCACTTTTCGCAGCTAACTTGCAATTCCGCAGCTGTTTTCATTGCTCTGTAGGTTACAGGTGTCGGTAGGAGAAATGAGACACATGGGTAGCTTAGGAATGATCCACACATGGATGAGGTCCTATTTTCTTAGCCAAATTCGTAAGGAAAGGTACCGATCAAAGGGTGGTCAACAGAGAATTCTACGTCAACTAGAACTCTGTTCCTACACATAAAAGAAGCCCAAAGTCGTTCCTGAACTCGTGGATCCGTTTTTGCTACCTGCAGGCCATCTCCATAACGCAATCCAACATCCACCTTGCATAGATTTACTGCTCATGGCAACCGAGAGGCTGAATCCTCGGATTTTGACCTGTTCACATGTCTATTGCTGAAGAAATTTCTCTAAGATATAGTTATGCATTTTCTCTATAAATATAAATGTTTGTAATGCAGATAGTTCTTGATACTGTTGATATAGTGTTATTTTGCTATTGTGTGACCGAGAGACATATTCCTTTGTTTCATAATACAAAAATCTGTTTTTCATATGGTTGTTTAAGCGTGGTTTGAAGCAATAGCATGTTAGTCCAAAGCTGTACAGAGGGCCCCTGCGTAGCTGAGGTCCCTTATTTTGTTTTGCATAGTTTTTTCATGTATATTTTCTCTCATTCGAATTGTACATTTCTTTTGTTTTGCTTATGATCATAATCGTTCTGACTTTATACATGTCTTTGCAGCTTGTCACATTTCTTACTAACAGTGCACTTCAAAATAGTCTTTAAGTCTAGTTATGCTCGAGCTTCTTAGTGTAGTTTTTGCATCAAGTGGTGATTTGAGACTTGCTTCCTCTGTTGAACTTTAGTTTTCAATTTCAGTTGTTTATGCTTTTATTTAGTGAGATTTGTTTACTGCTTAAGTTAGTTTAGATATCAGTTCTTCATGCTATATGATGATATCTCCGGAGCCTTTAGCTTAACCCCGTTTTAGAAGTTAGTTGGTGAGCTATTGTGGTTATAAGTGAAGTAATTGATTTTGCTTTCATTAGTATGCATGTAGAAAGTTTAGTTGTCATTTCTTTCATGCTATATGATGATATTTCTGGAGTCTTTAGCTTAACCCCATTTTTGAAGTTAATTGGCAAAATATTGTCATTATATATGAAGTAATTGACTTTACTTTCATTAGTGTGCAATTTAGATGTCATTCTTTTCATGCCATATGATGATATTTCCAGAGTCTTTAGCTTAACCCCGTTTTAGAATTTAATTGATGAAATATTGTGATTATGGGTGAAATCATTGACTAGTTTCCAGTTTCTTTACTTTTTGGTTTTGAGTGCAGCAGTTTATTAGATTTCAATTCTGCAATTAGGATGGATAGCAGAAATAGTAACCTCATTTTCAGTACTTCATTTTTAGTTTGGTTTATGTAGCTGCATGTTTACACTCTTATTCAAGCTCTAATTTTGTAGGCAACATGTTTTGAGATCTTTTAAGTTCTAAGTTTGGAAATTATCATAAGAAGCATAAACCTTGTCTTCAATTCTACATCCACACTTGATCTTTAAAAGTATTCCTAAAACTTTAGACTAGGGTTTCCATTGCATTAAAACATTTTAGGAGACCAACAAGAACAAAACCCAAAAACAAGATAAAACTCAAAACAGTGAGGTAAAAAAAGGGTTGTCTAGCACATACAATGCACTACACTTCATCAGTTTACGACTCCCAAATTGATAACTTATGTAGTAATTTAAGACACACTAAATTGACTAAACATTTTGGCGCCATTGCCGGGGAAGTGTAACTAGGTAGCCTATTTCTTACATTCAAAAAAAAAGGAGGGATAATAATTTCTTGAAGTATGCTCTCATCTTGAACCTAGTGTGATTTGGAGGATCAGAAAAAAGAATTATTAGTTCAATAATTTCTTGAGTATGCTCTCTTCTTGCACCTAGTGTGATTTGGAATAGCAGAGAAAGGATTATTAGCCCAATTAAAAATCATTAAAAGAATAAAAAAAATGACATGCATAGAGAAATATATTCTAGGGGAAGGTTTATAGCTAGGGGAAAAAGTTCGATTTTTACAACTCCAACTACTTCAAGGAATAGACAAGATACACTTCCATCCCAAACTCATACTCCTAGCCTTAGGATTCCTAGAATTCAAGGGGCAGTAATTGAATTAGAAGATTCTCCCACTCCATATACTAAAACTGACCTAGGAAAAGAACCCTTCTTCACCTCCATAGGAGAGCCTATTGCAGTGGAAGAAGTAGAATGACCTAGAGAAGAAGAGGAGGTAGAAACTCTCTCTCATCAGCCATTAATATAAGAGCCAGAAGATTCTGAGGAAACTATCATGGCAGAAGAAGTACAAGATGGAGAATTTTCACTATTTGGAGGAGGGGGTAGAGGTAGAGGTAGAGGAAATAATGGAGGTGGTAGAGGTAATAGTGGAGGAGGTAGAGGAAACAATGGGGGAAATAGGAAGGAGATAACTCATTTGGATTCCCTACAGTAGATGAGAAAACCCATACAACAATGAAAAACATTTCACCATCTGTCCTCTGAAACTTTTATGGATTGCAAAGTGAGGATCCTGAAACATTTCTATTTGAGTTTGAAGTTTTATGTCGAACCTATGACTATGTAGAGGACTCTCAGAAACTCAAATTGTTCCCTTCAACATTAAAAGGGGCTGCTCTGAAATGGTTTATGCGATTAGACACTCAATCTATTAGGACTTGGAATGATATGAGGCCAGCATTTTTGGATAGATATCTGGATTATTGTATGCCTACTAATCATAAGGATGAGGTATTCAAAATGATGCAAAAAGAAGATGAGAACTTAGAGGATTTGCTTGAGAGGTTCCAATACAACTTAAAGAGAGCAAAAATGGACAATTTAGATGAGGAAAACTTGAAATCCCTTTTATTGAAAGCCATTAGAGATGAATGGATAGATATTTTAAACATGATGGGGAAGGGAGACATCTCTCAACTTCCACTAAGTGACATAGCAGAACTATGTGTCCATCTCTCAAGGGGATAGTCTAAAACTGGAAAACGGCCTAGAGACCCTTCTCTTATTAGAGCAAACAAATCTGCAACTGGGACAGGAAGTAGGGTAGAAATTGGCAATATGTTTGATGAGTTCAAAACTGATATTCTAGGGAGCCTTAGTGAACAGCTAAACACCCTCAAAATTCAAAACAAGCAAAAACCAGAAGCTGATGCCTTAGCCATATTTTTCCCAAAATGTAGAAAGAAACATGCTCTAAGATAATGTCCCTTAGATGCAAAAGTTGTAGAAACATGTATGATTTGCTCAAAAAGTTATGAGACCAAGGATTGTCCTTCAAACCCAGGTCTTAAAGTCGTCTTTCAAGAGGATCCAAATTCTGTAGAATCTCTTTGCTTTGTTTCAAGAATACCTTGGCAAGAGCAACAAAATCAAGGATTTAACAATCCAATAAATTTTAAGCCCCCACCAAATTGGAATTCTTGGCAACAACCTTGGCCTTAACCTCAAAATCAGTATCAATCTCGATCATGGGCACAAGGGGTACAAAATCCTTATGGGAGATTTGCTCGATATTATCAATATCCTCCATCTTATCAGGGCTATCCTCCCCCACAAAACCAACAACAAAATCCACAACTTCCAAATCAAAGCCCTCAACTTTCATTTCCATTTCCACAACAACAACCTCCTCAATAAAATCAAAATTCTCAACTCTTGCTTCCATTTCAACAAAAGTCAAATCAACTACCAGCCCAACCATTACCAAATCCCAACAAAAAAAACCCTCAAAATGCTTACATGGTAGAAGGACAACCATTTCCTACCTACTTGATTGTCCCTCTAGATCTTAATGATGTTCAACTTAGATCTGGTAGGATTTTAGAAAAATAAAAACCTTATATAGATGTTCAAGAGCAAGATGCTTCTAAGGAGGATTCTCTGAAAGTCAATAAAAGTTTTGAAGAAGCAGCCCTTCAAAGCCCAACTATTCAAAAATAAAAACAAAAAGAGTCAACCCCCACAACTCCTATAGTTGAGCAACCTGCATCTACATCCACACCTCCTTTTCCTGAGAGATTACAAATTGACAAGGGGGTGGAAAAACAAATATTTTTGCCTGACTATGATTTCCTAGATGAATTAAAGATTGTCCATATCAAGATTCCCTTGCTACAAGCCATTAGAGAAATTCCTATTCTAGCAAAAACAATAAAGGAGTTGAGTATCAAAAGACAAGGTAGGAAACCAAGAGACACAAAAAGAATCCACCTGGTAGGAAAAATAGTAGATATCATGATGGGAAAGATTACCATGCAGAAATATGTGGATCCAGGTAGTCCAATTGTCAAGACACACATAAATGGAATAGAAAATCCAAATACATTGATTGACTTAGGGGCTGTTATAAACATTATGAGTAGACAAACTATGGAACAACTTAAACTTCCTAATCTTCTTTTCACACCTACCTTATTGCAACTTGCAGATAGATCAGTAATCAAACTAGATGGTGTACTAGAAGATATTTAGGTCTCCTTAGATTCTTGGGAATATCCGGTGGATTTCGTGATTTTGACTCCCAAGAACAATCTAGGAGGACACCCACTCATCTTAGGAAGACCTTGGTTAACCATAGCTGATGATTTTATTAGTTGTATATCTGGTGACATGTACATTTTTTATGGTAGTTCAACAAAGAAATTTACTTTGTATCCTCGAGCAAAAGCAATTACAGAAGTAGGAGACAATGAATGGGTCGATGATGAAGATGCTATACAATATGTCTTTACTCTCTCTGAAGTTAGTGAGGATAGTCAAATCCTAAACACATTAGAAAATTTTGAAACATCTTCGGAATATGATCACACACAATTTCAGTTAGATTTTGATATTGAATACTTGTCATCAAGGCAAATGTCTCTCTACTCTATGGAAGAGTTTCGTAGTTCTGAAGTTGAAATTTTTCCAGGTAAAACATTGAATATCAACAAAAACTTGGAAGAGTCACAACAAGAAGAGCTAACCAAAATCTTACAAAAACATTCTGCTGCATTTGCATGGGAGTATATTGATATGAAGGGTATTGACCAATCAGATAACCTCAGAGAAGGATGAATCCAAATCTTAGGGAGATTGTGAAAGAAGAGCTCCAAAAACTACTCAATGTGAACTTCATTTACCCAATCTCAGATAGTCAATGGGTTTCTCCTTGGTGATAGTTCCCAAAAGGAATGGTAAATGGAGGGTGTGCATTGACTATAGGGAATTGAATAAAGCAACCTTGAAGGATCACTTTCCTTTGCCCTTTATAGATCAAGTCTTAGATACATTAGCAGGCAAAAAGTACTTTTCATTTTTGGATGGTTTTAGTGGTTATAATCAAATTCGGATAGCACCTGAAGATCATAATAAAACCACATTTACTTGTCCATGGGGAACTCTTTCCTACCGAGTGTTTCTTTTTGGATTATGTAATGCACCTGCAACATTCCAAAGAGCAGTACTAGGAATTTTTTCTGATCTAATCCATGATTGTGTAGAGGTATATATGGATGATTTTACAGTCTATGGTAATACATTTGAAGAAGTCTTAGAAAATTTGGAAAAAGTCCTTATAAGATGTAAAGAAACAAACCTTTCATTAAGCCATGAAAAATTCTTTATGATGTTTACTGAAGGTATTGTTTTGGGACATCATATTTCAGGGGATGGGATTAAAGTAGACAAATCCAAAGTTGAAGTCATCTCCAAGTTACCTATTCCAAGTTTCCAAAAATATGTCAGAAGTTTTCTAGGATTTATTGGATATTATAGAAGATTTACCAAACATTACCAAAATAGCATCTCCACTCTTCAAACTGCTTACAGAAGACTGTGAATTCAAGTGGAGTCCTGATTGCCAATCAGCATTTGAAGCTTTGAAAACAAGAATATCTAAAGCACCTATCTTGAGAGGACCAAATTGGAAACTTCCTTTCCATATTTCTATGGATGCTTCAGATACAGCTCTAGGAGCTGTACTGGAACAAAAAGACTTGGTTCCTTATGCCATTTACTATACCAATAAAAATTTGACTCCCACTAAGTTAAATTATACTGTGCCTGAAAAAGAATCCTTAGCTTTCGTTCATGCAATTAATAAGTTTAGACATTATATAACAGGCTATGAAACTTTTATTCATACTGATCATTCTGCAATTAGATATCTGATGAACAAACCTATTACTAATGGCAGAGTTACAAGATGGCTCTTACTTTTATAGGAATTCAATATTACTGTGTTAGATAGACCAGGGAAATAAAACACAGTTGCTGATTTCTTGTCTAGGATTCAAAATATCAAAGAGGACTCTCCTGTAGAGGATAAGTTTCCTGATGAATACTTATTTGCAGTAACTACTAAAACTCCTAGCTTTGTAGATATGGCTAACTATTTGGTTATAGGGAAACTACCTCCACATTTATTTCCTAGTGAAAGAAGAAAGATTATTCAGGATAGTTCAAGATAATCATGGATTTCTAACGAATTATTTAAAACAGCGCCAGACTTTGTGATCAGAAGATGTGTGATGGAAGATGAAATGCTTGATATTCTCAAAGCATGTCATGATGAATCGTGCGGTGGACACTTTACTGACAAGAGGACAGCTTATAAAATCCTTTCTTTAGGATATTATTGGTTGTCCCTCTTCAAAGATGCAAAACAATATGTCAAAAGGTGTGACAGCTGCCAAAGGGTAGGGAAACCTGTGCCTCAAATGAGATGCCATTGCAACCTCAGGTACTCATCAAACCCTTTGAAAAATGGGCTTTAGACTTTATTAGGCCTATTAATCCTCCATCCAAGCAGAAAAAGTATATATTGGTATGTATTGATTATGTCACTAAATTGGTAGAAGCCAAAGCATTATATTCTGCTACTGAAAATACAGTAGTTAATTTTCTTTATGAGGATATTTTTACTTGTTTTGGTGTTCCAAGGGAAATTGTGACAGATCAGGGAAGTCAATTCACATCCAGAATGATGGAGAAGCTTATGGAAGAGTACAAGGTCAAGCATAGAAAATCCACTCCTTATCATCTACAAGCAAATGGTCAAGTGGAGTCCACAGACAAAGTTATTGAAGGAATCATTACCAAAACTGTGCATCTACATAGAAGAGATTGGGCAGAAAGGCTTCCTGAAGCCTTATGGGCCTACAGAACTACATGGAGGAACACAACAGGACATACTCCCTATGAACTTATTTATGGGAAGGAATTTTTGCTCCCCATTGAGTTCCAGGTCAAAACGTTCAAGATGGAAATTCAGTCGGGAATAGATCTATCAGAAGCTCAAAAGCATAGACTAGAACAGTTGAATGAACTAGATGAGATCAAACAAGAAGCAGTTCAAAGTGTTGGGTGTGGAGCCTGATTATCTTCTATAGCACCGGCATATTGGACCCCAGTTCAAAATGGGGCAGCAACGCCGCCCGTAAAATAATCGCTGCCGTGGGGGGTCCAGTGGGGGGCGGCAGCGACTTTTGGGAGCCCCCCCCTGGCGAGGGGTTTCGGGGGCAGCGCCCCCGAAGCTAAAAACAGCTGTAAAATTGCCTTGTAAAAGTATAGTAATTTCTAGTCAATCTGGGCCGTTCATTAGGCAGATGATCTGACGGTAGAACTTATGTTTAGTTTAGGTTTTTTTGCCCTAGAAGGCAACCCTCTCTTTATATGAGGGCATTGTATTTGAGGCTGTGAGATAGATGTGTATTCGGTGAGCGAGAAACATAGAGGTGAGACTGTGAGAGAAAACAGAGGATATTACAACGGTTTTGCTGTAGGTTGTATCTCTTCATTTTGCTGGATAATAGAAAGGAAGGACTGGCTGTTCGGGGTGGACATAGCCCAAACTGGGTGAACCACGTATATCTGTGTCTCTCTTGTTTTGTGCGTTTTCTGTGTTTATATTTCTGCAATATTTTATGTGTTCCATTGCTCCGTAATATATAATTTTATAACACAAAGAACTAATCTAGTTCAGTAGTAGAGAGCTAAGTGGCATGATAAATACATCAAGGACAAAAAGTTTCAAGAAGGAGATTGGGCATTGCTATTTGATTCAAAGTTCAAAGGTTTTCAAGGTAAATTTCAGACTCATTGGCTTCGGCCATATGAGATTGAAAAAGTTTTTAGCAATGGAGCAGTAAGAATAAAAAAAATCAATGAGCATCAAACTCCTCTCATTGTGAATGGTCATAGATTGAAGATCTATCATAAGCCACTTTCAAAGGAGGAGTTTATCAAAATCTTTCAAGATAATTCTGCAATGAGGTTGGTGAAGAAGAATCATTCTTCTCCACCAGCCTAGTCTTTGTTCTTTTCATCATCATCATCTAATAATAATAATAATAATAATAATGTATAAGCCTGAAAATGTTAAGTTATGGTATGTTCTATGCTTATAACAGTTTACTTATTTTTCTTATTATATTCCACCGATTAGCAATCACATGTACATAAAGTAAAGTGTAGATAGAACATTAAACGATCGATAGAAAACAAGCCAAGACAAGAGACACAAGATGTGGCGGCTAGCCAGGGAAAAACCCCACAATGTGTGGGGAAACCCTTTGATCAAATCTTCTTTTATCTTCAATAATTCAGCAGAGAGAAATAGTACAATAAATCTGATTCATATCAGCAGTAGCAAACCCTAGATCAGTAGCATCAGCATTAGTGGCTTCATTATCAAACTAGGGCGGACCATATCTCATAAACCGATAGTCGGATTGACTTCATTCCACCACCAAAATTTTCGGATTCCAAAGGAGGTTCAGATGAACCTACAACGCAGTTCAGATGAGGAGATCTTCTAGGCCACGCAAGTCAATCTTTACTTCTGCAGTTTCAGCTTCAGTTTCAGCAGTTTCCGGCTTCAAACTAGGGCAGTCGATATCTTGCAAACCATTCGTCGGATTCACTTCATTCCACCACCAAAAGTTGCTGCTTTCAAAGGAGGTTCAAATGAACCTATAGTGCAGTTCCAAAGAGGAGATCTTCTAGGCTACGCAAGTCAATCTTTACTTCTGCAGTTGCAGCTTCAGTTTCAGCAGTTTCCGGCTTCAAACTAGGGCAGTCGATATCTTGCAAACTGTTCGTCGGATTGACTTCATTCCACCACCAAAAGTTGCGGCTTTCAAAGGAGGTTCAGATGAACCTACAGTGCAGCTCCAAAGAGGAGATCTTCTAGGCCATGCAAGTCAATCTTTACTTCTGCAGTTGCAGCTTCAAATTCAACAGCTTCCGGCTTCACATGTGTGAGAGAGAGAGACCCATTTCAGTGCAGTAGAGAAGAGACTCATATCTGCGCAGTAGAGAGAGAGAGATGTGATGAGATGAGTGAGTCCAAATGAGGAAAAGTTCTCTTATATTTATACACAACATTGGTGGGTGAATAGATGCGACTGTTGGGCTTCTAAGCCTACATGAGTTGTAGGTCGGCTTGATAATAATTCCATAATCAAAATAAATTCATATCTCCATGAATACTTATCGGAACCGGATGATCTTTATATCAATCCTACACCTCTCGACGAGAGGAATCTAATAAAAATATTATCAGCCATGAATAAGATGACCCACATGAAGTTTTTCCCTGGTTGCCAATTTTAACACTCCCTCTCAACCATGGAGAACTTCATCTGCAATCTGTCTATCGGTCGTTACTATTCATCCATCAAATGCACTGCCTTGTACAGCCTGACCCTTGCCCTGCTCTGCTCTATTTTTCCTGTTCTGATTTGTCTTGTTCTGCCCTACACTGATCTATACTGTTTTGTTTTGTTCTGCTCTGCTCTTGCATTGTTCTATTCTGCTCTGCTTTTGTCCGAATTATTGAAGAAGAAGAAATGATCGAGGATGTATCATAATGACTCAAAGTCAGTCTCAGAGTATGTACCACTGGTCCCAGACCAGTCTCAACCAACCCGAAGTCAGCGTCATAGTGAGTACAACTCCACTGGTCCTAGACCAGTATCATCCTCCACTGACTCAAAGTTAGTCTCAGAGTGCGTACCACTGGTCCCAGACCAGTCTCAGCCGACCCGAAGTCAGCTTCATAGTAAGTACCACTCCTACCACTGGTCCCAGACCAGTATCATTGATCCCAGATCAATGGAGGTCATCCTAGCGTAGGGAGTATGGTAGTTACAACGATGCGTCCATCAATACTACTATGGTCCCTAACTTCATTTCCCTGCTCATTGATCAGATGAGAGGTGCTTCCCATGAGTCCCAGACTGCATGGGTAGGATGCCTCGACAGGAGAACGAATCAATCCTATCCTCACAAGAGAACACGTCAATCCTGCTACAATTGCCATGGAGAACACATCAATCCAGGCCTCACAGGAGAACACATCAATCCTACTACAATTGCCATGGAGAACACATCAATCCAGGCTGCCATGGAGAACACATCAATCCAGGCCTCACACGAGAACTAATCATCCTGCTACACAGGAGAGCGAATCATCCTGTTCCACAAGAGAGCGAATCATCTTGTCCCACAAGAGAGCGAATCATCTTGTTCCAGTGCACACCACCAGGGGAGGGTGAGTCACCCTGTGGTCGTATGCACATCAATCCAGGCCTCACAGGAGAACTAATCATCCTGCTACACAGGAGAGCGAATCATCCTATTCCACAAGAGAGCGAATCATCTTGTCCCACAAGAGAGCGAATCATCTTGTTCCAGTGCGCACCACCAGGGGAGGGTGAGTCACCCTGTGGTCGTATGTTGCTCCAGTAATAACCGCAAGCCCTCAGAGCTCCAGAGCTCAATGTATGCAACATGTAGGACCCTTGTAAAAGGGTTTCTTACCGACTCCAAGTCATTTGGAAAAATCACAGATTAGATCTTTCCTCGGGGCTTTGACAAGGTGTATCAACCTATACATCATCTTAATGTGATGGAGCCTCCTTGCTCATCAACATACCATATCCAAGATGATGTCTATCTGCTGGAGCAATCGACGAATATGAGATTCCTCAATAATCGAATCCCACCTCTGGTTGTTATAGAGAATCACAGTGGTATCCAATGTAAATCCAAACAGCTCACTGAAGAGCTTTCGCAACCAGACTACCTCACACAAGGTTATGCTAGCAACAATATATCCTGCTTCGGCAGTGCTCAAAGCTACCGACTTCTGCTTCCTACTCATCCAGGATATCGAAGCAGATCCCAAGGTGAAACAACACCCAGAAGTGCTCTTACGGTCCACCACACTGCCTGCCCAATCAACATCAGTATATCCAAGTAGTCTCACATCTCCGGTAGTGTATCTTAATCCATGAGAGATTGTGTCCTGAAGACATCTCAGAAGATTCCTGGCATCAATCCAGTGAGGCTCAACCAAATATGAGCTCACAATGCTAACTGAAAAACATATGTTCGGACGGAGGTTCACCAAGAACATCAATGCGAATGAGTTTTTGAAACTCAGAGGCATTTCCCAAGTCTGGTTCGACATCACTACCATATAACTTCTAAAATTTAAGATCCTCGAGGTAGTCACATGCTTGCAGTCCATCATACCGAATCTTTCCAATATATTTACCACATATTTTCCTTGAGATAGGAAAATTTCCCTTGGCTTCTGCCACACTTCAAGTCCTTGGTCCTTCATTTCAAATTCAGAAGCCATCTCCCTCTTACATTTGTGAATCAGAGGGTTTGCACCTGTTAGAAAGAGGTTATCCACATACAATACCAGTATGAGAGGCTTGTCATCTTCAACCTTAAAGTAAAGGTTAGGATCGGCTTCACTCCTAGTGAATCCCAGCTTTATCAAGTAGCTATAGATCCTCTCATACCATGCTCGGGGTGCTTGCTTCAGCCCATAGAGAGCTTTCTTCAACCTGCATACATGAGATTTTCGATCATAAATCTCAAATCCTTCGGGTTGCTCCATGTAGACCTCTTCTTTAATCGAGCCATGCAAGAACACAGTCTTGACATCCATCTGATGTAGGTTCCATCCTTGTGAAGCGGCAAGGGCTATGATCGAGCGGATGGTCGTATATCTGGAAACAGGTGCAAAAATCTCATCATAGTCTATACCTTCCTTTTGGGAGAAACCTCGAGCAACAAAACGAGCCTTATACTTTTCCGTGCTTCCATCTGCTGCATGCTTTATCTTGTAAATCCATTTTGAAGTAACAATTGTCTTGTCCAGGGTTTGGGAACTACTTCCCAGACATCATTCTCCATAATAGACTCATATTCTATGGTCATAGCATCCTTCCATACTTGATGCTTGACGGCATCTGAGAATGACGAAGGCTCATTTTGTATGATCGTGCTCATGATGGTCAGGTATCCTTGATACCTATTAAGTTTCTTACTTTGACGGAAGGTTCCTCAGGGTGCAGCATGTCCTTTAGCATCATCAAGTATCCCCCCTAAGCCATGAAGGCCTCTTCCTAGAAGGGGAAGGCTCATGTGGATGATAATCTATCAGATCCATGGGTTCTTCTACATCAGGCATTGATTCATCATCCTTTTCTTTCGGTTCCCTGGTGTTGGCTTCTCGAGAGCTCCTCAAAGTCGAAAGATTGTTCACCTTGCGGTGAACTTTTCTTTAGGAGTCTTGGAACCCAATGCTCAATGAGGGCATCGATTTTGTACATATACGACGGTGATTGTAGTTTCAGCCCATAGAAACATCAGAAGTCTTTGATCATGTAGCATGGCCCAGACAACTTCCATCATCGTGCGGTTCTTCCTTCCCACCACACCATTCTGCTCAGGAGTATGTGGTGTAGTAGTCTCCCTCTTAATGCCAACCTCAGGTATGCCTGAGTGAACCAATTGTAATATATCAGAGGACTTGCTTTGGCTTGAGGGGAATGGTCCCCTTTTGAGCTTTCCTTCAGCACATCCTGGACATACACCTTCATTCTCTATTCAGAATTCGGGCATCCCTATCACCATTTGTCTTACACCGAGTATAGCTTTATAATGAAAGGGGGAAAACCTCTAATGCAAAGTTCGGACTGAAGAGATATGTCATAAGACATGACACCTAGTAGACTTCCATCAACCTGATATAATGAATCAACACTAAACCCAAGAGTAAAGGCATCTTTAACATTATTTTTCCATATACATACCTTGCCATCGCTGAAGGTTACCTTGTAGTCTTTGTCTTCCGTTCCCGAGATGGACACTAGGTTCTTTTTGAGGTCAGGTGCATTTAATACATCCTGGAATTTCTGGCCTTCTTGAATGCTTGTCCTCTTCCTTGATTCCCAGCTCTCCTCTTACCTTTGCTGTTGAATTTGTCATTCCTTTGATTGCCATCAGAGGGATTTCGAGTTGCACCACTGCATATTGTACCATGCTTCTCTGCTCATGATTATCATCATGCTGCCCATGTCCATGATTTTATCTATCATAATGCTGCTCAAACTAGTGTGCATCATCATCATGCTATCCTATATGTTCATGATCTCATGTTGCCCTTTATGTCCATGATCTCATTCACCATGATGCTCATGATCTCATACATAGTGACTTGCTTTGTAACATCATCATTTTCTTCTAGCCTTAGGTCCAGCCTTTCCTTTTGATTTAGTCCCGGAATTATTTCTTTTCTTTGCATGAAAAGAAAAGGCAGCAGGAGGCATTTCTTACACTTCTTCCCTTGTTTCTTCTTGAATGCATCTAGCCATTAATTCCTCTAAACTAGGAATTACATTATAGTTTAGAAGAGTAGTCCTGAACACATACCATTCAGATGGTAATCCTTCAAGAGTTGTGAGTGCCATTTCTCTGTCAGTAATAGTTTCCCCAATAGATACGAGATCATTCTTGATCTCGGTGATTCTTAAGAAGTATGATTGCATACTTTCATCTTTACCCTTCTTAATTTCCCTCAGCTTATTTCTAAGAAACAAAACTTGATTTGCATCATTAACTTTAAATAAACTCACCAGTCTGTTGTAGATTTCCTTGGAGGTGTCTAGATCAGAGATGTAGGCCACCAAGCGCTTGTTGATAGAGTCCCGGATGATCTTCTTTGTTTTGACTTCTCCATTTTTCCATTTGTTCCAGGCAGCAGCAGATGCATTTGATGTAGGCTCAACAATATTACCTCTTACATGGTCAAGCACTCCTTGATCTTCAAGGGTTAGATTGATAGACATCTTTCATCCGTGATAGTCAGCTTTCTCACGGAGCTTGTCTTCGGTAGGAAAGAGTGTTGAGGACCCCATAGTTCTTTTAGGATAGCCTTGCCAATCTTCTCTTCAATGATTGCTCTTGCTCTTGCTCGGGCTTTGTCTTCACCTTAGCTCTAATACCATGTTAAGTTATGGTATGTTCTATGCTTATAACAATTTACTTCTTTTTCTTATTATATTCCACCGATTAGCAATCACATGTACATAAAGTAAAGTGCAGATAGAACATTAAACGATCGACAGAAAACAAGCCAAGACAAGAGACATAAGATGTGGCGGCTAGCCAGGGACAAACCCCACAATGTGTGGGGAAACCCTTTGATCAAATATTCTTTTATCTTCAATAATTCAGCAGAGAGAAATAGTACAATAAATCTGATTCATATCAGCAGTAGCAAACCCTAGATCAGTAGCATCAGCATTAGCGGCTTCATTATCAAACTAGGGCAGACCATATCTCACAAACCGACAGTCAGATTGACTTCATTCCACCACCAAAAGTTTTGGCTTCCAGAGGAGGTTCAGATGAACCTACAGTGCAGTTCAGATGAGGAGATCTTCTAGGCCACGCAAGTCAATCTTTACTTCTGCAGTTGCAGCTTCAGTTTCAGCAGTTTCCGGCTTCAAACTAGGGCAGTCGATATCTTGCAAACCGTTCGTCGGATTGACTTAATTCCACCACCAAAAGTTGCGGCTTTCAAAGGAGGTTCAGATAAACCTACAACGCAGTTCCAAAGAGGAGATATTCTAGGCCACGCAAGTCAATCTTTACTTCTGCAGTTGCAACTTCAGTTTCAGCAGTTTCCAGCTTCAAACTAGGGCAGTCGATATCTTGCAAACCGTTCGTCGGATTGACTTCATTCCACCACCAAAAGTTGCGGCTTTCAAAGGAGGTTCAGATGAACCTACAACGCAGTTTCAAAGAGGAGATCTTCTATGCTACGCAAGTCAATATTTACTTCTGCAGTTGCAGCTTCAAATTCAACAGCTTCCGGCTTCACATGTGTGAGAGAGAGAGACCCATTTCAGCGCAGTAGAGAAGAGACTCATATCTGCGCAGTAGAGAGAGAGAGAGATGTGATGAGATGAGTGAGTCCAAATGAGGAAAAGTTCTCTTATATTTATACACAACATTGGTGGGTGAATAGATGCGACTGTTGGGCTTCTAAGCCTACATGAGTTGTAGGTCGGCTTGATAATAATTCCATAATCAAAATAAATTCATATCTCCATGAATACTTATGATAATTAGGGTTTTTAGGTTGACCCTAAGTTTACTACTTCAAATATCAAAGAAGAAATTTGAGTTTTGGAGTTAGTAACTTTCTTAAATATATCCTTTAGATCATAAAGATCTTCCATCTTAACTACAAACTTCGGGATTGGGTTTTGATTTTGATCAGTTTTCATTTGCAGATCATGCTCTTGTTCATCTATGATCTGTTCCTCATAGGAGCCTTTAGATGTAAGGAAATTAAATATATCGGCATTTCTATTGAATACTCTCCAATTTGTTACATTATCGAGAATAGATGGCCTAAATATTAACTATATTGAGAATCTGTGTGGACTGAAATATTTCAAGGGTGTAAGCTTGGATGCTACATTAGCAAGTAAGTCAGCACTTGCATTTTGTAGTCTTGGAACTGAAGAAATGTTAAAAGCAGAGAAATGAGAAATTAGGTTCAGGGCTAATGATTGATAATGTTTAAGGTGCACAAAGACACAATGAATTGTGTTTCTTACTTACTTCACAATTATTTCAGAATCACCATAGACTCACAGATATTGACATTAAGTCTAATGACTTTATACAGTCCTTGGATCAATGCTTCATATTCAACGATATTATTGGTGCACTGAAATTCAAGTCTACAGGATAACATGGTTTTCTCTCCTTTTGGATTGATCAAAATGCATCCGGCACCTACTCCATCTTCAGATTTGGAACCATCAAAATAGAGAGTCCAGAACAAAGAATTATTTGAAATTTTATCTAGTAAATTTACACACTTGGAAGCATTTGTTTGTGAAAATTTTTCTATTTGAGACACTACGACATTATCTGGAAAGGGAGACCTCTGAGCATTAAAGGATCCCAAAAATGACTCAGCCGAGTAATTTTCAATGATGTTATTGGTGAAGGCAATAGGCTCATTACTTCCCTCAAGTTCAGTGACTATATATTTCATGAACTTTTCTCGGTCTACCCTGATTTGGTTTGGTTTACCATTATGTGGCAACCACATATGAGACCAATCAATTGCGAAGTAACCATACAACTTTTCAGACCAATCCCTACTTAGGATTAACCATAAAATTAAGGGATATCAACCACTAAAATATCAATTATTTGGGAAACTTTTGGATTAGAGGAAAGCCTAATTGAGACTGATGTTATTTCTCCAAGTACCTCTACTTTCGTCCTATCCAATTGAACTATGTGTATTGCATATTTTTGAGGTGTAATGTTCAATTTGGTGCACACAACCCTTGGCATAATATTTGGAGAGGCTCCTCAATCAATCAGGTAGTTATGAACATTCCTATTGAAAATTTCATAAGTGAGAAAAAATGGAGGAATATTAGAAATATACCTATCACCAATTAGAACTAAATTTGAAGGATCTATTTTTTTGGAAGATTATGGAGGCTTTCTCATATTGTAGGCAGCTTGCGTAACTATAGCAGATGGCAGAGGAGATATAGGAACTGCTTTTAATTCTCTTAATAAAATTTTATGTTGTTGTTTGAGTTTAGTGAGTTCATGCAATGAGATGTTTTCTCTAGTATTTTTCATGTCTTCGACTATGTTTTATTCCAATGTATCTAATATTACCAATGTTTTGGAAGTATTTGAGGGATCTGGAGGAATATGATTTGTTTGACTAGTCTTAGATTTCTTAGTTACTATTTTCTCCTTTACAGGAGTAGTGGGTTTTTGTTTTTGATTGGTGATAGACATGTCAGGAGATTTTTTACTTCAGTAGTCACTGGCATAGCTTGTGCCTCTTCTTCATTTGGGAGAATGAAATCCCACATTCCATTTAATTCAACTTCTTCTTCTATTTCAACTTCCTCTTCGGCTGGCGAGTATTCTTCTGCTTCTTGGTCAATGTCAGCATTTGAAATGGTGTTCAGGGGTTGAGATGCAGAAGGAGGATTTCTTTTAAATGAGCGAAAAGGTTTCTTGGGGGTAGAGGATTCTGTGTCTTGCTTCTTGATTTCAACCATTTCATTAGACATCGTTTATAACACTTTTTGAAGGCCTTATAGATCGAAAGGGTCCTTTGAAGCTTTATTTTTAGAATCATCTTTAAATGTTACTTTCTTTGACTTCCTCTTGTCTATTTGCGATCTCTTTTCCAAAGCTATAATCCTTCTTTCTACAGGCATATCTCCTTTCATGTTTTCTACAAGGGTAGCCTTATTGGCTCTATCTACAAAGATTGCATTAGTAGGAAGAGACGATATGTACCATTCTATTTGTACATCTACTGCAGGTTTTGAGGCAGATAAGATTTTATTTAACAACTTGTTAAATTTGGAGTTGAAGTCTTTGATATTTTCATCTGAATTAGCTTTTAAGTTAGAAAGATCATTGATCAAGGATGCTATGGTCCTATCATCACCAAATTTTGCAAGAAATAATTATTGAAAAGTATCCCAGTTCCTTATTGAACCTGCCGAAAGGGAAAAATACCAAGATCCAGTAGATCCTTTGAAGGTATAATGGAACAATCTGATTACAACATCTTCATGTGCAACTCCATTAAGATTCATGGCTAACATAAAGTTATTTAGATGTTCTTCGGTCGAGAGAGCATCGTTAGGATTGTACTTAGGCAGCCATTTTTCTTGGTTTCCTGGGAGTGCATTTGGATTTGCAACCAAGAAAGCGCCATGCTTTGTCCAAGGTTGAGCAGGTTGATTAGCCATAACTTGAGTTGAATACTGAGAAGATGGGATGGTTGGTCCAGAAGTAGGTATAGATGGAGAAGAACTTACTACTAGGTTGGTACTGCTAGTAGCAGTACTAATTAGAGAAGTGGATAGTTGAGAAGTCGTGGATTGAGTAGAAGTGAAACGATGGAGAGGTGATGTGATCTCACTGGTATCTGATTCAGACCTTGGTGAGGTAGCTTTGCTACATTGTGGAGGGATGGAGAACTCAAAAGGGGTTACTCCGAGCCTTTCACTTTGCAATCTAGTCAATACACCAATTTGTTGTAATAAGGAAGAAACACTTTCTTCAGAAACTTCAGACCTTTATGGCTTCTCAACAGAAATGGATATCTGTTCCAATTTATGTATCAAAGAATGGACTTCAAGAGACTCATGAGTGTAATTTGGGGAAGGTGGTTGTATTACTACTTCAGGAGATGAGGGATATGTTTCTACAACTTCATATTTCTGATTAGGAGATTCTGAACAAGACCTAGAGGGTGTAGAAGTTGTGGAGAGGTTTTGACTCTTATGAATGTTTTTCGATTGATCTTTAGGTTTATATGCCATTCATAGTTAGATGGCCCTCCTTCTAGTGCCAAAATGTTGTGGCTTCAAATTTCTGGTGCCCCAACATGGGGGATAAAAACCCGGTCTGGAACTTAAGACAACTCCTTTTCCATTGTGGTGGCCCTGACTGGGGATAATGGGACCAGTTCCCCAGTGTAGGTTTTAAGATGAGAGTGGGTGGTTCATGAGTGATTGCAATAGAATGATTATAGTCTAAATGATCTATTGTATTATGAAAATCTCTAACTAACTTATTCTAATATAAACACGGGCATTTCTGTATGGTATGCAATCTACAAAGATATCTTCTTAACATGTGATAATAAAGATCAATCATGCATAAACAGAGATGATAACATATAAGATAATTTCTTTGACTAAATAGTTAGTCAAAGAAATTTATAAAATATATCGCATATATGATGAATTATATATGAAAATCAACAATTTTAGCTAGGCATCATACAATAGTGCAATTAATGCTTAATCAGAAAGGATAAATCTCACATACAATTCATGAAAGTAAAGAGTTGTCACTAATTATATAAAAATAGAATCAATCATACAAGATAATAGTACCATATGTGCGAAGTTTTGCTCATTTGACTAATGACATGGATCAACTTATTTCTTCAAATCAAATCAGATCCCATGAACACAATAGTGCATCAACAAAGGAAAGTACTTTGATATCTAAAATAAACTATCATGTTCCATAATTTCACCAAAGCATTCACAAACTTACAATAGTGCATTCTTTGCAATTGTTTTTGATAAAATTTTGGACCCTTCTCTAAATGCATGAAAAGGGTATAAATACTATTCTAACTAATGTGAAGAAATAGATTATACAAAAATTGAGGAGGTTTCAAACAACCTTCCTCCTAACTAGTTAACTAGCTCTAAAAATAAACAATGACTTGATGAGCAGAACTAAGAAGTTGATTTGCTGTTTGCCAGCTTTTCCTTCAGATCGCATATATCAGTCAATGGTTTGAGTTGAGGAGGTGCCCCAAAATGTGTCCTGAGTTTTCCTACGAAAATCACATCAATGAGAGGTGGCAACATTCACTGAGTTGAATGAATTGAGCAGTTAAGGGTCGTGATTTGGCTATGCATCTTCACGAGGTATTGCCAATACGAATCCCAATCGGTCTTTGTCAATTTTGTGATTTCCTATTTTTGAGCCTCTACCTTTTCCTACCAGCTTTTATGCAAAGCACCTAAATTGGGCATTTCTTTTAGATTGTCTTCCTTTACCATGTTGGTGGAAAACAGAGTATGGTTCATTGCCTTGATTATATTCTTTGATACGCCCGCTTCCCTTGCCACCAATAGCTCAGCTTGCTCGATTCTTACGTCCCAATCCGTGAAGAGAATGTCTTTGTGTGTCGCCTCTATCTCAGGCAGAGTGGCATTCCTTTTGTCCTCTGTCTCCTACCATTCAATGAAATCTGAGATTCCAGTGTTTAGATCAGTGAACTCGGTTCTCTGGTCGATCGTCTTGTCTGTTAGTTGATCACTAGTAGCCAGATAAGGAGTAATACGTGACATCTTTTGGCAGAAGTGTTCTTGTTGTTTCATCAGGAGGGAATTCAGTTCTAGTGCCTCTTTAATGAACTCCTCAATAGTAGGGACATCCTTATATCTTTCCATGGCTTGCTGTAATTCTTGGAGTTGCGTGTTTTTAGCCGATATATTGCCTTCATGGCTTATTTTAAGGACCTCCATGCTTTGTTACAATTGTGTAAGCTGCTCAATTGCTTGCCTATTCACACTTGCCTTCTCTACTTCGAGTTGTTTCTCGAGTTGTGCAATCCTCTCCTCCTTTTCCCTTAACAATGTAGAGACTTTAATAGCTTTGTCCATGGTGGTCGTTGCTATGCTCCTGTGAACTATGACAATCTAGTCAAGTTCTCAACTGGGTCGAAAGGAATGTCCCTCCAAACTATATCCATTGGCTCATTTCCAGGTGGGAGCTCTGGTGTTTCTACCCTTTTCCTTTTCTTTTGTCTTCTTACCACAACCTTGTGGAGTAGGTTGTAGAACACATCAAGTGGCATAATTTCGGCCACCTTCAAGAGAATCTCTGATGTGGGCAAAGCAGGGATAATACCAATCTGCTGGGATGTTGTTGCCTACTCATCCATAGGATGGGACTGATTGTCCATGGGCTTGGAATGTTTGTCCATAGACTTGGGCTTTATATCCTCCTAAACATGCATAGGAGTTTTACACTCCATTATTTCTTGGGTATTTGTCGTTTTGTGAGTGTCTTGCAATTTCCGATTAAACAAATCCCACTCTTACTCCAAACTACTTCCTTTGACCTCTGGACTAATTTCTTTATATGGGGTGCTCATAAACTTTTTCTCAGCTGACATCATGCTAGATTCAGATGTATTATCTGTGTCTCGAGCCTTCCCTATATTTGGTGTTTTATCAGTATTTATCTAAGAATCTACCCGAGAACTATTTCCTTCACTATTAATAGTCACACTGGGTGTGGGCTTATCTTCAAGTTTAAACAAGTGAATTAGGATTACTTTGTGCCGATCATTTCTAAATTCCTGAAATCTATCAAAACCTCCAGGATTCAGGTTAGCTTTAGCCCATTCGAACACTTTTTTGAAGGATTCGGCCGACTGTAACAAGTCTTCAAAATCGTTATCATCATGGTTGTATGGCTTGATCTTTACTGCAATAGTGATGTTATATGCCACCTTGTCTGGATCAAATTGTCTTTTTGGAAACATATGAAGCCTGAGGGATTCCATGTTAGTTGACTCCTTAGTAGCATGAACAAAATTTTCTAAATCAAAAGAACCGCACTTGACAGGAAAAGAGGGCCATAATAACTTCTTGTTGAAATTTAGTTAGGCCTTTTCCCACTGTCTGGTAGGCAATATCTCTTGCCAATAATCTATTAGAAACATATAAAGGAAGGACATGTGGATCCACTGTGCTACCAAAAACCATAATCTAGGTGAACCATTCTTCAACAAAATATTTGTCGACAACTAGCAGGTCTGTTGCGGCTTCTTAGGAAAACCTGGGGACTTTCTTATTGAAAATTATTTGATGCAGGGGCAAAACAACAACATGACATATTTTATAGAAGTGGGGTATATAATGCGATTCCCATATTTTCTTATGACTGAGATGGATTGGGTAGGGATCCTTTAAGGTCCATTTCCAACCCATGGTTGGAAATGTCGTGCAAAAATAGATGGCATCCATAATGTAGGCACTAAAATAGAACGGAGGAAGGTTCTCTGGAGAGGAGGCTCGCTTCTGTCGATATTCGGTAATGGTGGTGGCTAAGTTATCAGATAGGATGGAGGCCCAATTCATGATGTGGGAATTAACGTACGCATCAATCAAAGGGATCCATTATATGGAAAACTTAGTATTATTGGGTAACCCATATAATCTACATAACACAACTGCTGCATAGTTGTAAGGGTTTTCCAAAGAGGCTATAACATACATACCTGATTTGTCATATTTGAATTTGTTGTCCAATACTCTCCAACCTTGAATCAGCTTGAAGGGGTCTGGGTTCTTCTTTGCAAAGTTGGCCATGAATGTCTTGTCATAAATATCATGAGGGTCAGGTATGTGGTACATTTTCTTCAAGTCCTCTGCTCGGAACGACCCTATGAGCTCCATTCTTGAATTCCTGAATTGCCTATCTTCAATGATGAGGTTTTCGATCACCCACCTGATCATATCCATGTATGGAAGATTTTAGCTCTTGCTTCTATCCTATGAAGGAAAGAACAGGCAGCATCCCTAAATTGAAGTCCTGAAGGCCTTGTTGAGTCAGTTGTTTCCCTTGTGACAGTGATTTTAGGACGTTCATCCTCTAGCCTATTATATATGACCTCCCAAGCTGTTGTGCCTTTGGCAGCATTGCAGACTATATCAGAGAAAATAGGAGCCATCTCTGTAAACTTGGATTCAACAATGCTTTGCTTGCTCTGTTTCTCCATCACCTTCCTTAGTGACATGTCTTTTGTAGTTTACCTGAAATGGACAAGATATATCAACACAGACGGTATCGGGAAATTAGGACTGAAAGCTTCTTTGAAATGACTTTGGATCATGAGAAAGGTTTAATGAGTTACTCAATGTTAACTATCGATAACTTGGAAAATGATTATCTTTCCTCGGGCCGCTAAATATTTATTAACCTGTCAATTCGTTCGTTTTGATATTAAAATGTAATTATTTCAAATGCTTTACCACTCTTAATCACACATTGCAATCTTTAAATGGATGTAATATAGTGTTACCAGATCTATAAAGTGAAATGCAATTGTGAATATCGCATTTCGCAAATCGCTAATGGACATCGTAATGGCGTAGCTTAATTTCTTATGAAACTTGTGAAGTGCGATTTGCAAAATAACAAGGCGAGTTTGATCGGGATATCACAGTGGGAGATTTGATCGCAGATCACAATTTTCGAAAGGTGTTTTATGATAGTCACATGGAAAAGCGTGATTTGCAATTTGCGATAAGAATTTCATCCTTAGGTTTTTTTGCAAGCTTTTTCTAGGCAATTTTCTTAGAGTTAGGTTTTATTATCCTAAGCCTAAAAATTTAAAAAGGGTCCCCATTTATATCTCTATCCTTAGTTATTGTTATTCATAAATGGGAGGGGGGGTTGTTTTGTAGTACGACAGGTTTGTACAAAATTAAGAGGTGTCAACACTATATGTGAAACATGCAAAGTGTCCTTTTTCATTGATCTGATGCAATGAAGTGAATGCCATGAAATCTAAGCCTAAACTAATTGTAGAAATGGAAATGTTACTCTGTTTGTAGAAAGGAAACCTAATTACTTTTGTAGAGAGAAAATCCTAGTTACTTTTGTAGAAAGAAAATGTTATTCTACTTTTCATGAATGTAAATGTTGGTATTACTTGCATAAATAATCATTAACCTATTTGCAGAGTGTAAATGGTACATCAAAATGAATCCTAGTCTATGCAAAACAAATAACATTGTTGGAAATGGAAACCATGGCTTAATATGTATGAAACAAAATGAAATCATTCTTCAATAACTCCATTCAAGAGAGATTTTGTCAACAAAGTTCATAAGGTTCTTCATAAAGTAATCATCATTATGCTCTTCAAGTCATGAATTTGTCCACTTAACTACAAAGCTGAATTGCAATGGAGAAGAGGCAAGACTTAAGAGGTTTTTGGTCTTACTCAATCACGGTTTCAGGGCCTAGGGGTCGTTATTCAAGCTTAAAAAGAAAAAAACAAGCTTTTGTAGCAAATTTGGTCAAGTTTACACGTGCTACAAGAGTGCTACAATAGTTGCTACAAGAGTTGCAGGATTGCTACAAGACTGAGATAACTTGTCAAATTCCCAAATAAATCAAATGCAAATGAGATAGGAAAATTTTTTGTTATTAATTAGGATGTCCTAGGACTCTGTTCCAAGTGGAAGCACTCCAAAATACCCCTATTAACATGTGCTAAAAATAACAGATAATTACTACTCTAAAAACTAGAAATTAAAAAACTAGTGAGCTAGTTAACCTACCAAATGCCTACACTAATCAAGTGCAAATGAAATGGGGTAAATTTTGTTATTAAATTGAATTTTTTTATGACCCAATAGAAATGGAATCAACTCAAATGAAGCTTATTAACATGTTCTAAAAAATAGTAGAAAATTACTACTTTTTTTTCTACAAGGGGCTTCTATAAATTCTAGATTTGTGAACTAGTAAACTAATCCAAGTAGCTCAATGATGAATATAAAATTCCAAATCTATTCTAAGGATGAATCATTCTTGTGACTCTGTAAATAACCTACAAAATAAATCATTTCAATCATTTAACCAATATGACCGACAACAAAAGAAGCATGAATAATCAATGCAAAAATAAGAGATGCAAGTGAAAAAGACATTCAAAGGAAATAGAGAAATTGTAAAAGAGGGCTCTGAGGCTCTTGGGATGGCCAAGCCCAAGAAAAATCAGATTCCTATGAAGAAAACCAAGCTTTAGAAGCTAAAGAGGACACAAAACTTCATTATTTGAATCAATCCAAGTACATCCCTACTAGAAATGAAAGTGGGGCTGCTAAATAACAAGTTTTCTCCACAAGAAGACTAAGAAATACATGCCTCTAGAGACAAATTCGAATTGGTACTTATACAAATATATGGGGAAGCATCCTCCTTGAAAGGGGACAACTTCCCCTCCAAAATCCCTCAAAAAGTGGATATGGTTCCCAACACTAGGAATCTTCATTAAATGGTAGGGAAGACATTCCTAGATTTTCTCAATCATTGGAGCTCCATAATTTGGGCAATAATTTCATAATATCCTGTTCATGTAGTATCCAATATTGGTTCTCCTATAGCAGGGCGCAAGTCCGTAGATTCCTAGATTATCTCATCCTCCAAATCTTCATAATCTGCTCAATATTCTCACAATATTCTACAAAAATAAATAATATTAGGTAAAAATATGCATTTATCTCTAAACCTTCCTAATGAACATATTAAAGCTAAAAATATGTCATCTAATGCAAAAAGAGAGGTTTAATGTCTTGAAGGATGGTCAGATGGGCCTTAATTTATGTCTAATTTGGAGGCCCATTAGGATAAAAGTAAGTCTTGCTTATGAAGCAATTTCCCACTCTGAAATGGTCCAAGCTTCCATATGGTTGAGCAAATATATATGGAAATGGAATATTCCCAATAACCTAAAATGTTTTTCCTGACTTGTCCTTACATAACAAAATTCCGACCTAGGAGAACTTGCAAAAAAGAGCCTTTGTTGGACCAAACTATTGTTGCTTCTACAAGCAACATGATGAATCTATTGATGATCTTTTTATTTGTTGTTGTACTACTCAAAAAATTTGGCATGTGGTTCTACTGGTCTTGGGCATTAGAGAGAATCTAGATCATACCTCCTTTGAGGACTTTCTTTATCATTGGGTGGATCAAAATATAAAAACCTTCACACTCTACCTATTTTTGTTTCCTAGGACATATGGTTGCTTATGAACAAGGTTATCTTAAAAAATTCTAGTATATTCATTCTACTCCAATCTTTCAAGATTGTTTCTCTCTATAGGGAATACTCCACTTTTCAAAAAAAAACAAAAACAAAAAAACTGAGAAGGATACAATTCCTTAGCATCTCTCATGATCTTCTGGTTGGGTTCTTTAATGGAGTTGCTCAAGAAATAATTATGGAGGGGTGGGGGGTGGGGGGAATGATTAAGTTGTCAGGGAACATATTTTTGTATTTCAAAATTGGCTTAGGATATGGAACTAATACCAAATCCAAACTTATAGCTATTTGGGCCCTTGTGACATTAGCAAAGATAAGAATTATTAATTGCATTTAGATTCTCGTGATTCAAAATGTGTAATTGATTGGTTGACAAATAATGCCCAGTTGGAGGTGCTAAATCTTATTGCTTGGAAACACAGAATTGAAGAGACAAAAAAACACTTTTAGGAGATCAATTTCCACCACATTTATAAAGAATTTTATTCTATAGCAGATCAACTTTCAAAAAGCACCCTATCTTTGGACCTAGGATACATTCTCTATGAATACCTTGAAGGTGGCACAATCCAAAGTGTACATTTGATTCCAGTGGACTAGACAATTATCACTGAACTTTCCATCATCTTGGTAAACAATTTATTTTTCCTGTTACATTTTTTCAGCTCACCAGATCAAGGTGGACCCACTATTTTTGCCTTAGTTAGACTTCAGTTTTTTGTCTCTCGATCTTTACTAAAGTGTCCAGAACTTTTTTGAACACTTGATGTGCTAAATTGTCTCTATAACAATGTTTTCTAGTATATGAGTTTTTTCCAACCCTGTAAAAACATATCAGTTCTATGATTCTTGTATATCAGTAAATACTTCAATAAATTATTAGTTTTTGAACTGTGTTGCTCTCTCTAGCAGTCTTTTGTAAGAGCTAAAAACCCATAGTTATCTGCTTTGACATGTACCTTTTTAATTCAAATGAATAGCAAAAAGTACCTTTTTACTTTGCCCAAAAAAAAAACAAAAGGGCTTGTGCCAAGTGGTATAGTTACATGTCCTTGGCCATTTTGATGGCATTACACTATTACAATTTTAGATTCTAGATCATGACACAAATGTTGGCATATCAATGGGTGGATCCAATAATAGTGGGAACTACATTAACAATAAAAAAGGTATAGGTGCATCCATCCTACATCTTCTTCAACCATAGGAGTGGTAGATTTAAAAAACTAACCATATCCTTATGATTTTATGATTTATAAACACTAACAATCACATGTATAGACAAAAGAAATGAATAGGTTTATTATAATAATCACCTCTTTCTTAATGGGATCCTGATTGGATTAGGTCAATACAAGTTTAGCTTCCACATGATGGTACAAATATCATAGGTTAATGGATGGAATAAATAATGGTTAGAACCACATTCATGACAAGCAATGTGTGTCCATCCATCTCACTCAAGTTTAGGGTTTTTCAATGTACCATTTGTCTATAAAATATCAACTAAAACCCTTAATATGTTCCCAATGTTGATCTATTCAATGGTAGGAATACTTGAGTAAACAACGTCATTAAATATTTTCAAATTATATATCACCCCAATTTTTGGGTTTTTGGAAACATTAGTTTTCATATGTAAGGAAAAGGGTACACACTTAAAAACTAAACCCCCAGACTAGACTTAAGGAACATGGCGCAGATATTAAGAACGGAAGATCTCGAACTTCAGCCCTGGCAGAGCACTCCTTAAAAACTAAACACCATATCTGTCTGGAAAGCGCATCAATTATCGGCAAAGAAGAGCAGCATCAGTGACGAAAGATCAGAGAAGCGCTTGAAATTATCAAACATCCTCATAATCTGAACAGAGATAATGGCGTGGAGATTAGCGGGAGCTGGCTTCCCTTGATCAAGGGAATAAAAGACACAAGTGCATCCCCTGGTTAAGGCCTCAGCAGGTAAGTTATCCCTCTCCTTTCTGGTGTCTTCAGTCTTTGTTTTCATTTAGGTCTAGGTATAGATTTTCCATTAAATTCTAGGATTTATTATTACTATTAAGTAATATATTAATCATTATATTAATTTATTATAAATATTAATTATTTATAATAGTTAATATAATTTAATTTATATTAATAATAATAATAATAATTTAATTAAAAAATGTTTAGGAATTAATATTAAATAAAACTAATTTCATTTTAGTCTTAATCATATTAAAGTTTAATGTTAATTTCTTTTAGTTCGAGAAAAACTAATTAATAATATTATATCATATTAATAAAGTCAATTATTAATTTTAAAATTTAGTTCTAGGTATATTGATATTTTCATTTAGTTCTAGGTATAATATTAATAAAACTAACTAATATTATTATATCATATTAAATTAAATAAAACAAATTTAATAAATCAATTTAATATAATTAACATTATTTCAATTCTAAATTTCTTATTTAAAAATAAAAGTTAATATTAAAATTTTAATAAAAATGTGTTATATTGAATTAAAAATTAAAAACGTTTGTATTCTAATTATTCTAACCTTTATGGCTGCAACAAAATATAACTAAACTGAAGCATAAGCAGGTACGGTTAATAGCTGGCAGAAGTTGGGCTAGTTGCAGGGGATTCACACGAGGTGAAGAAGGGAGAGCCTGACGATCGCCGTAGACCACTGTCTGGGTTACAGTAACTTCTAATGAAGGGGTGAGGTGAAATCATTTATGCTGGTGCATTGGGTCACCATTTGAAAAGCATTATAAGAGTATTTTAGGTAGAAAATCAAGACCCGATACAATACACAATCTTTAGTTTGTTGCTTGAGATATGGTGCCTTGCTTTAATTTCCTTTGTAAGCTATTCCAGGTGTGCGTAAAATCAAGAATACGGATAATCTACCTAAAATCAAGAATAAGCATAATCCTGCAGCATGGATATTAGAGGTTAAATGATAGGGAATTAGTTCACACGCATAAACAATCGATGAATAATGATAAGCGATCGAAGCATTTGCAGGTATCCATATCAATGGTGAGATGAATACGTGCAATGGAGGAGAGGATGTCAGGCGTGGGGTGCATGCGTACGCGTGCATTACCAGTCCATCTGTCCATACAAAAGCAACCTAAACGCAGGGAATGGGATTTTGGAAAGAAAGGAATAAAGAAAGAAAGGTGCATGATGATGAAGATTTCAGGAGGATGATGATGAATGGAATCACATAATGATAGTCGCCATTTCCAACAAACACCAAGATGCAGGGGCAAGACAATGCCTGCCAGCAGCACACAGCCAATCCGATATGCGTCCCAATCCAGTTTTGTGCCTCGAGAGAGAGGAGAGGAGGGTTTGATAAAAGAAAAATGTTGTATATTCTGTGTGTATTGCCTTGGCTCTTGGGGTTTGTCGCTCGAACCCATCATCATCATCATGTGTATCTGCGTCTGTCTGTGGAAAAGGCTTCCAATCAATCAATGATTTTTTCTGACGCAGGGTATCATATCATGGCAACAGGTAAGTAAGTACTCGTGTGTACATGGTGATAATGCTGTGTGAGAATATTCTTAAGTATTATTTGACTGTTACATTTTTATCGAGGAAAAAATAAATTATTTAAATGTTACTTTGAATTTCATTTTTTTCCTTTTTATGAAATACGTTCAATATGTTCGTATGAAATATGTTTTAATGTTTTTTTTTTCAATTTTTAAATGACATAAAATTAAAAAAAAAAATTAATCATTAAATTAAGTTAATGGAATATAATTTTATTATTATAATTTAAATAAATATATATAATAAAATTAATTTATTATTAAAATTATTTTTAAACTAATAAATATATGCATATTACTTCTTACATATGATTTTTATTATTATAGACTTTATTAATACCATATAATAAATTCAAAATATCAAAGTTGTATGGTTAATAAATGTTATCATATCTACAAACTTTTCTTAAACACTACGGTGGGCCTCAATCTCCTCAATATACATAGAATGCTGTAAAACATGGTTTAATGTGCTCTCTTATAAGAGAAGTATTTTTTAATAAAATTAAGCAAATATTATAATTTTTTAATCCAAACATATAGAATATATTCTATGAAATTTCATTTAGATATTGACGTTATACTTAAAACAATATGAACCTGTCATTAAGAGTATATTATGCTGTCAAGAACTATCTGATTGGTGGAAAGAAAGTAACACTATGTCAAATACCTCACATAACCATAAAGCTCAACACATAGGGCGATTTTTTTTCAAAAAAAAAGGGAATTGTCAATTGGGTAGGCATTCATATGTCATGAGCTCCTTCACATTTTCATACCGCAACATATTTCATGTTTGGCTACAATACTACAAAAGCGACAATGGATGGGTGAACTATTTTAATTGTTTTCATATGTGATAATTATTGGTGTTCGAATTTAAAGACTAATAACTCATATAATTTAAAGATAGATATGTTAAAAATCAAATCGTTAATATTAATATATTAAAATAAATATTTTTGTTTTGTTTTTAGATTGTGAGTGTGGGATTTTTTTTGATGATTTTATAATGAGCAATTTGGTTTCTTTTTTAACTTTAAATTTATTTATTTACTTTACCATAGTATTATATATGGTAAATTACTATGATAAATTACAAAATTTAATTGAAGAATTTCATCAATTTTCAGACAATAGAAATAGTTTTTCTCTTTCCAAACAATAATAATAGTCTAGTTTTTTTTTCCAGGGTGTGTATAAACTAATGATAATTTCTGAGGAAGAGTTAGTGGCAATGAAAATTTAGAAAGATGATTAGAGATATTTACACAGATGATGTAAAATGATCAAAAGTAGGAAAATGAGTTGGCAACAGGTAAGTAAGTACTCGTGTAAAACTGCTTCTGCTTGGCTAAGAGCTCGTCTTCCTCGGACGTAAGGAAACAGGTTAACGGCCCAAGACCCAGAGGCATCTGGCAGGAGTGAAAGCCTGCTCCCTTACGGACCACCAGCGGGTTATTTCAGGTGGCGTGGTTTTCCTTGATAACAGTGATGTGTCAACTGACATTTGCGGATGGAGTTGTCTATAATGCGACTTTTTGAGATTCCGGTGACGGAATCCGGCGGAAGAAATTGAGATGAAATCATGATTTGTTGCAGTTAAAATGGTTTTTTAACTGCATATTCGGATTCAGCACCCTGAAAAACCCCTGGGACGGTTTCATTGTGCAGAAATTAGCTATCAAACTTGGATTCCAATAAATTACTGCCGGATTTTCACCGGAAAAAATCGCCGGAAAGGCGTTCAAAAAGTGGCGTTAAAGACTACTCCTTTGCGGATAGCAGCCAGAGATGGCTGTCCTCACTGTTGGTTTGACAAACTGAGTTTGATAGGTTTTTCCACCTTTTGAAAAAAAAAAAAAAAAAATACTCGTGTATCATATCATGGCAACAGGTAAGTAAGTACTCGTGTGGGCGTAATAATCAGCGTATCATATCATGGCAACAGGTAAGTAAGTACTCGTGTGGGCGTAATAATCAGCGCCTATACCATCATCCCCCTTCTGCTACTGCAACAAGGAAAACCAAAACCAAAACCCCAACCCTACCCAACTAGCTGCAACAAAGAAAACCAAATCCCCAACCCTACCCTACCCAACCAGGCATGGCCATGAAAGAAGCGCACACAGAGAGAGAAATGAGAAAATGGGGAATGATGGAATGTGATAGGATGACATGGAATGGCATGTTGGTGGAGAATGCACTGCGAATAATCGACCGGTGGCCCCCCTGTCCCGACCCCACGCACCACCACGCCCAATTTCCCCTTTTTCCCCTAACAAACCTCCTCATTCCCTTCCATTTTCTTTCTTCTGCTTGTGGTGCGCGTGATCAGTGGGTGGTGCCACTAACACATTTCAAATCGAAATCCCACTGTGAGCGGCGTGAAAACTCCCTTCCCAACAGCGCCATCGCCATCGCCATCCAATGATGCTGCTCATGCTCATGGCCATTACACCTGATAAATCAATCCTCCCCTGCCTCGTCCTAATCATCATCATAATATTCCTTATTCCATCTCATAGCTACCAAGTTCGGCCGCAGTATCTGTAAGCTGCATGCCATCTTTCACATCCATTTTTTTTCTTTTTTTCATTATGTGTCGCACTTCGTAACGGCATTGTCAAGTTTTTTTTCTTTCTATATTTGCTTGCATACTGGTGCTGCAGGCCCACATTAATGTGGTGACAAATTTTTTATATCTTCTGAGTCATAATCATGGTCGACCACCCCAGTGCTTTCAGCGAATGTCAACAAAACACTGTAGGAATTTTTGTGTAGTTGCTGTAATGAGCATTCAGAACCGTGGCTGATCATTCCTCTGGTGTGTTGTGGCTTTTTAGTATATTTTATTTTGTTAATCTCTTTCTGAATTCTTTCCTCATCTGTTGCACAGTGATCAGGGCGGATGTTATTATGGAGAAGGAAATAAAGACTCGCATGGCCATGAATATTCTGAATTTCGAACAAGACCTTCATTATGAGACTGCAGAGATTCGACCCCACGCCGGTATCGACAACTTTTTGTGGGTTAGTTACTGAAACCTTTGCTTGAATCTTCTACTTTTATCTTTTTGTCGTGGATTTCAGCTACTGGTTTTAACATTTGGCTCTAATTTATGTATGTGCAGTGTATGAGAAAGCCTTCCTGATATATAGTGGATTCGAGTCACTGTTCCGAAGAATATTCTGGAGTCCTGTAGCATTCAGCTGAAAAAAATATAATGGCCGCAACCGCTGGAATTGACCCGGACACCATGCCCTGTCCGGGTTTCGAGGGCTTTGAAAAGAGGCTCGAAATCGAATTCTGGGCATCCCCTGTTACTGTAGAGAAAGGGGGCCTGAGAACTCTGAGTTTCTCAGACTTGGATGAAATTCTCAGGGCCGCGCAGTGCACGATAGTATCTGGCCTGAGTAACAGCTTGTTCGATTCCTACATTCTTTCAGAATCCAGCCTCTTTATCTACCCTCTGAAAATCATCATCAAGACCTGCGGAACCACGCAGCTCCTGAAATCAATCCCTCCTCTGCTGCATCACGCAGGCAAGCTCTCCTTAAGAGTACGCAATGCAGATACAGCCGTGGAACCTTCCTGTTCCCTGCAGCGCAGCCTTTTCCTCACCGCAACTTCAGTGAAGAAGTGAAATTCCTGGATCACTACTTCGCCCATCTCGGCTCCAAAGCATACCTAATGGGAACCGAATCCCACAAAATAAATTGGCACGTATACTCAGCCGTTGCGGAGGAAGAGGATTCGAACCCGTCACCTACGGCTTACACACTGGAGGTATGCATGACGGAGCTCGACAGAGACCTTGCGGCGCACTTCTACAAGAGGCCCGGCAACGAGATGGCTAATGAAATGACGGTGTCCGCCGGGATCAATACTCTGCTGCCCAATTCCCAGATTTGCGATTTTGCCTTCGAACCCTGCGGCTACTCCATGAACAGCATTGAATCCAGCGGGTATTCGACCATACATGTTACACCCGAGGAGGGTTACAGTTATGCAAGCTTCGAAGTAATGGGCTACAACCCTCGAACCCTGGACCTGCAAGACCTTTTAAGCCGTGTTGCAGGTACATTCAATCCCTCTACATTGTCCTTCTCTATCTACACAAACGATTCTCGAGAACAGTCTGGACAAGATCCTCTGAATTCTTGGGTGCTTTCGGCTCTCCCCAGCGGTTATGAGTGCGAAACCACCAGCCGCCAAGAACTTCAAGCAGGAGGCATAGTAGTTTTTCATACATTCACCAAGAAATCTGCCACTTCCAGTCCAAATTCAGCTAAAGCCCCACTGCCAATATTTCCCACTGAGGAAATTGCACAGACGCAGTCAATCAACAAGAGCATGAAGGACTCCATTAATAAAAATTACAGAAAGGGCAGCTGTGGACTGGACGTTGCTGCTACCAGAACACTACAAGCCGATACAATACCCTCTGCTGCTGCTCCAGCCATTGATATGGGCAGGAGATACTGAGCTGTCTTTCCTTTTTGTTTTGGGTCTTCAAATTGATATTAAATTATTATCTTGTTTCCAAGATTTTGATGTGAAAGAGCAAAGGTAGCTGAAAAGCATTAAGCTTTTACTGGTTCAAAGTTATATGAGACCCAAAATGTTCATGTGCATGTAGAAATGTATACCCCGGAGACCTGTATGGATGTAACAGACTCTGAGAATAGTTAAGGAATGTGATTGTCCGATTTTCATCCTTTGGGCAGAGTGATTGTGAGGCATTCTCTGCTGTGCCTATTGGGCAATTGTACAGCAGAAAAAAAAAAGTTGTTATCTAAGTAGTTTCTCTCTAGTTGTCTGTAATAGCTGGTATAATATGACGGGGAATATAAACCTGTGAAAATTTTCACATTGACAACAATAGAGACAAATTGCTTATTCCCATGAATCTCAAATTGCTTATTTCCATGAATCTCTGAAATATTACCAATTGATTTACATTGGTAATATTAAATCCTCTCAAATAATATTGTAAATTTCATATTTAAAAAAAATATGTTATATTATAATTTAATAGCTATAAAAAATCTCAAATCATTAATAGTTATATATATATATATTTTTTTAATTATATAAATTATTTTTTAGAAAGGAAAAATATTATTACGTTAAAAAAAGTTTTTTAGGTTTTTTTTGGTAGTTTAATGGATAATATCTTTATTATGAAGTATTATGTAAACTATAGGATTTTAGATTCAAATTTTTTATTAACTCATATTTGTAGAAGAGGCAAACTTACTCACTTAGAGGTTATAGTGGTAGTGGGTTATAACCTTAGAAGTCAAAGGCACTTAGAGGTTATAATGGTAGTAGTCAGAATGAACCTCAAGGTAGTGGGTTAGAGGTTATAATGGTACTGCGGGTTAGGGTAGGCACCTACGGGTTAGAGGTAGGTTAGAGATTATAGTTGTAGTTGTTTGAATCGACCTTGTGTCATGCAAATACAAAACTTACCTAGTTGCCACTTCCTCTAGATCCACAAAAAAAAATATGTTTTGTACAACCCAACCAGGAGTATGAGAAGATGTACATTTGCATAGAAAGGTGCTTTCTACAACTTATTATAAGATAAACATATATATTTTTTTGTATTTAACATAAAGTTGATGAAAGAATTTTATTAAAAATAATATCAAAAATATATGTCAATTATAAATAAAATATATTAATATACAACATAATAAACTAATTTTGCTTTAAATTTACACATATAAAATTTTGTTCATAGGTTCTTTCTACTTTTAGTTTAAAATATATTTGAAATTCTTTTCATGCTTATTATGGAATTGACACAGTATATTTAAAAAATTAATTAAAAAGATCCATGCAAATCATAAAAAAATAAAATAAAAAATAAATAAAATAAAATATTTCAATATTTACATTAAAAAAAATTGATATATATCTATATATATATATATATATATATATCTATATATATATATATATATATATATATATGAATGGAACAGGACCATAAATAAGATATTTTAATCTCTATATTAAATAAAATATTTTAATATCAACAATTTGTAGTAGACTTCTTTTTTTTTTTTTTTTTTTCAGTGGGGAAGATGATCCCCGCTGAAGAATCAACATACAACATATGAGGCCGAAGCTAGCAAATATACATATCGCCCAAGCGTGAAGAGCATCATCAACATACAACATACAACATAGTAGACTTTATCGTTAAGAAATATGTTTATTTGCTCAAATCATTATATATATATATAATACCATTTTAATTTAATATTAAAATAATATTTAATTCATTGTGTATTCAACATAAAATTAACAAACAATATATATTAAAAATAGATATAAAATTATTTTAATTCCCAATTTATTATATATATGTTTAAATTATTTTTAATTCTAAATCTATTACCTATAGAAAAATATTAAATCTCATGAAAATTAAAAAAACAAAGGAAAATTATTTTTCCTTATCTAATTTTTTTATTTAATATAAACAAATATTTATATTATTTTTTCCCTAATGAATATATAAAAATGGAGCCAAATCAATTTCTATAAATTCAAAGTTGTATAACTCTTTTTTCTTTTTAATTTCAAAATTATAAAAAGTGCTAATGAATATATAAAAATGGAGCCAAATCAATTTCTATAAATTCAAAGTTGTATAACTCTTTTTTCTTTTTAATTTCAAAATTATAAAAAGTGCTATGAAATATATGCGCTTCAAGTTGGCTCGTATTATATATTTTTTTTACTCATAGACCCCAAAAAATTAATTTAGAAAGTGATTATAAGAAACATGCTTTCATAAAGGTGTAGGTTGAGTCAAAGCTTTATTTAAAGCAAAAGTTTAAAAAAAAAATTCAACCTATAATAAGAATTACAAGTGATTAAATCTCAGAGCATGAACCTTTCCACAGATAAACATTAATTTTTAATGTAACACTAGCAAACATAAACCTTTTATTTACCAAAATAGTTTTGGATATACTTTATTTTTAATATAAAATATATGAAGTATAAAGCTTTATTTATCAAAACTGAATTTATTATTGAATATTTGGTGTTTCTTTAAATTGAATGCGGAAACATTTTCACTTTACGAAGAAGTCATTATCCGTGAAAAGACAAGATTGTGTTATAGTGGAGCAACAAGTGATTATAAAGATCATGTATATATAATAATATAATACCCCCCTCGTGCTTCTCATTACCCCATCACAATTTTTTCCAATTTTTATGGACCATGCAACCTTTAAATTAATTTTACAAGTCAAATGGGATTCTTTCTTACAAAAGAAACTTATCTCCTGTGTGCACGCAATGCAATTTATTTTTTATATTGCTTCCTTTTAAAGATAAATTCTTACTTCTTAATTGCACGCTTTCAAAAAAAGAGTGGACAATGACATTAAATCTAAGTACATTTTTGAATTTGCTAGATACTCAACCAATGATATTGATATTGGGTTTATGAAAAAAAAAAAAAATGTAAATAGAATTTAATACTCACAAAACTCCAAAGTTCCAAATGTGTATACAATTTAATAGTCACAAAACTCCAAAGTCCCAAATGTGTTTTTTCTTTCTCTAATAGGGATTTATCTACAACACAATTTGCAGATAGAATTTAATAATCACAACATTCCAAAGATATATATATTTTTCATTTAAGTAATAAGGGTTTTATCTGGAAGACAATTTGTGAATAGAAATTAATAAATCATAAAACTCCAAAGTTTATAAAGAGATTTAGTTGCAAGTTCTTTTGTGGCTTATGATTCATCCTATCATTTTAATGTTTATAAATAGATTTAAACAAAGTTCATTGGTGGTTGGTGATATGTATCCAATCTCAAGTCAAACCCAATTTATAAATTTATATAGATAATTTTAAAATTTATAAAACCCAATTTATAAATTTATATGGATAATTTTAAAGTTTATAAAGAGATTTAAATAAAGTTCATTGGTGGTTAGTGATATGTATTCAATCCCATATAAAATTAATCTAGCGTAAACTTATTGTTTAATATCATAATTTTAAATTGAATTTAAGGATATGTTTATGTTTATGTTTATGTTTATTTTTATATTCATATTCATATACATAATAATTTTTTTAAATAATTAAAATAAAATAATCAATATATGTTAATTTTATCTATCTATCTATCTATCTATCTATCTATCTATCTATATATACATATATATATATATATATATATATATATATATATATATATATATATATATATATATATATATATATAATCTAAAAAAATAACTAGGTAGATTAACTTGAAAGGATCACATCTTACTAGCTTATTAGGAGAGCCTAACTCTGAGGGTGTCGAGGAGAATTGATCCTATGACCTCTTAATAGCAAGGTGCTTTAAGAAGAAAATTGGACCAATTGAGCCAACCCTTGGGGCTAGAAATTAAAATTTTAGGCATTAGATACCATTTGGGGAAGAAAGTCAACCTCCCTCTCAACCCGAAGGCAAGAAGAAGTTGTTGATACTAGGTTAGCCCTCAGTATAGACTCACTTAAGAGTGCAACATAGTTACTCTATTCTAGAGTTTAAACACGCCAACTTATGAGAATTGAACCTAGGTAGGGAGGATAACAACTCTTCCACCCAACCACTCAAGCTAAACTCAATTGACTATACTAAAAAAATCCAAGTAGATCCACCTGAACCTAGGTAGGGAGGATACCAACTCTTCCACCCAAGCTAAACTCAATTGACTGTAATAAAAAAAATCCAAGTAGATCCACCCAAAGGGATGCAATCCCGCAGACCAAATCAATCAGATCCTAACCCCAAGGGCATCGAGGAGAATTGATCCCATGACCTCCCAATGGAAAGACACTTTAACAACAAGTACTCGACAAATTGAGCTAACCCTTAGGGATACTAATATAGTTATATAAATTAAATAATTAATAAATATTGATAGACATCAATCCATAATAAACATAAACACACTTTTGAGGTTGAGAATTCAGATTATCCACAGTATCCATTTTGTTTTTTGAGTCGATGTTTTGAGTCTGCAACAAGGCTCATCATCACGACAAGCTTGCAAATAAGAGAAGGGTATAAAGGTAATAAATAGGGGATGGAAGCAAGAAAAAAAGAAAAGAAATGGGAGTCGACCAACCAACCCTAACCTAAAATAATGACTAAAAAAATATTCCATGAAAAATATATGAAAATAGAAAAAACAAATAAAAATATTTTAAGTTAATTGTAATTTAAATATAATGTTAGAAAAAATCATTATTATTATGGGTACTTTTATTAAAAATAATTATTAAAAGGAAAAAGATAATAATAATATTTTATTATTAGGGTTATAAAGTTTTTTTTTACAGGGTGGGAAACCTATCATAACTCAATTGTCAAACCAGTAGTGAGGACAACCATCTCTGGTTCCTATCTACGAATGCAGGCTGACTCATCACCGTTATTCAAGGAAAACCACGCCACTTGGAATAACCTGTTGGTGGTCTGTAAGGGGGCAGGCTTTCGCTCCTGCTAGATGCCTCTAGGCCTTGGGCCGTTAACTTGTTTCCTTACATATGAGGAAGACGAGCTTTTAGCCAAGAAGACACAGTTTTAGGGCATACTCCAGGTCCAATTAGTATTATAATGTTATTAGTAATAATGTCATTAATACTAATAATGGTGTTAATTATAATATTAATAATTAAGCATATTATTATTAATTTTATGGTCTTATAATAATTATTGCTGATAAACTGATAGTGATAATAATAATGATCTAGGTATAATAGGATGTATGGAGGATCTGAAAAGGAAGAAACATGTAAAGGAATTAATATGTTAGGGAAACATACACTAATATAACGACAGAAAGGGTTAGTTAAATTATTTATGGATTAGAATGAATTGTTAAGAGTTTAAAGACACGATAAAGGAAAGAAGGTGGAGGGAGGATAGAAGAGGGAACGGAATACGAGAAGGTAGGGAAAGAGGAAACATGGAGAGAGAAAGGGGTCAATGGAGAGAGGAAGGTAATGGTGTATTTATCTCAGTTATGTGGGAGAGTAACAATATCTAGTTTATGCTTACTTCCAATCCCTCATCCCTATTAAGATTGTGAGGATGCTTAATAATTTCAAGGGCTTAACACATTTTACATTTATACTTGTGGTTTTCTCTAGTGATAACACACTTATTTTATAACAAGGGTAATAGTTCCAATGCAGCGTAGTCCCTGCCTCTATTGTTATTTAATTGACTTTTTTCGCATAGTGTTTTCTTGGTAATGACGTATTCGTTTCCAATACTAAAATAAAATAAATAGCTCCATGCAATGAGCTAAGTTCCTCACAATATGCTATAAGCTCTGCACAATGAGCTAAGTTCTACACAATAGGATATAAGCTCTGCACAATGAGCTAAGTTCCACGCAATATGATATAAGCTCTTCACAATGAGCTAAGTTCTGCACAACAGGTTATAAGCTCTGCACAATGAGCTAAGTTCTGCACAACAGGTTATAAGCTCTGCACAATGAGCTAAGTTCCACACAATAGGTTAATTTTATTGCTTCCGCATAATAGGCTAAGTTTTTCGCACAAAAGTTATTAATTGTTGCAGAGCATTTTCTCAGTAATGACGTATTTGTTAAGTTATGGTATGTTCTATGCTTATAATAGTTTACTTCTTTTTCTTATTATATTCCACAGATTAGCAATCACATGTACATAAAGTAAAGTGCAGATAGAACATTAAACGATCGACAGAAAATAAGCCAAGACAAAAGACAAAAGATGTGGCGGCTAGCCAGGGAGAAACCCCACAATGTGTGGGGAAACCCTTTGATCAAATCTTCTTTTATCTTCAATAATTCAGCAGAGAGAAATAGTACAATAAATCTAATTCATATCAGCAGTAGCAAACCCTAGATCAGCAACATCAACATTATCGACTTCATTATCAAACTAGGGCAGACGATATCTCACAAACCGACCGTCGGATTGACTTCATTCCACCACCAAAAGTTGCGGCTTCTAGAGGAGGTTTAGATGAACCTACAACGCAGTTCAGATGAGGAGATATTCTAGGCCACACAAGTCAATCTTTACTTCTGCAGTTGTAGCTTCAGTTTTAGCAGTTTTTGGCTTCAAACTAGGGCAGTCGATATCTTGCAAACCGTTTGTCGGATTGACTTCATTCCACCACCAAAAGTTGCGACTTTCAGAGGAGATCCAGATGGACCTACAACACAGTTCCAAAGATGAGATATTCTAGGCCACGTAGGTCAATCTTTACTTCTGCAGTCGCAGCTTCAGTTTCAGCAGTTTCCGGCTTCCAACTAGGGCAGTCGATATCTTGCAAACCGTTCCTTGGATTGACTTCATTCCACCAGCAAAAGTTGCGGATTCCAGAGGAGGTTCAGATGAACCTACAATGCAGTTCGTATGAGGAGATCTTCTAGGCCACGTAGGTCAATCTTTACTTCTGCAGTTGCAGCTTCAGTTTCAGTAGTTTCCGGCTTCAAACTAGGGCAGTCGATATCTTGCAAACCATTCGTCGGATTGACTTCATTCCACCACCAAAAGTTGCGGCTTTCAGAGGAGATCCATATGGACCTACAATGAAGTTCCAAAGAGGAGATCTTCTAGGCCACGTAGGTCAATCTTTGGATCTGCAGTTGCAGCTTCAGGTTCAACAGCTTCTGGCTTCACATGTGTGAGAGAGAGACCTATTTCTACGCAGTAGAGAAGAGACTCATTTTTGTGCAGTAGAGAGAGAGAGAGAGATGTGATGAGAAGAGTAAGTGGAAATGAGGAAAAGTCCTCTTATATTTATACACAACGTTGGTGTTTGAATAGATGCGACTGTTGGGCTTCTGAGCCTACATGAGTTGTAGGTTGGCTTGATAATAATTCCCTAATCAAAATAAATTCATATCTCCATGAATACTTATCGAAATCGAATGATCTTTATATCAATCCTACACCTCTCAATGAGAGGAATCTAATAAAAATATTATCAGCCATGAATAAGATGACCCACATGAAGTTTTGCCCTGGTTGCCAATTTTAACACTCCCTCTCAACCAGGGAGAACTTCATCTGCAATCTATCTATCGGTCGTTACTATTCATCCATCAAATGCACTACCTTGTACAGCCTAACACTTGCCCTGCTCTGCTCTATTCTTCCTGTTCTGCTTTGTCTTGTTCTGCCCTGTACTGATTGGTACTATTTTGCTCTTTTTTGCTCTGCTCTTGCATTGTTCTGTTCTGCTCTGCTTTTGTCCGAATTATGAAGAAGAAGAAATGATCGAGGATATATCATACTGACTCAAAGTCAGTCTCAGAGTATGTACCACTAGTCCCAAACCAGTCTCAACCAACCCGAAGTCAGCGTCATAGTGAATACAACTCCACTGGTCCTAGACCAGTATCATCCTCCACTGACTCAAAGTCAGCCTCAGAGTGCGTACCACTGGTCCCAGACCAGTCTCAACCGACCCGAAGTCAGCTTCATAGTAAGTACCACTCCTATCACTGGTCCCAGACCAATATGGAAGTCTTAAAGAGTGTACCACTGGTCCCAGACCAATCTCAATCGACCTGAAGTCGGTGTCATAGTATGTACCACTCTCATTGGTCCCAGACTAGTACTGCACTAACACGAAGTCAGTCTCGGAGTATGTACCACTAGTCCTAAACTAGTCTCAACTGACTCGAAGTTAGCACCATAGTATGGTACAACTCCTACCACTGGTCCCAGACCAGTATCATTGATCCCAGATCAATGGAGGTCATCCTAGCGTAGGGAGTATGGTAGATACAATGATGCGTCCATCAGTACTACTATGGTCCCTAACTTCATTTCCCTGCTCATTGATCAGATGAGAGGTACTTCCCATGAGTCCCAGACTGCATGGGTAGGATGCCTCGATAGGAGAACTAATCAATCCTGTCCTCACAGAAGAAAACATCAATCCTGCTACAATTGCCATGGAGAACACATCAATCGAGGCCTCACAGGAGAACACATCAATCCTGCTACAATTTCCATGGAGAACACATCAATCCAGGCCTCACAGGAGAACACATCAATCCTGCTACAAAGGAGAGCGAATCATCTTGTCCCAGAAGAGAGCGAGTCATCTTGTTCCAGTGCGCACCACCAGGGGAGGGTGAGTCACCCTGTGGTCATATGTTGCTCCAGTAAGAACTGCAAGCCCTCAGAGCTCCCAGAGCTCAATGTATGCAACATGCAGAACCCTTGTACAAGGGTTTCTTGACGACTCCAAGTCATTTGGGAAAATCACAGATTAGATCTTTCCTCGGGGCTTTGACAAGGTGTATCGACCTGCACATCATCTTAATGTGATGGAGCCTCCTTGCTCATCGACTTACCATATCCCAGATGATGTCTATCTTCTAGAGCAATCAACGAATACGGGATTCCTCAATAATCGAATCCCACCTCTGGTTGTTACAGAGAATCACAGTGGTATCTGTTCAAACAGCTCACTGAAGAGCTTCCCCAACCAGGCAGCTTCATACGAGATCATACTCGTAGATATGTATCCAGTCTCAGTGGTGCTTATGGAAAATGACTTCTGCTTCCTGCTCATCCATTATATCGAAGCAGAATCCAAAGAGAAATAGCACTAAAAAATGCTCCAGTGATCCTCCACACTACCGGCCTAATCAGAATTCGAATAATCATGCAGTTTCATATTTCCGGTAGTGTATCTCAATCCATTAGTAATTGTGCCATGAAGATAAGTTATAAGATTCTAGGCATCAATGTAGTGAGGCTCAACCAAATATGAGCTCACAGTGCTAACTACACAACATATGTTTGGATGGAGGTTCACCAAGAACATCAACGCGAATGAGTTTTTGAAACTTAGAGGCATTTCCCAAATCTAATCCAACATCACTACCATATAACTTCTAAAAGTTAAGATCCTCGAGGTAGTCATAGGCTTGCAGTCCATCATACCAAATCTTTCCAATATCTTTACCACATATTTTCCTTGAGATAGGAAAATTTCCCTTAGCTTCTGCCATACTTCAAGTCCTTGGTCCTTCATTTCAAATTTAGAAGCCAACTCCCTCTTACATTTGTGAATGAGAGGGTCTGCACATGTTAGAAAGAGGTCATCCACATACCGCACCAGTATGAGAGGCTTGTCATCTTCAACCTTAAAGTAAAGGTTAGGATCGGCTTCACTCCTAGTGAATCCCAGCTTCATCAAGTAGCTGTCGATCCTCTCATACCATGCTCGAGGTGCTTGCTTCAGCCCATAGAGAGCCTTCTTCAACCTGCATACATGAGATTTTCGATCATAAATTTCAAATCCTTCAGGTTGCTCCACGTAGACCTCTTCTTTGATCGAGCCATGTAAGAACGCAGTCTTGACATCCATTTGATGTAGGTTCCATCCTTGTGAAGCGGCAAGGGCTATGATCGAGCAGATGGTCGTATATCTGGCAACATGTGCAAAATATCACATCATAGTCTATACCTTCCTTCTGGGAGAAACCACGAGCAACAAAACGAGCCTTATACTTTTCCGTACTTCCATTTGCTGCATGCTTTATCTTGTAAATCCATTTGGAAGTAACAACTTTCTTGTCTTGGGGTCTGGGAACTACTTCCCAAACATCATTCTTCATGATAGACTCATATTCTTCGGTCATAACATCTTTCCATACTTGATGCTTGACGGCGTCTGAGAATGATGAAGGCTTATTTTGTATGATCGTGCTCATGATGGTCAGGTATCCCTGATACCTATTAGGTTTCTTACTTTCACGAAAGGTTCCTCGAGGTGCAGCATGTCCTTCAGCATCATCAAGTATCCCCCTAAGCCATGAAGGCCTCTTCCTAGAAGAGGAAGGCTCATCGATCGGATCCATGGGTTCTTCTACATCAAGCATTGATTCATCATCCTTTTCTTTCGGTTCCCTGGTGTCAGCTTCCTGAGAGCTCCTCAAAGTCGGAAGATTGTTCACCTTGCTGAGAGCCATATCTTCGTTAAATTTGATATCATGACTAATTACGACTTCCCTTTGACTGGCTACATAGATTCTGTAGCCTTTAGTATTTTCATCATAGCCCACAAAAATTCCCTTCTTTCTAGATGCACCTAATTTATTTCTATTCTCTTTTGGCACATGAAAATATACAGGGCTTCCAAAAATTCTAAAATGAGAAACATCAGGTTTCTTACTAGTGAACTTTTCTTCAGGAGTCTTGGAACCCAATGCTTGATGAGGGCATCAATTTTGTACATATACGGCAGTGTTTGTAGTTTCAGCCCATAGAAACTTCAGAAGTCTTTGATCATGTAGCATGGCCCAGACAACTTCCACAATCGTGCGGTTCTTCCTTCGTGCCACACCATTCTGCTCAAGAGTACGTGGTGTAGTAGTCTCCCTCTTAATGCTAGCCTCAGATATGCCTAAGTGAACCAACTGTAATATATCGGAGGTCTTGCTTTGACTTGAGGGGAATGGTCCCCTTTTGAGCTTTCCTTCGGCACATCTCGGACATACACCTTCTTTCTCTACTTGGAATTTGGGCATCCCTGTTACCATCTATCTTACATCGGGTAGAGCTTTGTAATGAAGGTGGGCAAACCTCCGATGCCAAAGTTTGGACTGAAGAGTTGTGTCACAAGACATGACACCTAGTGGACTTCCATTGACTTGATATAATGAATCAACACTAAACCCAAGAGTAAAGGCATCTTTAACATTATTTTTCCATATACATACCTTGCCATTGCTGAAGGTTACCTTGTAGCCTTTGTCTTCCATTGCCGAGATGGACACTAGGTTATTTTTGAGGTCAGGTTCATTTAATACATCCTAGACTTTCTAGCCTTCTTGAATGGTTGTCCTCTTCCTCGATCCCCAGCTCTCCTCTTACCTTTGATGTTGAATTTTCCATTCCTTTGATTTGCCATCAAAGGGATTTTGATCATCGTCCCGATGTGAGTCCTTTCTATCAGGGCACTCCCTTGCATAGTGACCTGCTTTATCGCAGATGTAACATCGTCCTTTTCTTCCACCCTTAGGTCCAGCCTTTCCTTTTGATTTAGTCCCGGAATTATTTCTTTTCTTAGCATGAGAAGAAAAGGTAGGAGGAGGACCTTTAGGCATGGGAATTTCTTGCTCTTCTTCCCTTGTTTCTTCTTGAATGCATCTAGCCATTAATTCCTCGAAACCAGGAATTACATTATAGTTCAGAAGAGTAGTCCTGAACACGTACCATTCGGATGGTAATCCTCCAAGAGTCGTGATTGCAATTTCCCAGTCTATCGTAGATTTCCTTGGAGGTGTCCAATTCAGAGATGTAGGCCACCAAGTGCTTGTCGATAAAGTCCCAGATGATCTTCTATTTTGACTTCTTTGGTTTTCCATTTGTTCCATGCAGCAGCGGATGCATTTGATGGAGGCTCAACAATATTGCCTCTTAAATGGTCCAACACTCCTGGATCTTCTAGGGTTAGATCGATAGACATCTTCCATGCGTGATAGTTATCTTTCTCATGGAGCTTGTCTTCAACAGGAAAGAGTGTTGAGGACCCCACAGTTCTTTTAGGATAGCCTTGCCAATCTTCTCTTTGGTGATTGCTCTTGCTCTTGCTCAGGCTTTGTCTTCACCTCAGCTTTGATACCATGTTAAGTTATGGTATTTTCTATGCTTATAACAATTTAATTCTTTTTCTTATTATATTCCACAGATTAGCAATCACATGTACATAAAGTAAAGTGCAAATAGAACATTAAACGATCGATAGAAAACAAGCCAAGACAAGAGACACAAGATGTGGCGGCTAGCCAAGGAAAAACCCCACAATGTGTGGGGAAACCCTTTGATCAAATCTTCTTTTATCTTCAATAATTCAGCAGAGAGAAATAGTACAATAAATCTGATTCATATCAGCAGTAGCAAATCCTAGATCAACAACATCAGCATTAGCGGCTTCATTATCAAACTAGGGCAGACAATATCTCACAAACTGACCGTCAGATTGACTTCATTCCACCACCAAAAGTTGCGGCTTCCAGAGGAGGTTCAGATGAACCTATAGCGCAGTTCATATGAGGAGATCTTCCAGGCCACACAGGTCAATCTTTACTTCTATAGTCGCAGCTTCAGTTTCAGCAGTTTCCGGCTTCAAACTAGGGCAGTCGATATCTTGCAAACTGTTCGTCGGATTGACTTCATTCCACCACCAAAAGTTGTGGCTTTCAGAGGAGATACAGATGGACCTACAACGCAGTTCCAAAGAGGAGATCTTCTAGGCAATGTAGGTCAATCTTTACTTCTGCAGTTGCAGCTTCAGTTTCAGCAGTTTCTGGCTTCAAACTAGGGCAGTCGATATCTTGCAAACCGTTCGTCGGATTGACTTAATTCCACCACCAAAAGTTGTGGCTTACAGAGGATGTTCAAATGAACCTACAACGTAGTTCAGATGAGGATATATTCTAGGCCACGCAGGTCAATATTTACTTCTGCAGTTGCAACTTCAATTTCAGCAGTTTCTGGCTTCAAACTAGGGTAGTTGATATCTTGCAAACCATTCGTCGGATTGACTTCATTCCACCACCAAAAGTTGTGGCTTTCAGAGGAGATCCAGATGGAACCACAACACAGTTCCAAAGAGGAGATCTTCTAGGCCATGCAAGTCAATCTTTGGATCTGCAGTTGCAGCTTCAGGTTCAATAGCTTCCGGCTTCACATGTGTGAGAGAGAGACCCATTTCTGTGCAGTAGAGAAGAGACTCATTTCTGTGCAGTAGAGAGAGAGAGAGAGATGTGATGAGAAGAGTGAGTGCAAATGAGGAAAAGTCCTCTTATATTTATACACAACGTTGGTGTTTGAATAGATGCGATTGTTGGGCTTCTCAGCCTACATGAGTTGTAGGTCGGCTTGATAATAATTTCATAATCAAAATAAATTCATATCTCCATGAATACTTATCGGAATCGGATGATCCTTATATCAATCCTACACCTATCGACGAGAGGAATCTAATAAAAATATTATCGGCCATGAATAAGATGCCCCACATGAAGTTTTTCCCTGGTTTCCAATTTTAACAGTATTCATTTTCCAATAATAAAATAAAATAATTGATTTTTTTTTGCAAAGTGTTTTCGCAGTAATGACATATTCATTTACCAATAATAAAATAAAATAAATAGCTCTGCACAATGAGTTAAGTTCCGCGCAATAGGCTATAAGCTCTGCACAATGAGCTAAGTTCCACACAATAGGCTATAAGCTCCACACAATGAGCTAAGTTCCACAAAATATGCTATAAACTCTACACAATGAGTTAAGTTCCACACTATAGGCTATAAGCTATACACAATGAGCTGAGTTCCACATAATAGGCTAAGTTTCTCGCTTCCACACAATAGGCTAAGTTTCTCACACAAAAATTATTATTTGTTTTCTGGGTAATGATGTATTTTTTTTCCAATAATAAATGTAATGACATATTCATTTTCCAATAATAAAATAAAATAAATAGTTTCGCACAATTAGATAAGTTCCACACAATAGGCTATAAGCTCTGCACAATGAATTGTTCTGCACAATAAGCTATAAACTCCACACAATGAGCTAATTTCCACACAATAGGCCAAGTTTCTTGCTTCCACACAATAGGCTAAGTTTGTCACACAAAAATTATTAGTTGTTTTCTTAGAAATGATGTATCCATTTTCCAATAATAAAGGTAATGAAGTATTCATTTTCCAATAATAAAATAAAATAAAATAAATAACTCCGCACAATGGTCCTAAGCTCTGCACAATGAACTAAGTTCCACACAATAGGATATGAGCTCCGCATAATGAGCTAAGATTCACACAATGAGCTAAGTTCTACATTTTTCTTTACATGATGGTTTCTTAATAATGATGTATTTGTTTTTCAATAATAAAATAAAATAAATAGCTCTGCGCAATGAGCTAAGTTCTGCACAATAGGCTATAAGCTCCGCACAGTGAGCTAAGTTATGCATAATAGGCTATAAGCTCTTCACAATGAGCTACATTCCACACAATAGGTTAAGTTGCTCACTTTCGCACAATAGGATAAGTTTCTCGTACAAAAGTTATTAGTTGTCTTCTCGGTAATGATGTATTTATTTTCCAATAATAAATAAATAAAAAGAATTATTTTTTTTGCATAGTATTTTCTCGGTAATTATGTATTTTGTTTCCAATAATAAAATAATATAAATAGCTCGACACAATTATTGATAATATTTCAATTGTAAATAATTAAGCATATGTGCGGAAGTGCAGATGAGCTATATTATGTTGGATAGCTTTCTTCGCACAATTAGTCCTTTTCTTGTATATGCGTTATTAAATCATTATTCGAGAGTGTTTTTCACATTTGCATTTTCTTGTTATTTCTGCCTCCGCACAACTTCTTTCGCACAATTAGTAATTGTTTTTTTCTTTGTCCAGAGAGGTTCGTATTTCATCCACACTACTTGTTCTGCATTATTTTCTCCGCACAACGACAACTACACAACTTCTTCCATACGCATTATATCTAGACACATAACTCTATTGTGTGGAGAGGTCCGCATTTCGTCCACTAAAGTCTTTTATTGCTATTATTTTGGTAAGAAATTGATGTCTACAATATTATTGGAAATATTCGTATTTATGAATATCGTTTTATATTTGTGCGAAGATGTTTGTATTTCATACACATTGCTTGTTCCACACTGCTTGCTCTACACAACTACCACTGCATAGCTTCTTTCATACATGCTATATCTAGAAATGTAAGTCTATTGTGCATAGAGGTCCACATTTTCTACATCGCTTGGTTTGCACAACTTTTTCCATACATGCTATATGTGGAGACCCCACTAAAGCAAATAACTATTTTAGTAAACATTTAACATAAGCAAAGTTATCGCTAATATTTTATATATTTTGAACATCTGCTTGTGCGGAAGTGCTCTTTGTACTGATATCCACACTTTACATTAAGTGCTAATATTATTGCTAATATTTTAGTTATAAATAATACATATTAATAGTCAATTTAATAAAAGTTCTGCAAATAATAATATTGTTTATGTTTATATTATTGATAATATTTTTATTGTAAATAATGTTTCAAATATTTGTTTGTTTATGCTCTTGTGCGAAAATGCTTTTTGTGCGGATGTACGCACTTTGAACTAAACACTTTTATTGCTATTATTATTATTATTATTAATACTTTAATTATAGATAATGAATATTAGTAGTCAAGTGAGTAAAAGTAGTGTAGAGTGCACACAAAGTTTTGTACAAAACCAAATTTCGTTGATCAAAAGCTTTGTTTTTAGCAGAAGAAGATTTTGAGTTTGCATTGTGCGAATTATAACATTATTTATGCACATATTATTGATAATATTTTAATTGTAAATAATGTATACTGCTGATATTAAAGTAAATTTCAATTGTAAATAATGTTTCAAATTAGGATATGTGTGGAAGTGCAAGATAAGTCCATTGTGTGGACAAAGCTTTCAATGTGCGAATCACTGCACTTGGTAATTTATTATTTAATAATTGCAATATAACCACTAAAGCAAGCGGTGGACTTATACGATTGTTGCTAATGCTTTAGTCAGAAATGATGTGTATCTACCTAGCTTCATAAGTAATTAGGTGGGGCTTGCATTTCACCCACATTTCTCTCTCAACTCATGCTTACTCCACATTGCATGCTCTACATAGCGACATTTACACAACTTCTTTCATGTACCCCATGTGTGGACACACTTCCTCCATATGTGTTGTGAGCTAGAGTCCACCAACATTCACATTGAAGGCATTTATATTTTTTTTTTGCAATAAGGCAGAGATAACCGGTGGATTGATATGATATTATTGTGAATATTGTAATTATAAATAAAGCTTTTTATTTCTAAGATTTTAGTATTAAATATTATGTATTTGCTTTTGCAATATTTTAATTATAAGTAATATGTATATCTATATTGTCAAATATCAACAATCTGATATCATTGAACATGATCTTTCTTTATGGTTATGCAGTAGTCTATTGCATGGAGGAACATTTCAAGCTTTGATTCTACAAAAGCTCACATTTCTCATTAAAGGATTTTGTATGTTTTTTTCCTAGAAACGGATATGTAAGTGTTGAGTTTGGCTGTGAAAAAGTTCAAAGCTAACATGCAATATCAGTTTTCATTTATCAAATTTGATATCGCATATTATAATCGTTATTTGTATAGTATAACATTAGTGTTTATAACATATTTTATTACGCGATTATTGTAGATTCTGTCTTGGTCGTTGGATGTGGCAATGAGACATAAATGTGACACATTACTTATTTTAGTGAACAAAGCTCATTTAATCTCTACATAATGTGAGAAAGGTGAAAATGCATTCAAGTGGTGAATTGACATCTGGGTTTCGAAATTACTTTTGCAAATTAAAATCTTGTCGGTAGCATGTGAATTCTACATAGTAAATTTGCTAGATACATGTTAGTTTGTTGAATAATAATAGAAAATACTTATTTATTGGCTAAATGGATTTAGTTAATGAAATAGAATGCGATTTATGATTTTAATAAAATAGTATGTCGACATTGATTTCTAAAGCATGTAAGGCGGATTAATCATGAAATATAATAGTGTCAATTGCACTATGTCAAATTGGAATTTAAGTAAAACATATATGATTTAAAGTAACAAATTTTACAACAATCTTTTCTAATTAAAGTTCAGGAAAATTAGTATTATCCACATTGATAACAATTACTAGTTAATGGTTATCATTGAAATCAATAGTAGCTAAATGTTGTTTCAGAACTTAAATGTCAATTCATGATTTAGATGACTTTTTTCCTCTTACGCATTATATATATGCTTGTTTCCTGTAAAAACAATTTGTCAATGTTCATTTTGTTCTGAAATTGTTAAGTGTTTTAAGGTATTTCTTTATAATTTGTCCATAAGGTATTTCTTTAGAATTTTTCCATTTTTTTTTGCATTTGTTACTAAAACCAAAGAAATGGCTCAAAGAAACAATGGCAAGGGCATAGAGGAAGATGTGCATGCAGGAAGTGAAGATATTTTAATGCTCAACCAAGATATCTTAATTCTTAGCAAATATATTTTAATGTTAATGCATAAAATACTAGACATTTATAAAATGCTTTGGTGTCTTAAAGATGAACTAGATACTGTAAGAACACTATTATAAGAGTTATTGAAAATCATGAACATATGAATAAGTTCTTGTTCCGATAGAATAATCAGTACAATCATTAATTCCCATAAATAATGGTTAATTTAATTGATAGATAAAGCATTGTCATTTTTTTTGCTATTTATTGAATATATTTTGAAATTCAATATATGCTAAAGGCTATGTATTGTAATATTGTCGATGGAGTTAATGAAAATAAACATATCAAAATATTATGGATTACAGATCTATGTAAAAATGCAATATATTTTATAAGTTATATTGTGATGCAGAAGCATCCAGCTAAGGGAGGTCATAGCTGGAGTATTTGTCTTTGCAGACCAGAAAGAGTTTTTAGTTAGTTTTTTTTAATTTCCATTTAAATTTCTAGATAACAACATTTAGGACCTTATGTTAAGTTTAACGCTGTCCCAGTCCACTGTTTATTTTTATTTACGTTCTTTTTATTTTTTGTTTCAAATCTACTTTAGAATACAGTCAAGAATGAACAATTATCAATGAATAACTAAAATGTAACTACTGACAGTTTAATAACTGTACAGTGATATTTACAAAAAAAGAAAGGAAAAAGCCACTGTAATGATCATCATAGTATTGAATAGAAGCAAGCATGCAATTATTTGGAAAACCAAGAAAGTCTGAATCCATATATTGCAGCCTAAAGTTATTTTTCCCTAACTTAATTAAATTCATGTATCCATTTCATAACGGTGACAAAGAGTGAATAATTAACACAGAAGCAAGAAGAATACATGGACGAGTTCAGCAAAACAACAGAGAGGGTTTGCAGAAGAATCGAGCATAATTACCGTCGAAGGAGGAAAACAACATCCATAGGTACTAATACACCAGCATCATTCACATTTATTATTTTTCCAAAATCTCTGTATATATATATATATATATATATATATATACAGTCCAAGGTACAGCTAAAAGAACACAGACAAGCTGTGAAACAGAGGTTTCCCATAATGATGCCAAATACAACCATGAGTTCACCATAGAACCGAAATAACTACTGTCTCATAAGTTAACAGCTCGGAGGCACAAATATACAAACCATGACATAGTGAGGCCGAAGCCATAACCCTCAATAATAGACCCAGAGAAGACTGCAAACAACAAATGCTTCGAATAGACAGACAGGGAACAACAAGGAGCGCCCCTACCCGATACAAGCATAGGCGTCAGGGCACGAGACCAGCAAATGGCGAGCCCAACCATTTACTTGCGAGGCCACCAAACAGGGCCATAAGCAATTGGAGCCATAAAAACAAGCAATGAAAATAGAGGCAAGGGTTTAAGGTGAGACCACTTACCAAAGGAGTCGAGCCCGTGCCAACGAGGAAGGAAGCCATAGACTAAGGTCACAGTCGCAGAGTGCCCACTGCTCACAAGGAGCAAGAACAATCTATAACAGTAGAAAACGAGGCAGAAGCGTAATGCATAGAGGGAGAACTTACCTCTGGTTGAATGTTGGATGCATGGATAATTTTAGGGGCTAATGTTCGCCCAATGGGCTAATTTTCCATGATTTTTCCACAAAAAATATTCGCCAATTTCCAATTTTACAAAAGACGATTCGCCCAAATTTTAGAATATAAAATTATTTTACCTTCAAAATCGCCAACATTATATAGATATTACGTATAAAATCATTATAAATTTGGATAATTTTACAAATATATCAATAAAATTTTTATAGTTTTCATATTAGGGATTAGTGAGATTCGCCAATGTTTTTAAACTTCAAGAAAATTTTCCATCCTTAAAATTTTCCTTGGTTGGATGAGAGCCGAGAGTCGAGCCACCCACGACCATGACCTGCAACAAAATGCCAAGCAAGTAGTCAAATAGCGAGGCGAACACCTTGAAGAAAACATCGTAATCAAAGCCAATGTACAAAAAGAACCACAACCGAAATCATAACCAGAGTCGAATAGATGGAGACCAGAGATTGATACCAGGGGTTCCAGACCCAAAAATTTGAAGCCATTCTCAGAATAGGAAACATCATCAAAGCGTGCAAGTAGAAACCATCATGGAGAACCATCCCCAGAGTTGGACAAGCGAAACCCTCGCGGAGCAGCAACCATAGACCAGAATCCGAGACCTCAACAGAGCAGCAGAACGTCGAAGCAGCAATAGAATGGTCATGGTTAGGGTTTCAATGGGATAGTGAAGATGTGGGAGAAGCAAACCCGAGGAGAGGATAGTTGTCCTCACGAGATTAACCTCCTGTATTGTGCCATAAAGTTAGCCAACCAAACAATCAACTTTTAATTATATGTCGTAAGTGATCAGGGCTGGTTCCATCAATTTTGGTATCAGAGCAGGTTAGAGTTAATTTGTTTTTTTTTAACAAAATGGAAGTCGGGAGAAGATGTTGTGGCAGAGCTATTCGAAGAGTAGTAGATGAAGGATATAGAGAAGAGATTAGGATCCTGAATGCCCGTTTAGCTACAGTAGAAGTAGGAAGGAGAAGGGATCCGGAAGGAGGAGACGACAGTGATGAAGAAGCTGTAGTTACGCCAGATGGATCAAATGTGGAAGGACCTGAAATCAGATTGTTAAGGTCAGTTTTATTTGCTACCAGTAAGCCAAAGCCTGAGATTTCAAACTATGATGGTAGTTTGTCCACAGAAGTGTTGTTGGACTGGATCAGTGAGTTAGACAAATACTTTGAATGTGAGGAGATCAATGAAGATAGAAAAGTTAAATTCACTGCCACCAAGTTAAAAGGACATGCGGCCTTATGGTGGGACAGTGTCCAAGCAGAGAGGAGAAGATCAAATAAGTTACCTATTAAAAAGTGGACCAGAATGGTTGCCAAGATGAAGGGTAATTTTTTGCCCAAATATTACCAGATTTCTTTGTATCGGTAGGTGCATAATTTGAAACAGAGAGGAATGCCGGTGAAAGAATATACCGAAGAATTTTATCGGGTGAATCTGAGAGCATGTTACATTGAAGACACCCCATAAAAGACAACAAGGTTTGTGAATGGCCTAAGGCTAGAGATATTAGATGAGATAAGTATTCTTTCTCCAAAAACCATAGAGGAATCATACCAAAGTGCCTTGAAGGTAGAAGAAAAGATCGCGAGGAATAAAAATGCCAGAAGAGGACGTGGATCTGGTAGAGGGAAAGGACAATCCTTTGGCAGAGGAAGGACTGCCAATAACAGTGAAGAAGGTAGCAGTTCAAAGACCTCAGGGACATCAGAAAAGCAAGGTAGCACTAGGGGAGGAAGGCCATACCAACAAGGAAGGGGTAATGGCAGAGGTAGAGGAGCTACCTACCAGTGTTACAAGTGCCACAAGTGGGGGCACAGGTCCTTTGAGTGTCCTAAAGGTGAACAGGTTGGACAAAGAGGAGCATATGCTTCTCAAACAGAGGAAGCAGAGGCACCACCCCAAGAGGTAGACAATGTACTAGAGACAGGAGAGGCCTTAGTCTTAAATAAGGTACTATTTAAACCGACAAAGGAGACAGCTGAACAAACCCAGAGAAAGGCATTATTCCGGAGTGTGTGTAAGTCACATGGAAAATGCTAAAAATTGATTATAGACAGTGGAAGCATTGATAATCTGGTTGCAACAGAGATGGTGGAGAACTTGGGTTTGAAAAGGTTAAAGCACCCAACTCCCTATAAGGTGTCTTGGTTACAGAAAGGTCATCACTGCTAGTTGATGAGTAGTGTGAGGTGGAATTCCATATTGGCAAGTATAGGGACAAGGTGATTTGTGATATCATGCCCATGGATGTGTGTCATATTCTGCTAGGTAGACCTTGGCAGTATAACCGAAAATTTGTTCATGACGAAAAGACAAACTGTTAGAAGTTTGTCAAGGATGGGATTAAGCATACAATAGTACCCATCAAGGAAGAGGAAACAACATAGACTAGTGGGATAAAAGTGATGTTGATGGGGGGAAAAGAATTTTTAAAACAGATTGAAGATACTGAGATAAAGTATGTCATTGTAAGGAGAATAAGAGCAGTGCTGTTGCATACTGAAATTTCTTACTTACCTGAAGAAACCCAGGATTTGTTGCAGGAATTCAGTGACATTGTGGTGGATGATTTACCAGATAAGTTACCACCAAAGTGAAGTATCAGTCATCACATAGATTTCATCCCAGGAGCTAGTTTACCAAACAAAGCTGCTTACCGGATGAGTCCCAAGGACAACGAAGAGATCAGGAAGTAGGTACAAGAATTGTTGGACAAAGGATTGATACAGGAAAGTTTAAGTCCCTGTGCAGTTCCGACAGTTTTAGCTCCCAAGAAAGGAGGTGAGTGGTGGATGTGTACAGATTCGAGAGTAATAAATAAAATTACTATCAGGTACAGGTTTCCATTGCCATGAATGGATGACATGATGGACTGTTTGAGTGGAGCAACATATTTTTCAAAGATAGATCTAAAGAGAGGATACCACTAGATTAGAATAATAGAAGGGGACAAATGGAAAACACCTTTCAAAACTAATGAAGTTCTGTATGAATGGCTGGTGATGCCATTTGGGTTGAGTAACGCCCCTAGCACTTTCATGCACCTGATGAAAGAGATGTTGAAGGAGTTCATTGGGAAATTCATGATTGTGTATCTTGACGATATACTGATTTTCAACAAGACCAAGGAAGAACATTTTCGACACGTTAGATATGTTCTAGAGAAGTTACAACAAAATAAGTTGCTAATAAATTTGAAAAAGTGTTATTTCTTTCAGAAGGAGTTAGCCTATTTGGGTTTTGTGATTGCAGAAAATGAGCTGAAAATGGACCTAGAAAAAGTTGTAGTTATAATTAGTTGGCCATCCCCTAAGAGTCTATTCGAAGTTCAGAGTTTTCACGGGTTGGAAAGTTTATATCGCAAGTTTATAAAGAATTTTAGTGGAATCTGCGCACCCATGTTGGATACCATCAAAAAGGAAATTCAACCTTTCCATTGGACTGAAGCTGTAGAGAAGAGCTTCCAGATACTAAAGAAGAAGATCACTGAAAGGCAAATTTTGAGGTTTCCTGATTTTAAAATTTTTTTCCAAGTTCATTGTGATGCAAGTGGTATAGCCATTGGAGCTATACTCAGCCAGGAAGATAAAACAATAGCTTACTTCAGTGAAAAATTAAATGAAAGCAGGCAAAAATACATGTCTTACGACAAGGAGTTTTATGTTGTCGTCCAAGCATTGAAGCAATGGAGACATTATTTGTTGGGTAATGAGTTTGTCTTGTTTTCTGATAATTCTGCGTTACAATATGTTATGCAGCAACATAAGATGAATCATAAACACACAAAATGGGTTGAGTACTTGCAAAGTTTTACATTCATATTGAAGCATATCAGTGGTCAGGCCAACAAGGTAGCGGATGCACTAAGTAGAAGAGTTTTACTCTTACAGGAGAGCATGATACAAGTGTTGGGTTTTGAACACCTGAAAGACTTGTATCAAATAGATGCAGATTTCAAGGAGGCTTATGAAGCCTGCCAAAATCCCTTGTTGAGGAATAATAGTCCATGGCTAGACTATAACTTACAAGAGGAGCTGCTATTCAAGGGAGGACAACTGTGTGTTCCAGAATGTTCGATGAGGGAGAACATCATATGGGAAAAACATAGTGGAGGTCTAGCTAGACATTTCGACATTGATAAGACCTTGGATCAATTCAATCATTTTTATTATTGGTCGAAAATGCGAAGGGAAGTGAAATGATATGTAACTAGGTGTAAAATGTGTCAGTTGGCAAAAGGGCACAATCATAACACGGGGTTGTATACACCCTTACCTATTCCAAATAGACCGTGGGATTCAGTTTGTCTGGACTCTGTCCTAGGTCTGCCCAAAACACAACGGGGTTTTCATTCCATTATGGTGGTGGTGGATCATTTCTCCAAGATGGCATACTTCATCCCTTGCAGGAAAACCAGTGACGCTACCCATGTAGCACACTTGTTTTTCACTGAAGTCATCAGACTGCCCGGCTTACCCAAGTCCATTGTTTCAACAGGGATGTGAAATTCATGGGACATTTCTGGCACACCTTGTGGAAAAAGCTATACATAAAGTTAAATTTCAGCTCTGCTTATCACCCACAGACTGATGGGCAGATGAAGGTGGTGAACAGGAGTTTAGGGAACCTGCTACGGAGTCTAGTTGGGGAAAATTCATGAATGTGGGATCATGTACTTGCCCAAGCGGAATTTTCTTACAATGATTCACCAAATCGAAGCACGGGAAGTAGTCCTTTCCAAATCTTGTATGGAATGTATCCTCGAGGAGTGCATGAGTTACGAGATTTGGGACAGTTAGAAAGAAGAAGTGCTGATGGGGAAGATTTCGCAAGAGAAATTAACGACCTACATGAGCAAGTGAAGTCAAAATTACAGGACAATAGTCAAAGGTACAAATAGAAAGCAAATTTGAAAAGACGGGAGGTACAGTTTAATGTAGGGGATCAAGTCCTAGCACATATGTGCAAAGAAAGATTCCCTAAGGACGAATACAATAAGTTGAAATTTAAGAAAATTGGACCTTGCAAAATTCTGCGTAAGTTTTCTGCAATTGCCTATGAGTTGCAATTGCCTCCAGGTATAGGAATATCGCCCATATTTAATGTGGCGGATTTATTCCCATACACTGCCAGTCCTGAAGGGGACAGTTCGGCACAGCCAAAACGGGATACCTAGGAAGAGAGTAGTTCATTGATGAGATAAATGCCTTTAGCTCAGCCACTTGAAATTGAAGGAATCTTCGATACACAGGTGGCCATGCAGACTCGAAGAAAGGAGTACCTACAGTACCCCATCAAGTGGAAGAACCGTCCCATTGAGGATAGTTCGTGGCTTGACTCAGGATAGATACAACGTGCAGGGTATTCTATTGAGGAGCTCATGGACTGGATCCGTGAATTTTCTTCTACCCCGGGAGCTTGATGCAGGAGCATCTAGCTAAGGGAGGTCATGGCTGGAGTATTTGTCTTTGCATACCAGAAAGAGTTTTCAGTTAGTTTTTTTTGTTAATTTCCATTTAAATTTCTAGTTAACAACATTTAGGACCTTATGTTAAGTTTAAGGCTGTCCTAGCCCACTGTTTATTTTTATTTACGTTCTTTTTATTTTTTGTTTCAAATCTACTTTAGAATACAGTCAAGAATGAATAGTTATCATTGAATAACTAAAATGTAACTACTAACAGTTTAATAACTGTACATTATCTTTACAAAAAAAGAAAGGAAAAAGCCACTGTAATGATCATCATAGTATTAAATAGAAGCAAGCATGCAATTATTCGGAAAACCAAGAAAGTCTGAATCCATATATTGTAGCCTAAAGTTATTTTCTCCCTAACTTAATTAAATTCATGTATCCATTTCATAACAGTGACAGAGAGTGAATAATTAACACAAAAGCAAGAAGAATATGTGGACGAGTTCAGAAAAACAACAGAGAGGGTTTGTAGAAGAATCGAGCATAATTACCGTCGAAGGAGGAAAATAGAATCTACAAGTACTAATACACCAACATCATTCACATTTATTATTTTTCCTGAATCTTTGTATCTATATATATATATATATATAGATATAGATATAGATATAGATATAGATATCAAAAAAATTAAAGTCCAAGGTATAGCTAAAAGAACACAGACAAGCTGCGAAACAGAGGTTTCCCATAATGATGCCAAATACAACCACGAGTTCACCATAGGACCGACATAACTACCGTCTCATAATTTAACAACCTAGAGGCACAAATATACATACCATGACATAGTGAGGCCGAAGCCATAACCCTCGACAACAGACCCAGAGAAGACTACAAACAGCAAACGCTTCGAATAGACAGACAAGGAACAACAAGGAGTGACCCTACCTGATACAAGCGTAGGTGTTAGGGCATGAGACCAGTAAATGGTGAGACCATCCATTTACCTGCGAGGCCACCAAACTGGGCCATAAGCAAACGGAGCAAAAATAAAAGCAATGAAAATAGAGGCAAGAGTTTAAGGGGAACCACTTACCAAAGGAGTTGAGCCCGTGCGAATGAGGAAGGAAACCGCGGACCAAGGTCATAGTCGCAGAGTGCCCACTGTTCACAAGGAGTAAGAACAGTCAATAACAGTAGAAAACGAGGCAAAAGCGTAATTCATAAAGGGAGAAATTACCTTTGGTTGGATGCTGGATGAGAGCCGAGAGTCGAGCCACCCCACAACCATGACTTGCAACAAAATGCCAAGCAAGTAGTCAATCAGTGAGGCGAACACCTTGAAGACAACATCATAACCAAAGCCAATGTAAAATAAAGACCCACAACCAAAATCATAACCAGAGCCGAATAGACGGAGACCAGAGACTGAGACCAGGGGTTCCAGACCCAAAACATTGAAACCATTCTCAGAATAGGAAACATCATCAAAGCGTGCAAGTAGAAAACCTCACGGAGAACCATCCCCAGAGTTGGACAAGTGAAACCCTCGCAGAGAAGCAACCAGAGACCAGAAGACGAGACCTCAACGGAGCAACAGAACGTCAGAGCAGCAATAGAATGGTCAGGGTTAGGGTTTCAACGGGATAGTGAAGAGGTGGGAGAAGTGAACCCGAGGATAGGACAGTTGTCCTCATGATATTAACCTCTCGTACCATGCCATGAAGTCAGCCAACCACAAAACAACCAACCAAACAATCAGCATTTAATTATATTCCATAAGTGATCAGGGCTAGTCCCATCATATTGGTTTAGAAAATCATTTGAGCTTTGTATGACAAGTTGGTTGGATCTTTGTTTAAATCTTGTATAGAATAGCTATTTAAATAGGAAAAAGATACCGCATTTGTAAACAAATAAGACCACTATTATAAAGAAATGTCAACGAGCCTGAGTAGTTATAGAACTTGCAAATTTGATAAATCAAGAAAACAATGCAAAAAACAATAATGAGGGAAAACAAAAAACAATATAGCATAATACAAAACATAGAGCCAAAAAAAAAAAAAAATTTAGTTCAATGGATTACATTTATGTACAATGTCATAGTAACATTTACATTGGTAGAAAAAATCATCTTGTTGTTGTGATGAGTAGATTGCTAATCTTGGTTTTACATGGGTATAGTATATTGATTGATAATGCAAAATCATATTGCAAATGTCCAGTAAAACGAAAGAGCTAATAGGATGCCTGGCAATGCAACGAGCGAACACTGTGTCGTTGCCGAATCGCTTAACAATGTAAACAAAGAAACCTGTCAGTGTATACGTACAATTATGTTATGGTCTATCGTAAAATTCCATGTATTTCAAAGTTGTTCAAGATGTCAATAACATCTATTTTTTCTGCATAGTATTTTCATAGGAAATTTCTTGTAGTGCATGTAATACTTTTTCCAATTCAATGCCTCTCAGAATACATTGTTTTTCAGTCCTATCAGTTGCATGTATGATGCAATTTAAATGATGAAAATAAAGAAATCTAGAGTGTTGCTTGCAGGCAGTGAAATAAAGCATAATATTGTTTATAATTATAGAGATTGTGATTGGAGTATTGCATTTTGTGCATACAGTTTCGAATGGCATCATATATACACTAACCACTTTCAGATATCCTTGAAAATGTTGTAAAATTAGTTTAGAAAACAAATATTTAGTAACACAAAATCAAATGTTTTTCTTAACTTTTGTTCTTTATATATGTCTATTTAAAGAATATGATATAGATTACTGTGCATATTCTGCTTGGTAAGGAAACCAACTTTCCTAGACTGTCAACTTCTTTTCCTTTGTTCACTGCACAAATGAATGTTGACTGTGACGTACAAAAAAAGTTTTCTTGTTTTTTAACTATATTTTTTAGCAATATTAGTGGAAAAATATTTTGTTTCAAATATCTTTGAATTATAGCACATGCCGAAATAAGTTTATCGTGTACTTGAACTTGTTACATATGCAACATTTGTAAAATAATACATGAAAACCGTACAATAGATGTTGAATAATTTTTTCCCCGAACATTGAAATATAGAGACCTACGTATACACAACTTGTTTTTTATTTCAATGAACTTTGTAACAATAAAAAATTTAAATAAAACAAAGCTTACTGTAGCTTTGTCATTGTTATGAAACCAGCTCAAGAAAAGATAGAAAAGATAGATCAACGCCTTAGAATTCAGCCTCTTCGAGGGGGAAACCTCTTTTACATTACATAAATGAACAATTCTTGGATGATACAAATGAAAAAACCTCCTTTCTATATATAGGAGTCTAAGGAGTCACAATATAATACAGCCGACCTAACGATAATAATATAAAGCCACAAAAATAACAATAGAGGGATTCTATGGGGCACAGAAATAACAATATGGGGGTAATAGGAGCACAACAATATAAATAAGGGGTATAACTACAATAGTAATAGGGTAATCACCAGTATTATAGGGACCCAACATGCCCCTCTCCTTCAAAAAGGTGTTGTCCTCAACGCTTGAGTAGTTCTGGATACTTCTGCATAAAATTCTCATCCTCCCATGTGGAATCTTCAGCAGATAAGTTCTTCCACTTGATAAGATACTCTGAAATTGATCGATTTCGTAGCTGTCGAGTTCTTGTTTCTGTGACTGCTTCTAGTTCCAATATAATTTTTCCTTCCTCGTCAAGTTCTGGCAATATTGTTTGAATTGGAAGCTTGTCACCTATAACCTTCTTTAAACATGAAACATGGAAAACTGGGTGCAATCGAGAAGCTGCAGGAAGCTCCAATTTGTATGCCATAGTACCAATCTTTTGCAACACCTCGTACGGACCATAATAATTTGGTGATAATTTATTATCCTTCTTAACTTGCTTTAGGGACATTTTCTTATATGGTTGTAGCCGTAGGAATACCCAATCACCTACATCAAAACTTATTTCACTGCGATGTTGATCTGCCTGTTGTTTCATTCTATTTTGTGCCAACACGAGGTTATCCTTTAAAAGTTGGAGGACTTGTTGTTGATGTTCGATGTGATGTTCCACTGCTTGAACCTTCGAATTTTCTCTTAAATATGATGTGATGAATGGTGGTTGATACCCATAAAGTGCCATAAATGGGGTCATTTTTGTTACTGTATGGAAGGAAGTGTTATACCACCATTCAGCCAGAGGCAACCATTTGACCCATTGTGTCTGTTTATCAGATACAAAGCAACGAAGATATCCTTCCAAACATTTGTTTACTATCTCAGTTTGCCCATCAGATTGAGGATGATAAGATGAGCTATGAGCTAACTGAGTACCAAGACAAGAAAATAATTCTGTCCAAAAATTTCCAATGAAAATGGGATCTCTGTCACTTACAATAATCTTTGGGTTTCCATGTAGCTTTTGAAATGTTTCCATAAATGCAGTAGAAACTATACTGGCTTTAAATGGATGTGATAATGCAAAAAAGTGTGCATACTTGGTAAGTCTATCAACTACCACCATGATGACACTCTTTCCCTCAGACTTGGGTAAACCTGTGATAAAATCCATTGAAACCTCCTCCCAACTTTGGCTTGGAATGGATAAAGTTTGTAATAGACCCGGTGTCTTAATTGTTTCAACTTTATTTTGCTGGAAAACCAAACATTCCGCCACAAACTTTTGAATATCTGATTTAAGGCCATCCTAAAAAATTCCTTCTTAACCCTGTGGTAAGTTTTTAAAAATCCTGAGTGCCCTCCTGAGGGAGAAGTGTGCAATTCCATAAGAATCTTTTGTTTTAGCTGGGAATTCTTACAGAGGTATAAGCGATCTTTGTACCATAACGAATCATTTTGCCAGCTAAATGTATCAGAAGTACTGGAATCTTGTTGTAGCTTTTGAATAAGTGCCCACACTTCTTTGTCATTCTTCCATTCCTCCCTTGCTTCGTTTATCCAATCTGGTTGGATAATAGAAATGGCACACAACAATGCTTCCACATCCTCATCCTTTCTTGAGAGCGCATCTGCCACCACATTTTGCTTCCCTTTTTTGTAGATGATTTCAAAGTCATAACCCAACATCTTTGTGACCCACTTTTGTTGCTCTTCAGAGGATAATCTTTGTTCTAAAAATTATTTAAGGCTATCATGATCCGTTTTTACCTTGAAGTGTCTTCCCATTAGGTAGGGTCGCCATTTCTTAAGTGCATGGAGTATTGCCAACATTTCCTTCTCATAAATAGCTTTTCTTAAAACCTTTCCCTTGATTGGACGACTTTCAAAAGCAATGGGTCTTTCATCTTACATTAGAACAACACCAATTCCATTTCCTGAAGCATCACATTCCACAATAAAGGTTTTTGTGAAGTCTGGTGTAGCTAAGACCGGTGCTTGGCACATTGCCTCTTTAAGATGTTCAAAGGCCTTTGTTGCTTCTGGAGTCCATGAAAATGAATCTTTCTTCAATAATGTTGTTAGAGGTGCTTCTATTCTCCCATAATTCTTAACAAACTTGCGATAATACCCTGTCAACCCAAGAAATCCTCGCAGATGCTTTATGGATGTGGGAATTTTCCATTCCTTAATGGCTTTAATTTTGCTAGGGTCTACCTTAACTCCTTCATGAGATACAATATGACCCAAATATTCCACTTCCTGGACTCCAAAGAAACATTTGGATCTTTTTGCATATAATTGTTTCTCCTCCAATAGTTGTAGCACCCTGTCAACATGATCCTTCCAAGACTTGCTGTAGATTAGTATATCATCAAAAAGTACTAACACAAATTTTCTAAGGAATGGTTTGAAAATTGAATTCATCAAACCTTGAAATGTTGAAGGTGCATTGGTAAGGCCAAAAGGCATGACCAAAAATTCATAATGACCCTCATGAGTTCTAAATGCCGTTTTCGGAATGTCTTCAATCTTCATTCTGATTTGATGATATCCCGAACGAAGATCCAACTTGCTGAAGTAAATTGATCCATGCAATTCATCCAGTAATTCATCAATAACAGGAATGGGGAACTTATCTTTAATAGTGAGCTTGTTGAGCTACCTATAATCCGGACACATGCGCCATGATCCATCCTTCTTGTGCACCAATACTACTGGAGCTGAGAAAGAACTTTGACTCGGTTGAATTATACCAGCCTCTAGCATTTCTGCAACCGTATGTTCAATTTTGACTTTTTTGGACATAGGGATATCTGTACGACCTGATGTTTGGAGGAACACTTCCTAGAATCAGATGAATAGCATGATCATGATCACGCATAGGTGGGAGACCTTTTGGAGTCTCAAATACCTTGGAATGATTGTCCAGTACTTTTTGGAGATCTGGAGAAATAGATGATTCCAATGTGGAAACATCTAGCGAACATAATTGTGCAATTACACCTCTTTGCTCCTTTTTTAGAAGCTTTGTCATGCCATTAGAGCTGATTATCTTTCCTTGTTTCCCTGCAATACCCCTTAATTCAACTTCCTTTCCTTCCGTAGAAAATTTGATGAAAAGTTCTTGAAAATTAAAAGCTATTATACCCAAGGATTGTAGCCATTGGACTCCTAGTACAACATCAGCACCTCCCATTGGAATGGAAAGAATTGGGCTAGTCAATACATATTCTCCCATGGATAGCTTGATATTATGGCACTTTCCAGAGCAATTTATTGTTCCTCCATTTGCAATCATCACTTGACACTCTGGTGCTGGATATAGGAAGAAATTCAATTCTTTTTCTACCCTACAATGAATAAAATTGTGGGTGCTTCCTGAATCAATCAACACTATTACCTTTTTCTTCTTGATTTGTCCTTCTATCTTGATGGTTTGAGGAGTGGTAATTCCCGCCAATGCATTACAAGATATGGTCGGATTTATTTGTTCTTCATCTAGGCTTTGTTCCTAGAGTATATCTTCTTCTTTTGACCTTTCTTACTCCTTTTCTTCGTCCTCTTGTCTAGTCAATTTAACGTCTTAAATTGCTCTACATAAATTATCAATCCGGGTATCGTAAACTGATGAAGTGTGGTGCACTATATGTGCTTAGTTAACCTTTCTCTTACTTCGTTGTTTTATAGTTTATGTTGTTTTTGGGGTTTTGTTCTTGTTGGTTTTCTAAGGTCTTAAGAATACTTTTAAAGGACAAGTATGGATAAAAATTTCAAGACAAGGCCTATGTCCTTAATGGTAACTTCCAAAACTTAGCACTTCAAAAGAACTTAAAACATGTTATTGATGGAGTTAGTATTTAAACAAAAGTGTAAATATACAACTAGTTCAATCAAAATAAAATGCAATAATCAAATAATGAGAGAATGACTATGAGACCCAGTATCCTTGCTGCTTCAGCAAAAGGACAAGATGATTCTATCACGTCATTAGTTCATTAAAAGGCTATGTGCATCATTAATCTACAATCAACTTGAAAGCAATTTATATACAATAATATACATGTTAAAAAGAAAATAAAATGCAGTAATTCAAACTGTACATTAATATACATGAAAATCAGAAAAAGAAATGCAAGAAATTAAAGTGACAACTATACAAGGCAGGGCCCCCCTACTACCTATGAAATCAAAGCAAAACTAAACACACTTGCATGAATTAAAATTGCATGAATGAAAAATCTAATCTACCTTACATTCTACAAAGCAATATTTACAAAATGAAATCTACTCTACCTTACATCCTAATATGCTCCATGACATCTACTTCACATCTCCTTCCATGTTGAGAACATCAAAGCTTTATTCAATTTCTTCAAAAGTACAAGGTTCTCCAAAGCTTTCAAAAGCCATCAAGGAAGAACTACAAAACAAGCTTAAGCTAAAATAGACTAAAAAGACTAACTAATGAAGGAGAGAGATCTCCTATTTATACAAAAAGATGAGAGCCATCTCATTAATGAGAATCCATGAATCTCTCCCTCTACCTCTAGAGTCCTAATCAAAATAGGAACTGATAAGACACATGTCTTTTTAGAGTTACAATACAATTAGGAGATGTGACACATATCCTCATGATCCCATGATTCTTTCCAACCAAATTCGAATTTGGCCTTAGAGTGCCACATAAGGGTCTTCTAGAAGTCTCCTTTCAACCTACACATGTCAACAACCTCAACCCATTTGTTAGGTATAAGCATATGCACATTATTTTCTAATGTTTAACCACAAATTCACTTAAAAGGCTTAGAAATAATAAAGATTGGAAAAACATAAAGGTGGCCCAATGATAATGAAAGTGGGATGAATGTGGTGACATAGTAGTGAAATGGAGGTGAAATGGAGGTGATATAATGGACATAATAGTGAAAGTGTAATGGAAATGAATGACATTTTCAAGACTCAACATACCCCCCAACTGAAGCTATTGCATGTCCTCATGCAACATATATTACATTAACTCTTTTGATCCTTGAGCTTTGGCTTAACTTTGCATGATATCATTTGATAACTTCATATTCCTGCAAAGTGTTTCACTTGAATTGCAACATGGTTGGTTCTTGTGTTACAACCATTTTTTTTCTTTTCTTCTATTTTGATCTTTGAACTTTGCATAATGATATTTTGATTATTGTTGCAAAGTATATCTTTATTGGATTGCATGATGGTTGGTTCTTGTGTGACAACCATGATTTTGTTTGTATCCAATTTATTCTTTAAGCACTTTTTCAAAAGCCATTGTATGCTCATAATAGCAATGTAATAATTAATATATGTTGGAAGTATGTGAGTTCCTGAATATGATATGGACATGGAAAGATATGAATATGAATGTATTCCCCCCCCCCCAACTGATGGTATTGGAAATTTTATGAAATGAGGAAGAGAAATGTTTTTCCAACAATTGGCATTCTAGCTTTTTATGGAATTCTATGGTCAAAAGTTAGAAAATGACATACCTTCACTTACCCTTTGGAATGGATGTGTTGTATGTGTAGTAGCTGAAAAATTCTGATCATATTCTTCTTCAAGTGGCTGAACAAGAGGAGTCATGGATAGAGAGATAAGATGACTTTTATTGCTTCTACTAAAACTTGCTGAATCTGCTCAAAAATGCTGAAAATAATAGTCTACATGTCTTCAAAACTCATTGGCACAATTCCTACTATGTGAAAAGATGTTCTGATGTCGAACATAGTAGGAAATTGTTGGCTTAGTGGCCATTAATGGATGCCACTAGTCAACACGAGAAATCTCACCATTGATGACAATGAGAGTCAAGATGCCCAAACACATCTTGCTAGGTACGAATGAATTTGCTGATGTCGAGTCACCTAGAAGATCTAACGAACAAGGGACATTACTGTATTCCCATTGTTTGTCAGCATGAGGACTTGCCATTAAGGCATGCAAGCCTCAAGGTGTTTTTACAAAGAACTTAGACTCAAAGGACTATGGAATCAATAATTTGCATTGAAGCAGGGCTTATTTGCGGAATGAAAATGACAAGAAATGGAAAATGAAAATGGAAGATGGAAATGGAGAGTAGAAATGGCAATGGGAAATAAGCATATGAATGAGCCTCTTGCTTTTATTTGTGGGTTATGAATGGACAAAAAGAGATGGAAAGTGTATGTGAATGTAAACGGAAAGTATGGAGTGGAATGAGGTGAATGGTTTATTATGAAGTATGGATGTGATGGAGACAATAGTATCTGAAAGTTTTTCAAGCGTTTGGATCTGATTTTGCATCAGCATATTTCCTCTTCGTTGTTGATCATCCTCTTATGAAACAAATTGGTCTCTTGGAGAGACACCATTCTCTTGTAGTCATTTGTCCTTCCTCCTGGAACCTGCAAAAAAACTAATACTTCTTCTGCAATGGAATGGAAGGTTATCAAAGGAGAGAGATGGCCAATCTCTATAGTTATGATATTTACACACAAAACTAAGAATTTGTATTAATGAAACAAGTTCTCAAAGGAAAAATCAAAAGAATTTATACCTGATTTGGAATTAGTGCCTCAAGTTGATGTTGCTTCTTTTCAGCAATTTATTTCATTATTTGCCATTTCAAACTCAAATGATGGATTTATCATTGTGTAGATCTTGTTGAGATCTTTCCAATGGTACTTAAATCATCAAAATCTGATTTTGTATGAAAAAGTTAGGCTGATTTGAACAATGAGGTTTTTCTGGCTGCGGAATTGGACTTTAGCTGCGGAATGTGCACAGTTCTGTAGCTAAAAATCTTGGATACAAGGTTAGCCATTAATTTTTCATCATCAATCCAAAATTAATCAATACCTTTAGAAAAGTGAGAAAATAACTTGTTCATTTCATTGATTCAAAATTATTATTTTTTTCTTGACATGCAGCGACTCAGTGTGGCGACTCAGTGTGGCGACTTAGTGATAACACACAATTTGACTTCCCTTTGACCGAGGTCTTTTTCATAAAATTTGACCGAATGAATAGGACACCATCCATGTACTGACATTTCCCTAGCTACCCATGTGGCTTGTTTTGCTTGATGACACCTGCAACCTAGAGTTTAACAAAACAGCTGCGGAAAGTTTGAGCTAGCTGCGGAAAGTGCAGTTTGAATTTATCTATTTATTTATTTATTTATTTTCTGCAGAGAAAAATAGTTTTATTGATGAAAAAAAACAGTCTATAACCATTATCATGACTATTTGACCCTTTCATAGACTTAAGCCCTTCCGGTTCTGCCTTTAGTTCAGTTTGACCGTATTTGCCTCCTCGTTGACCACGGGTTTTGATGACCGGTTTGGATGAGCTGGAAGGACACACACCATGTCCTTGATCCCACAAACTTGCCCATGTGGCTCTTCTACCCGGAGGACACCTGGAACATAGCATTTAAGAAAACAGCTGCGGAATCCGGGATTGGCTGCGGAAACCGGGATCAGCTGCGGAAACCCTGTGTGAGCTGCGGAAACGCTGTGTGACATTAATAGTTTATAGCATCAGCCAAAAGAAAGTTAAGGTGTAAACGAACTGATCTTCCATATGATAGCCTTTTCCATTCTCGTTGCCTATATCAGTTTATACACCTATGTTGTAAGGTCCATGATCACACTAACAATATCTCCACTAGCAGCTTTTAGAGGTTTAACTGCCTTAACTCTCGATACTCCAGCTTGGGCCATTACCAGTTTAATGTCTTTGGGCTCCACTCCAGTGTCATCTACTTCCTCATCTTCCTCCTGTGCAGCTGTAGATGTTCCTTTAGCATTACATGACTCATATCAGGCGTCTTGAACTTCTCAGCTACTTTTGTTGGAACCATAACCTTGGTCCAGCGTCTCAGAGTTCTGGATGCCCTTCACCATCAACCAAGCAAGCTAAACATGTACACCGATATCGGGCTTTAGAATATGTTTGTAGATGAAAACCCTGCAACAATGGTTAAAACTATAATAGGTATCGGGAGTTATGCGGTGGCAGCGACAGAGAGTCGTGTTCAATTGAAACTGTTGTTTAACGGGGAGTCGTGTTCAATTGAAACTGTTGTTTAGCGGTTTTAAATGAATTGCAATGGGTGGCATATGGGCAAAGAACGTGGTAGAGGTGGCAGCATAGAACCGAATTTGAATTCCCCTTCTTCAGGTACGTCGAACACATCAAACTATCAGTTAACTCACGTTTTTCTTCACGCGACGGCAAAAAAGAGGCTCCAAAGAACCGATAATTTCTCCTAGACCGCCACAAATTTCTTCAAACAGTTTCTGGGTTATCTAACTAACCCACATGGAAAAAAAACCCATGTTTTAGTTTTTTGAAATTCATCTCCATTTGTGCAAATCAAACGTTTTAAGTTTGACATTTTTTCTATGTTTACGCATTTTTCCTGAGTTGATGTTTCACACTGTTCTGCCTTTTATGAATTTGCATTCGTTTTTCTTGTTTGATCTACTGTTTTGTAGGTGTGTTACACAGGTTCAAAACATCCAAATCATCCAAATCATTCAACCCCCTGCATCTCTGTACTTCACAATCCGTACTGTTTGCACACATGTTTTCTACAAATCCGATAATCAGCGAAACATGAGTTTCATGACTCCAACTTTGAAAAAGGCCCTAGCTGACTTGTATGTCATTGGTAAACAGTACAAGAAAGCTTTTGCAATATATGCAGATCTGAGGAAACCTGGCATATTTGAATTTATTGAGGAGCATAATCTACATGATGCTTTGCAAGATAAGGCGTTGGCACTCATGACTTTAGATCCAAAAAGGGCAGTTGCCTTACTAGTCCAACAAAGAGAGTTTATTAAACCATCTGAAGTGGTCTCACAGTTGCGGAAGGCTGAGAATAATAGCACCTACAGATATTTATTGCATGAATATTTGCATGCACTGTTTGAAACAGATCCTCATGCAGGCAAAGACTTTCACGGCCTCCAGGTGGAGCTTTATGCAGAATATGAACCCAGGCTGCTTCTCCCTTTCCTACGCAACAGCCAACATTACTCTCTTATGCACAAGACACCTCGTCTAATTGACTTTGACAACAAGCGATCATTTTTCCGCTCTCGGATTAGACAACAGAATGAGCAGCACAACTATAATCCACTCCGTATTTGTGTTCGCCGAACATATGTCTTAGAAGATTCTTACAATCAATTACGGATGCGTTCTATAGATAACAGTAAAAAGTCTTCCTTGGATGACAACAGTAAAGGCAATAGTCCATTCATGAAGATTTTGGGAAAGCCTTTGGGATACATGACAATCTTAATGCAATCTTAATGCAAATGATCATGGGGAAATAACTTTTATTGCTGAATTTTTTTTTCTCTTCTTTTTTTTCTTGAATCAATTGAAGTGATGAAGTTTATTTTGTCTCCTATTTTTTTCTTAACAATTCTTTTTCTGATCCTCCAGATCACACGAAGTGCAGGAGGAGAGCATACTCAAGAATTATTATTTTTTTACTTAACAATCCTTTTTCTGATCCTCTAGATCACACAAAGTGTAAGAGGAGAGCATACTCAAGAATTATTAACCTTTTTTTTCAGATGTAAGAAATAAGGTCTCCTAATTACACTTCCCCGGCAACGGCGCCAAAATGTCTAGTCAATTTAACGTCTTAAATTGATCTACATAAATTATCAATCCGGGTATCGTAAACTGATGAAGTGTGGTGCACTATATGTGCTTAGTTAACCTTTCTCTTACTTCGTTGTTTTATAGTTTATGTTGTTTTTGGGGTTTTGTTCTTGTTGGTTTTCTAAGGTCTTAAGAATACTTTTAAAGGACAAGTATGGATAAAAATTTCAAGACAAGGCCTATGTCCTTAATGGTAACTTCCAAAACTTAGCACTTCAAAAGAACTTAAAACATGTTATTGATGGAGTTAGTATTTAAACAAAAGTGTAAATATACAACTAGTTCAATCAAAATAAAATGCAATAATCAAATAATGAGAGAATGACTATGAGACCCAGTATCCTTGCTGCTTCAGCAAAAGGACAAGATGATTCTATCACGTCATTAGTTCATTAAAAGGCTATGTGCATCACTAATCTACAATCAACTTGAAAGCAATTTATGTACAATAATATACATGTTAAAAAGAAAATAAAATGCAGTAATTCAAACTGTACATTAATATACATGAAAATCAGAAAAAGAAATGCAAGAAATTAAAGTGACAACTATACAAGGCAGGGGCCCCCTACTACCTATGAAATCAAAGCAAAACTAAACACACTTGCATGAATTAAAATTGCATGAATGAAAAATCTAATCTACCTTACATTCTACAAAGCAATATTTACAAAATGAAATCTACTCTACCTTACATCCTAATATGCTCCATGATATCTACTTCACATCTCCTTCCATGTTGAGAACATCAAAGCTTTATTCAATTTCTTCAAAAGTACAAGGTTCTCCAAAGCTTTCAAAATCCATCAAGGAAGAACTACAAAACAAGCTTAAGCTAAAATAGACTAAAAAGACTAACTAATGAAGGAGAGAGATATCCTATTTATACAAAAAGATGAGAGCCATCTCATTAGTGAGAATCCATGAATCTCTCCCTCTACCTCTAGAGTCCTAATCAAAATAGGAACTGATAAGACACATGTCTTTTTAGAGTTACAATACAATTAGGAGATGTGACACATATCCTCATGATCCCATGATTCTTTCCAACCAAATTCGAATTTGGCTTTAGAGTGCCACATAAGGGTCTTCTAGAAGTCTCCTTTCAACCTACACATGTCAACAACCTCAACCCATTTGTTAGGTATAAGCATATGCACATTATTTTCTAATGTTTAACCACAAATTCACTTAAAAGGCTTAGAAATAATAAAGATTGGAAAAACATAAAGGTGGCCCAATGATAATGAAAGTGGGATGAATGTGGTGACATAGTATTGAAATGGAGGTGATATAATGGACATAATAGTGAAAGTGTAATGGAAATGAATGACATTTTCAAGACTCAACACCTCTTCACAATCTATGTAGAATAATTTCTTCTCAGCACACTTATGACCTTTAGTGTATTTGCTATCACAACTGTAACAAAGCCCTTTTGCTCTTTTTTCTTCCAATTGTTGTGGTGTCAACCTTATAGGTTGTGGAAGACTAGGGGCAACAACACTTCCGTCTTTATAGTTGTGAGTGGTATGCTTCTTGGTTGCCATAATTTTTCTTTCCATTTTTCTTGCTAACTTGAATGCCTTCTCTAATGAATCAGGTTCCCAAAGGCGAACATCATGTTGGATATTATCCTTTAAAGACCCTATGAACACATCAATCCTATGCTCCTCTGGAATATCTTTTACCCTTATGTTCATTTTTGGAACTCCTCAATGTGCTCCATTACTGAACCCTTTTGTTTGAGACTTATCAATTGGCTAAAAAAAGTGTTGCTTTTTGTATCTTCATAATGTGCTATCAATTCTTCCGTAAAAATTGCCAAAGTGATAAATTTTTTACGAGAGCAAAGCCATTGATACCATACAAACTGATTTGGTTCCAAATATGCAGTTGCCATACATACCTTTTGTGTGTTTTGCACATTATTGAGATCGAAGAATTGCTCCATCTGTAATATCCATGTGGCGGGATCCTTGCCATCAAACTTCCTCATATCGATTTTTGGAATATGGTGGTTCTTCGATCCAACATTATCGTATATGGAATCATGATTAACATTTCTTTTGTTCTCATCATGAGTTTCCTTTACTACTTTTTCACCATTAGTGACCCTTTCTTGTAGCAACTTCCTCAATTCTTCCATGGCTGTCTTCAAATCTATCTTCAAATCTGCCATGTCTCTTTTCAAATCTGTCTTCGAATCATCCATCTTAGCTTCCATGCCCTTTATATTAGATTCCATGCCATTTTTCTTAGATTCCACGCCACTTATCTTAGCTTCTGTTAGCTTTTGTGAGCGTGACATTTGTTGCACTTGTTCTTGTAATTTTGATATATCATGTAGCATTTCTTCCTCTTCTTTATGAGTCATGCTAGAGCTTTCAGGTTCCTTACTAGGTGTTTGCATTTTCTTTCCTCGGGACATCAATTACCGATAATAATGCTTTACTATGCCCTTTGAATTCCGTTAAACCAAGCTTACACAAAAATTTAAAAAAAAAACTACACACCTTTTTTCACTTTATAGAAGCCTGATATTGAATCTGATGTATCTCTGTAATTTCGAATCATCCAGTTCTCAAATTGCTACCTGTAGTAGCCTTCTGCGTCCTCTTTCCAATGCCACAAGTCTGAGCCAAATTGGATTCTCCAAGGAAGAGTTATGTGAAATCTCCCACAGTGACTTGCTTTTAGAGTGGTTCAATAGAGTGAACTTGTACGACGTACCACGAGTCACTGTTTCAACCTTTGAATCTGAAACACACACACAAGAAACTACAGTCCATCCTCTTTCTGTACCTTCTTACGAAATTTCAATCCGATCCCCAGAGAGAAAGTTATGACGATTCTCCCTAGGTCACCTGTTTTGAATGTAATTCAGGAGTCTGCAAAAAGACCAACTTCCTCAGATCATATCTCTGAAAATATCGCGTGAAAAGCTCTGAAATTCGGACCCAAGGTTCAGTGTGATTTCTTCTCAAATGGGTTTTTTTTCTGACTTCTGAAACGTCACAAAACAAAGTTATAGCGAAAATGCCACGATGACCTGTTTGGAGCAGCGAAACCCTAGAATCCAAAGCTCTGATACCAAATGTTATGAAACCAACTCAAGAAAAGATAGGAAAGATAGATCAACTGTTAAAATTGGCAACCAGGAAAAACTTCATGTGGGTCATCTTATTCATGGCTAATAATATTTTTATTAGATTCCTCTCGTCGAGAGGTGTAGGATTGATATAAAGATCATCCAATTCCAATAAGTATTCATGGAGATATGAATTTATTTTGATTATGGAATTATTATCAAGCCGACCTACAACTCATGTAGGCTCAGAAGCCCAACAGTCGCATCTATTCACCCACCAACATTGTGTATAAATATAAGAGGACTTTTCCTCATTTAGACTCACTCATCTCATCACATCTCTCTCTCTCTACTACGCAGATATGAGTCTCTTCTCTACTACGCTGAAATGGGTCTCTCTCTCTCTCTCACACATGTGAAGCTGGAAACTGCTGAAACTGAAGCTGCAAATGCAGAAGTAAAGATTGACTTGCGTGGCCTAGAAGATCTCCTCTTTGGAACTGCGTTGTAGGTTCATCTGAACCTCCTTTGAAAGCCGCAACTTTTGGTGGTGGAATGAAGTCAATCCGACGAACGGTTTGCAAGATATCGACTGCCCTAATTTGAAGCCGGAAACTGTTGAAACTAAAGCTGCAACTGCAGAAGTAAAGATTGAATTGCGTGGCCTAGAAGATCTCCTCATCTGAACTGCGTTGTAGCTTCATCTGAACCTCCTCTAGAAAATGAAACTTTTGGTGGTGGAATGAAGTCAATCCGACGGTCGGTTTGTGAGATATCATTTGCCCTAGTTTGATAATGAAGCCACTAATACTGATGCTGTTGATCTAGGGTTTGCTACTGCTGATATGAATCAGATTTATTGTACTTTTTCTCTCTGCTGAATTATTGAAGATAAAAGAGATTTGATCAAAGGGTTTCCCCACACATTGTGGGGTTTGTCCCTGGCTAGCCACCACATCTTGTGTCTCTTGTCTTGGCTTGTTTTCTGTCGATCGTTTAATGTTCTATCTGCACTTTACCTTATGTACATGTGATTGCTAATCGGTGGAATATAATAAGAAAAAGAAGTAAACTGTTATAAGCATAGAACATACCATAACTTAACATTGTATCAGAGCTGAGGTGAAGACAAAGCTTGAGCAAGAGCAAGAGCAATCATTGAAGAGAAGATTGGCAAGGCTATCCTAAAAGAACTATGGGGTCCTCAACACTCTTTCCTGCTGAAGACAAGCTCCGTGAGAAAGCTGACTATCACGGATGGAAGATGTCTATCGATCTAACCCTTGAGAATCAAGGAGTGTTGGATCATGTGGGAGGCAATATTCTTGAGCCTCCATCAAATGCATCCACTGCTGCCTGGAACAAATGGAAAAATGGAGAAGTCAAAGCAATAGAAGATCATCCGGGACTCTATCAACAAGCACTTGGTGGCCTACATCTCTGAACTGGACACCTCCAAGGAAATCTACAATAGACTGGTGAGTTTATTTAAAGTTAATGATGCAAATCAAGTTTTGTTTCTTAGAAATAAGCTGAGGTAAATCAAGAAGAGTAAGGATGAAAGTATGCAAGCATACTTCTTAAGAATCACCGAGATCAAGAACGATCTCTTATCTATTGGGGAAACTATTACTGACAGAGAAATGGCACTCACAACTCTTGGAGGATTACCATCCGAATGGTACGTGTTCAAGACTACTCTTCTGAACTGTAATGTAATTCCTGGTTTGGAGGAATTAATGGCTAGATGCATTCAAGAAGAAACAAGGGAAGAAGTGCAAGAAATGCCCATGCCTAAAGGTCCTCCTGCGGCCTTTTCTTCTCATGCAAAGAGAAGAAAGGACTCATACCAGGACGATGATCAAAATCCCTCTGATGGCAAATCAAAGGAATGACAAATTCAACAGCAAAGGTAAGAGGAGAGCTAGAGATTGAGGAAGAGGACAACCATTCAAGAAGGCTAGAAAGTCCAGAATGTATTAAATGCACCTGACCTCAAAAGGAACCTAGTGTCCATCTTGGAAATGGAAGACAGAGGCTACAAGGTAACCTTCAGCAATGGCAAGGTATGTATATGGAAAAATAATGTTAACGATGCCTTTACTCTTGGGTTTAGTGTTGATTCATTATATCAGGTCGATGGAAGTCCGCTAGGTGTCACGTCTTGTGACACAACTCTTTAGTCCGAACTTTGGCATCGGAGGTTTTCCCACCTTCATTACAAAGCTCTACCCGATGTAAGACAGATGGTAACAGGGATGCTTGAATTACAAGTAGAGAAAGAAGGTGTATGTCCAGGATGTGCCGAAGGAAAGCTCAAAAGGGGACCATTCCCTTCAAGTCAAAGCAAGACCTCCGATATATTACAACTAGTTCACTCAGACATATCAGGTATGATGCCTGTGAACTCCTTGGGAGGATACTCATATTATCTTACTTTTACAGGTGACCAGTCTCGAAAGACTTGGATATACTTCTTGAAAAAGAAGGATGAAGTGTTACCTTGGTTCCGACACTTCAAAGCCCTAATCGAGAATCAAACCGAAAAGAAGATCAAGATCTTAAGAATTGACAATGGGACTGAATATGAATCTAATGAGTTCCATGATTTTTGTAAAGAGGCTGGCATCAAGAGGGAGACTACTACACCATATACTCCTGAACAAAATGGTGTGGCAGAAAGGAAGAACCGCACAATTATGGAAGTTGTCTGGGCCATGCTACATGATCAAAGTCTTCCTAAGTTTCTATGGGCTGAAGCTGCAAACACTGTCGTATATGTACAAAATCGATGCCCTCATCAAGCATTAGGTTCCAAGAATCCTGAAGAAAAATTCACTGGTAAGAAACCTCATGTTTCTGATTTTAAAATTTTTGGAAGCCCTGTATACTTTCATGTGCCGAAAGAGAAAAGAAATAAATTTGGAGCATCTGGAAAGAAGGGAATTTTCGTGGGCTATGGTGAAAATACTAAAGGCTATAGAATCTATGTAGCCGGTCAAAGGGAAGTCATAATCAGTCATGATGTCACCTTTGACGAAGATATGGCTCTCAGCAAGGTGATCAATCTTCCGACTTTGAGGAGCTCTCAAGAAGCCGACAACAGGGAACCGAAAGAAAAGGCTGATGAATCAATGCCTGATGTAGAAGAACCCATGGATCCGATTGATCCTCCTCCACATGAGCCTTCCTCTTCTAGGAAGAGGCCTTCATGGCTTAAGGGCCTAGTTGATGATGCTAAAGGACATACTACACCCCGAGGAACCTTTCGTGAAAGTAAGAAACCTAATAGGTATCAAGGATACCTGACCATCATGAGCACGATCATACAAAATGAGCCTTCGTCATTCTCAGATTCCGTCAAGCATCAAGTATGGAAGGATGCTATGACCGAAGAATATGAGTCTATCATTAAGAATGATGTCTGGGAAGTAGTTCCCAGACCCTGGACAAGACAATTGTTACTTTAAAATGGCTTTACAAGATAAAGCATGCAGCAAATGGAAGTATGGAAAAATATAAGGTTCATTTTGTTGCTCTGGGTTTATCCCAGAAGGGAGGTATAGACTATGATATTTGCACCTGTTGCCAGATATACGACCATCCGCTTGATCATAGCCTTTGTGGCTTCACAAAGATGGAACCTACATCAGATGGATGTTAAGACCGCGTTCTTGCATGGTTCTATCAAAGAAGAGGTCTATGTGGAGCAACCTGAAGGATTTAAGATTTATGATTGAAAATCTCATGTATGCAGGTTGAAGAAGGCTCTCTATGGGCTAAAGCAAGCACCCCGAGCATGGTATGAGAGGATCGATAGCTACTTGATGAAGCTAGGATTCACTAGGAGTGAAGCTAATCCTAACCTTTACTTTAAGGTTGAAGATGACAAGCCTCTCATACTGGTGTTGTATGTGGATGACCTCTTTCTAACATGTGCAAACCATCTCATTCACAAATGTAAGAGGGAGATGGCTTCTGAATTTGAAATGAAGGACCAAGGACTTGAAGTGTGGCAGAAGCCAAGGGAAATTTTCCTATCTCAAGGAAAATATGTGGTAAATATATTGGAAAGATTCGGTATGATGGACTGCAAGCCTATGACTACCTCAAGGATCTTAACTTTTAGAAGTTATATGGTAGTGATGTCGGACCAGACTTGGGAAATGCCTCTGAGTTTCAAAAACTCATTCACATTGATGTTCTTGGTGAACCTCCATCCGAACATATTTTTTGCAGTTAGCATTGTGAGCTCATATTTGGTTGAGCCTCACTGGATTGATGCCAGGAATCTTCTGAGATGTCTTTAGGACACAATCTCTCATGGATTAAGATACACTGTCGGAGATGTGAGACTACTTGGATATACTGATGTTGATTGGGCAGGTAGTGTGGTGGACCGTAAGAGCACTTCCGGGTGCTGTTTCACCTTGGGATCTGCTTTGATATCCTGGATGAGCAGGAAGCAGAAGTCGGTGGCTTTGAGCACCGCCGAAGTAGGATATATTGTTGCTAGCATAACCTCATGTGAGGTAGTCTGGTTGTGAAAGCTCTTTAGTGAGCTGTTTGGATTTACATTGGATACCACTGTGATTCTCTATAACAACCAGAGGTGGGATTCGATTATTGAGGAATCCCATATTCATCGATTGCTCCAGCAGATAGACATCATCTTGGATATGGTAAGTTGATGATCAAGGAGGCTCCATCGCATTAAGATGATGTACAGGTTGATACACCTTGTCAAAGCCCCGAGGAAAGATCTAATCTGTGATTTTCCCAAATGAATTGGATTCGGTAAGAAACCCTTGTATAAGGGTCTTGCATGTTGCATACATTGAGCTCTGGGAGCTCTGAGGGCTTGCGGTTCCTACTGGAGCAACATATGACCACAGGGTGACTCACCCTCCCCTGGTGGTGCACACTGGAACAAGATTATTCGCTCTGTTGTGGGACAAGATGATTCGCTCTCTTGTGGAACATGATGATTCGCTCTCCTGTGTAGCAGGATGATTAGTTCTCTTGTAAGGCCTGGATTGATGTGTTCTCCATGGCGATTGTAGTAGGATTGATGTGTTCTCCTGTGAGGCCTGGATTGATGTGTTCTCCAATGCGGCCTGGATTGATGTGTTCTCCATGGGAATTGTAGCAGGATTGATGTGTTCTCCTGTGAGGACATGATTGATTAGTTCTCCTGTCGAGGCATCCTACCCATGCAGTCTGGGACTCATGGGAAGTACCTCTCATCTGATCAATGAGCAAGGAAATGAAGTTAGGGACCATAGTAGTACCGATGGATGCATCGTTGTAACTACCGTACTCCTTACGCTAGGATGACCTCCATTGATCTGGGATCAATGATACTGGTCTGGGACCAGTGGTAGGAGTTGTACCATACTATGACGCTGACTTCGGGTCGGTTGAGACTGGTCTGGGATCAGTGGTACATACTCTGAGATTGACTTTGAGTCAGTGGAGGATGATATTGGTCTGGGACCATTGGAGTTGTACTCACTATGACGCTGACTTTGGGTTGGTTGAGACTGGTCTGGGACCAGTGGTACATACTCTAAGACTAACTTTGAGTCAGTATGATACATCATCGATCATTTCTTCTTCTTCATAATTCAGACAAAAGTAGAGTAGAACAGAACAATGCAAGAGCAGAGCAGAACAGAACAAAACAGTACAGATCAGTGCAGGGAAGAACAAGACAAAGTAGAACAGGCAGAATAGAGCAGAGCAGGGCAAGGGTCAGGCTGTACAAGGCATTGCATTTGATGGATGAATAGTAACGATCGATAGACAGATTGCAGATGAAGTTCTCCATGGTTGAGAGGGAGTGTTAAAATTGGAAACCAGGGCAAAACTTCATGTGGGTCATCTTATTCATGGCTAATAATATTTTTAGTAGATTCCTCTCATCGAGAGGTGTAGGATTGATATAAAGATCATCCAATTCTGATAAGTATTCATGGAGATATGAATTTATTTTGATTATGGAATTATTATCAAGTCGACCTACAACTCATGTAGGCTCAGAAGCCCAACAGTCGCATCTATTCACCCACCAACGTTGTGTATAAATATAAGAGGAATTTTCCTCATTTAGGCTCGCTCATCTCATCACATCTCTCTCTCTCTACTGCGCATATATGAGTCTCTTCTCTACTGCGCTAAAATGGGTCTCTCTCTCTCGCACATGTGAAGCCGGAAACTGCTGAAACTGAAGCTGCAACTGCAGAAGTAAAGATTGAATCGCGTGGCCTAGAAGATCTCCTCTTTGGAACTGTGTTGTAGGTTCATATGAACCTCCTTTGAAAGCCGCAACTTTTGGTGGTGGAATGAAGTCAATCCGACGAACGGTTTGCAAGATATCGACTGCCCTAGTTTGAAGCCGGAACCTGTTGAAACTGAAGCTGCAACTGCAGAAGTAAAGATTGACTTGTGTGGCTTAGAAGATCTTCTCATCTGAATTGCGCTATAGGTTCATCTGAACCTGCTCCGGAAGCCGAAACTTTTGGTGGTGGAATGAAGTCAATCCAACGGTCGGTTTGTGAGATATCGCCTGCCCTAGTTTGATAATGAAGCCGCTAATACTGATGCTACTGATCTAGGGTTTGCTACTGCTGATATGAATCAGATTTATTGTACTATTTCTCTCTGCTGAATTATTGAAGATAAAAGAAGATTTGATCAAAGGGTTTCCCCACACATTGTGGGGTTTGTCCCTGGCTAGCCGCCACATCTTGTGTCTCTTGTCTTGGCTTGTTTTCTGTCGATCGTTTAATGTTCTATCTGCACTTTACCTTATGTACATGTGATTGCTAATTGGTGGAATAAGAAAAAGAAGTAAACTGTTATAAGCATAGAACATACCATAACTTAACATCAACACCTTAGAATTCAGCCTCTTCGAGGGGGAAACCTCCTTTACATTACATAAATGAACAATTCTTGGATGATACAAATGAAAAAACCTCCTTTCTATATATAGGAGTCTAAGGAGTCACAATATAATCCAGCCAACCTAACGATAATAATATAAAGCCACAAAAATAACAATAGAGGGATTCTATGGGGCACAGAAATAACAATATGGGGGTAATAGGGGCACAAAAATATAAATAAGGGGTATAACTACAATAGTAATGGGGTAATCACTAGTATTATATGGACCCAACAGTCATGTTCTCCATTGTCATCTTTGATTTCCAAAACATATTGTGTTGCTGAAATTGCAATAACTATGATTGTGCCTACTGGAAAGGCATTGTCATTGCATGACAAATTTGCAATTTTTGTGTTTGGAAAAAATTGGCACTCTACACAAACATGAAAAATGTTTTCTACACTGCTAAAACCCTTTAGACAAACAATTTTATCATAATCACCACAATCGTATTTATTCTTTGGAATAATTTCGAAATATTTAATAAAAACAAAGACATTTGCAATAAAATTTGACTTATGTTGTTCGATTAATGATGTTGGCACAAGCAATGTTATCGTCATTTCTTCTTTCTTATATGTTAAGTTTGCATGGAGTATTGCTTTCGACTTATTTGTTTTGTCCAAAAATGTTTGATATGTGACCAAGTCAATGTTGTGAATTTTTTTTCCAATTATATTGCTACTGGTATCTTCAATCAACAATGGCATCAAATCAACATCCTTTTTCCTAATTATAACCATTGAATGTGTTATCACTCAGAATGTACCTCAAGGCTGAGAAAAGGCAATTTCGAGGTAACCGCAGACCAAGCTTTTGATCTGGCACCTAGCCCTACCAGACCAGAGAGGGCTCTCTTTGCCAACAAGATGTGGCTGCAATGAATGAAATTTTAGGCTAGCTATGGAGTATGGGAATTTATTTAAAAGGTTTTGGGTCGAAACAGCAAGAGAAAAGATGATTGGGCTATGGAGTCGATGCCAGTTTCTGTCGGCAAACTTGGGGCAAAGTAAGTGCCATGTTTAGCCAGATAAAGATTGCGAATGTGAGAAGAATAGGGGAGAAAGCCCACTGCCCTGCAAGCATCAAACAAGGGATGGATCTGCAACAACAACTTTAGACGAAAGAGAATCACGAGGTTGCTCAACAGAGCATCTAGCAAAGGATGAATTCTGCTAAGACAACCATTACATCTAACAGCAAAATCATCATGAAAGGAGCATCATAGGGGATGGATTCCTAACACATCTCTTAGATAATGTTGTAACAAGGTAGAAAAACATAATATGTAAATGAATTTATGAGAAAAACATACTGGACATTTAAGCACCGTGATGAATCCCTAGTCCAAAGGGCAAAAAACTGCTTTATTAAAATGATATTCAGGAAAACTTTACACAGTGCCAAACAACCTCTCTGCTACCAAAATCAAACCCTTACACTCTGAAATTCATAAAATATATACAATTGTCTCATCCCTGTACTAAGGGAATTGAGCTCAACCATCTTCTTCAAAATAGAATCAGTTACATTAAATTTGGACCAAATTTCTGAAATTAGGTGTCAAAGATGAACTCGTATCCCTTGAACCATAGCACCTGTTACAAAAATGAAAGAGGATTCTGTATATAAGGTCATCTTGGGGAAAAAACTCTCTCAAAGTTTGGAAATTCATTTCCAATTGATCGGAATATGTGCCACAAAATCATCTCTAAAATAGAAAATCATTAAAATTTAAATATGTAAAAATGAGTTGTAAAGATCTAGTTAACTATTCCAATTCACGACACCTGTGAATAAAATAAAAGCGGTTATTTTTATATGGCTTGTTTTTAGAAAAAACCTCTTTGGGTTTCTCAAAATTAATTTCCATATGTTGTAAAATGACACCGCACTAAAATGACTAAAATAGTAAAATAACTGCAAAATTTGTTTTGTTTTAATGTAGGTTTCAAATATCATTGTATATGTCCCACGTAGTAACACTTGTGCATAAAATGAAAGAGGTTTTTTTATTTGGTATGTGATGGACGAAAACCTCTTTCACTTTTGTAAAATTTCTGTCCAAACTGATTTTGTAGTAAACTTGTCCTTGTGTGCAGCAACTGACCTCAAAACATGCATAACCAAGAATCAATAATTCATTTCGATCATATCTTCTGATCCAAAAACTAGTTGTAGGAGTGTGATATATCGTTGGAAATATTTTTCCAAGATCCTTATGATGGACATACTTAGGATATGATTTTCAATGAAAATGATGTGCAAAACATCTCAGAAAACCAAACATAGTAGGAGCTCATTTTGATCCCTGGTAATAGGCTGCGAAGACTGGAACTAACATTGGCCTTATTAGGATGGCAGCTCCTTGGAGGTGTCAAGAACACCATAGACCAAGTGCCTCATCCGTTGGGAAATACGGTCACAAACATCTGTAAAACCAAAAATTTCATACCAATCCAAAAACATATACATACTGCAATATGTACATAAACAAATACCGAAAACTGAAATGTTGCCTTGGACAGCTTATTTATTTACAAATCTACCCTACTCTGATGCAAAATAAATAGATCAAGTGATGTTGTAATGACAGATCAACCAATCAAGTAACTGTGACAAGGATGCTGATTGGAAGTGCTTGAACCAAGACACAAATGTAAACGCTGACATCCATACATACACAGAATGAGTTTGGCTATGTAAAAGGCAATCTGACTTATCCTTCAAACTAAAAAAAAATTCCCTGTACGCTGCAATAGGATCGAAGAAACCAGACTTTGTTTGCTGCCCCAACTCCTCAATACATGCTTCCAGCTGCAAACTATCAATGCAAATATCCAAGGGCGGCCTTACCTTCCCTTCCTTCTGCTGAAAAAGGTCCCCAAAGAATGGGACTCCACAGTCCAGGTCCTGGGACTGTATTTGGGTCTCCAATTCAGTTAGATCTTCTTCAATTTTGATGGCAAACTCTTGCAAAAAAATTGAGCTTAACATCATGGCTACATCGACAAGACTTGAATAAGAAGAAAGAGATGAAGCAAATGTCTCATCTACCTCATCATCTGTGCACATATCTTCCCATTCTCTAAAGCCTTGAATAGAGGCCACATCTATTTCGAATTCTTCCTCTTTCTCCATCCATGTTTCAAGAAATATATGCCAAAAATCTACAATGACTTAATAGATTTGATAGGAAAACTTTTGATCCATTGTCTACATTTCCCTTGAAACGAATCACAGAACAATTTGATAAAAACATCCTCTTTTTTTACTCCAAGACTTTTCACAAATGTTTTAAAATTTTCTATATGTTCAAGAGCCAAAGTCAGATCTTCCCCATTGAATTTAGGGCCATTACTCAAAATATATGCATCCTTTGGTAATTTATTAGGAAAACCAGGAAGATTTGAAAAATCGATACATGAATACCTTGAACAAATAGAAGCAACATCTGAGTCCTTCATTTAGCCAGTGGAGCCACCATCAATACTTTGAACCTCGGGATTTCAAACAGTGGAGTTTCCAGGCAGATGTTTTAGCCTTCATATGTGTCTGACTACTGTCCACCATCAACAATCAGATCTTCAACTTGAACGATATTTCCCAGAGAAGATCTGTCACCTCGTCCCCAACAACGACGCCAATATGTTAGCACTCAAAATGTACCTCAAGGCTGAGAAAAGGCAATTATGAGGTAACCACAGACAAAGCTTTCGATCTCGCATCTAGCCCTGCCAGACCAGAGAGGGCTCTCTCTTTGCCAACAAGATTTCACTACAATGAATGAAATCTTAGGCTAGCTATGGAGTATGGGAATTTATTTAAAAGGTTTTGGGTCGAAACAGCAAGAGAAAGGACGAGTGGGCTATGGAGTCGATGCCAATTTTTGCCAACAAACTTGGGGCAATGTAAGTGCCATGTTCAGCTAGATAAAGATTGCGAATGTGAGAAGAATAGAGGAGAAAGCCTGCTTCCCTGCAGGCATCAAACAAGGGATGGATCTACAGCAACAACTTTAGACGAAAGAGAATCACGAGGTTTCTCAACAGAGCATCTATAAAAGGATGAATTATGCTAAGACAACCATTACATCTAACAAAAAAATCATCATGAAAGGAGCATCATAGGGGATGGATTCCTAACAAATCTCTTAGATAATGCTGTAACAAGGCAGAAAAACATAATATGTAATTGAATTTATGAGAAAAACATACTGGACATTTAAGCACCGTGATGAATCCCAGGTCCAAAGGGCAGAAAACTGCTTTATTAAAATGATATTCTGGAAAACTTTACACAGTGCCAAGCAACCTCTCTACTGGCAAAATCAAACCCTTACACTCTGAAATTCATAAAATATATACAATTTTCTCATCCATGTACTAAGGGAATTAAGCTCAACCATCTTCTTCAAAATAGAATCGGTTATATTAAATTTGGACCGAATTTCTGAAATTAGGTATCAAAGATGAACTCGTATCCCTTGAACCATAGCACCTATTACAAAAATGAAAGAGGATTCTATATATAAGGTCATGTTGGAGAAAAAAATCTCTCAAATTTTGGCAATTCGTTTCCAGTTGCTTGGAATATGTGTCACAAAATCATCTCTAAAACAGAAAATCATTAAAAATTTAAATCTGTAAAAATGAGTTGTAAAGATATAGTCAAATATTCTAATTCAAGACACCTTTGAATAAACTGAAAGAGGGTTTTTTTTATATGGCTCGTTTTTAGCAAAAAAATCTTTGGGTTTCTCAAAATTACTTTCCATATGTTGTAAAATGGCACCGCACTAAAATGACTGAAACAATAAAATAATTGCAAAATTTGTTTTGTTTTAATGTAGGCTTCAAATATCACTACATATCTCCCACATAGTAACACTTGTGCATAAATGAAAGAGGTTTTTGTTATTTGGTATGTGATGGACAAAAACCTCTTTCACTTTTGTAAAATTCCTGTCCAAACTGATTTTGTAGTAAACTTGTCCATGTGTGTAGTAACTGACCTCAAAACATGCATAACCAAGAACCAATCATTCATTTTGATCATATCTTCTGATCCAAAAACTGGTTACGGGAGTGTGATATATCGTTGGAAAGATTTTTCCGAGATCCTTCTGATGGACATACTTAGGATATGATTTGCACTGAAACTCATGTGCAAAACATCTCTGAAAACCAGACATAATAAGAGCTCATTTTGATCCCTGGTAAAAGGCTGCGAAGATTGGAACTAACATTGGCCTTATTGGGGATGGCAGCTTCTTGGAGGTGTCAAGAACACCGTATACCAAGTGCCTCATCCATTGGGAAATATGGTCACAAACATCTGTAAAGCCAAGAAAGTCATACCAATCCAAAAACATATACATACTGCAATATGTACATAAACAAATACTGGAAATTGAAATGCTGCCTTGGGCAGCTTATTTATTTACAAATCTACCCTACTCTGATGCAAAATCAATAGATCAAGTGATGTTGTAATGCCAGATCAACCAATCAAGTAACTGTGACAAGGATTTTTATTGGAAGTGCTTGAACCAGGACACAAATGTAAATGCTGATAGCCATACATGCACATAATGAGTCTGGCTGTGTAAAAGGAAATCTGACTTATCCTTCAAACTGAAAAAAAATTTCCATGTACATTGCAATAGGATCGAAGAAACCAGACTCTGTTTGCTGCCCCAACTCCTCAATACATGCTTCCAGCTGCAAACCATCAATGCAAATATCCAAGGGCGGTCTTACCTTCCCTTCCTTCTGCTGAAAAAGGTCCCCAAAGAATGGGACTCGATAGTCCAGATCTTGGGACTGTATTTGGGTCTCCAATTCAGTTAGATCTTCTTCAATTTTGATGGCAAACTCTTGCAAAAAATTGAGCTTAACATCATGGCTACATCGACAAGACTTCAAATAAGAAGAAAGAGATGAAGCAAATGTCTCATCTACCTCAGCTTCCGTGCACATATCTTCCCATTCTCTAAAGCCTTGAATAGAGGCCACCTCTATTTCGAATTATTCCTCTTTATCCATCCATGTTTCAAGAAATATACGCCAAAACTCTACAAATGACCTAATAGATATGATAGGAAAACTTTTGATCCAATGTCTGCATTCCCTTGAAACGAATCATAGAACAATTTGATAAAAAAATCCTCTTTTTTTACTCTAAAACTTTTCACAAATGTTTTAAAATTTTCTATATGTTCAAGAGTCAAAGTCAGATCTTCCCCATTGAATTTAGGGCCATTACTCAAAATATATGCATCCTTTGGTAATTGATTAGGAAAACCAAGAAGATTAGAAAAATCGATACATGAATACCTTGAACAAATAGAAGCAACATCTGAGTCCTTCATTTAGCCAGTGGAGCCACCATCAATACTTTGAAACTAGGGATTTCGAACAGTGGAGTCGCTAGGCGGATGTTTCAACCTTCATATGTGTCTGACTGTTGTCCACCATCAGCAATCAGATCTTCAACTTGAACGATCTTTCCCGAAGAAGATCTGTCACCTCGTCCCTGACAACGGCGCCAATATGTTAGCACTCAGAATGTACCTCAAGGCTGAGAAAAGGCAATTCCGAGGTAACCACAGGCCAAGCTTTTGATCTAGCATCTAGCCCTGCTAGACTAGAGAGGGCTCTCTCTTTGCCAACAAGATGTGGCTGCAATGAATGAAATCTTAGGCTATCTATGGAGTATGGGAATTTATTTAAAAAGTTTTGGGTCGAAACAACAAGAGAAAGGACGATTGGGCTATGGATTCGATGCCAGTTTCTGCCGACAAAGTTGGGGCAAAGTAAGTGCCATGTTCAGCCAGATAAAGATTGCGAATGTGAGAAGAATAGGGGAGAAAGCCCGCTATCCTGCAGGCATCAAACAACGGATGGATCTTCTGTAGCAAATTTAGACAAAAGAGAATCACGAGGTTGCTCAACAGAGCATCTAGCAAAGGATGAATTCTGCTAAGACAACCATTACATCTAACAGCAAAATCATCATGAAAGGAGCATCATAGGGGATGGATTCCTAACACATCTCTTAGATAATGTTGTAACCAGGTAAAAAAACATAATATTTAAATGAATTTATGAGAAAAACATACTGGACATTTAAGCACCGTGATGAATCCCAGGTCTAAAGGGCAGAAAACTGCTTTATTAAAATGATATTCAGGAAAACTTTACACAATGCCAAGAAGCCTCTCTTCTGTCAAAATCAAACCCTTACACTTTGAAATTCATAAAATATATACAATTTTCTCATCCCTGTACTAAGGGAATTGAGATCAACCATCTTCTTCAAAATAGAATCAGTTACATTAAATTTGGACCGAATTTATGAAATTAGGTGTCAAAGATGAACTTGTATCTCTTAAACCATAGCACCTATTACAAAACTAAAAGAGATTTTGTAGATAAGGTCATGTTGGAGAAAAATCTCTTTCAAAATTTTGCAATTCGTTTCCAGTTTCTCGGACTCTGTGCCACAAAATCATCTCTAAAACAGAAAATCATTAAAAATTTAAATCTGTAAAAATGAGCTATAAATATATAGTCAAATATTCCAATTCACGGCACCTGTGAATAAACTGAAAGAGGTTTTTGTTATACGGATTGTGTTTAGCAAAACCCTCTTTGGGTTTCTCAAAATTACATTTCATCTATTGTAAATGGCACTGCAAAAATGACTAAAATAGTAAAATAACTGCAAAATTTGTTTTGTTTTAATGTAGGCTTCAAATATCACTACATATCTCCCACATAGTAACACTTGTGCATAAACTGAAAGAGATTTTTGTTATTTTTTATGTGATGGAAAAAAACCTCTTTCACTTTTGTAAAACTCCTGTCCAAACTGATTTTGTAGTAAACTTGTCCCTGTGTGCAACAACTGACCTCAAAACATGCATAACCAAGAATCAATCATTCATTTCGATCATATCTTCTGATCCAGAAACTGGTTACAGGAGTGTGATATACCATTGGAAATATTTTTCTGAGATCCTTCTAATGGACATACTTAGGATATGATTTGCACTGAAACTCATGTGCAAAACATCTCTGAAAACCAGACATAATAAGAGCTCATTTTCATCCCTGGTAACAGGTTGCGAAGATTGGAACTAACATTTGCAACCTGAGATCTCTAAGGATGTATCACTCTCTGGTGTTTTCACTGAAGAAAAGACTATTTTTAGAGCCCAACAGTTAGAACTTATATATTCTCAATTTGGGGTTCTTCAGAAAATTCTGCCTAATGCTCCTATGTGCAAGGTTGATTTAGCCAAGCCGAAGCTAGGTCCCCATACCGACGGGCTAGATAGATTGATCGATGCTAACACGAGTAACTTGCAAAATCAATTGTAGTAGTTGTCTTTACAAACTGCTTCTTCTATGCAGGCATCTCCATCAGTGCATATGCCTTCTCAACCTACATCTATAAATGTCGTCCAAACATCTAACCCCAAAGGAAACCAACAATCTGATGGGAAGAAGAAAGGACGAGGTAGGAAAAAGAATCAAGATTAGAAGGGAAATGCAAACAAACCCCACAATGATGCTGGAGGGGGTAAAAAAGAGTCTAAGAAAAAAGTAAAATTTCCATGCAAGTTGTGAATGGAGATCATTTGACTCATCTGTGCCCTAAAATCCAAGATGCTCAGTGCTTATTAGTTTAGCAGGGGTCTTCTAGCTCCCAAGTTGTTCTAACTAACCCTTTTACCCAAGGGCAACAGTTACTTGCTAGTGTGAACTCTAGTACCGGTACCCCCACTGGGGGCAACCAGGAAAGGGAAAATACATCAAATGTTTACATGATGAGTTCATATATTGACATTGCTACACGGTCACGTGATTATGGTGAATCAGAATCATCCAAGGCTAAGTATGCTTCTGATGCTTCAGAGCCACTCCATATCGAGAGGCCTATAGTTGAGTCTATACCTCAGATGCCAAAAGGCTCCACAAAATGTTCGGCCATTAACCCTAATGCTAAGGAAGCCCAAAACTACTCGATTGTAGAAGATCTGGCTTAGAGTCCTTGTGCTATGTCCGTGTTAGAGGTACTCCAGTCATCCCCTGCACAAAGGAGTGCATTACTCACTACGATCAGAGCAGTTGATCCAAAAAATTATCTTGTGCTTACATTGATATGTCAAACATCAAGAAGAGACTCCCACATCTTATGGCTTTTCAGATTAAGTCTACGTATCGCAAGACCAATATCTTTTGAACTTTCATTGATGAAGGAGCTTCCACGTGTGTAATGTCCATATCATGTTGGAAGGCTATTGGATCACCTCAAGCTGTTCCTTCACCTACACTATTGATGAAATTTGATGGTCATTCTCATAGACCACATGGGATTATTCCAGCCTTTCCCATCTATTTTGGGGGTAAGGTGGTAAATATTGAGATAGAAATAGTTGATGTGAATCTGGATTATAATATCCTTTTGGGTCGGAATTGGATTTATGAGATGAATGCTATTGTATTGTCGTTATTTCGTGTTGGCCTATATGGGCTTGACCTAGGTTCAGAATAATTATTTAGCCAAACAAATCCTGCAGCTAACGGACTTTTCGGCAACAGCCCGCGAAGCGCGGACTGAGGTCTCACCCTAGGTCACAGCGAAGGGTGCTGGAACTAGATTTCCGCACCTCGGGGATTTCTTGGATGTGGTTTGGGGCTCACACGTTATTTTGCAGCCTCGCGCTACGGTAGATCCGCGCAGATCGGAATACCATTATCACATTTATTGCAGATTGAATCACTTATTACTAGTTTGATCTAGTTAAAATGGCCTTTAAGCAAACATTTATTACTTTTGGTTACTTCACGCATCAAGATTAATCTAGTTCACATGAATTCAACCGTAGAAAATGCAGAAATCATAACAATTCATTTATCATAAAAGAGTAAAGTTGCAACCAACATAGAATTTAGAAGAACCTCATCTTTATTATCAATCTTCAATAATACATCTAGATCCACCCTGCACACTCAGCTACAAGGGTCCGCGCACACAGCTGCAGACTTTCCAAGCCTTTGCTCACACAACTGCAAAGCCTCTACCTTTTACCTTACTCCCTCGACTCGGACTTATAGATGCTTTCAAGCTAATTCCTTCCAGAACCCATTACAATCCATCTTCCAAAAGAACTACTTTCCCTCATAGACACTTGCTCTATTTATACTTTCCCTTGGCCCGCGATCCCTCCACGGGCCGACTCTATTACTATTTATTTACATTATTTTTGGGCAGACTACCCTTTGACTCAACCTACTATAGTTCGCGCTTCGTGCTTTCCGCGGAGTCTTTTACCCTATTATTACCCAAAATTCCGAGCTTCGCACCCCATACTTGTTCCGCAAGGCTTACGCTACCCAACAGTCCCCCAACACAATCATCATGACTCATCCCGAGTCACTTATTGGCGTGGCTAGATGCTCAGTCTTGGCTTCGCAGTTCACCTTCCATTGGGTGGCACTCGTCATCTGGCTACTCCTACTTTGTCTCCTACAACACTTTTCCAACTTCAGTGTTTCTACCCTATCTCGCAACCAATGATGCTCATTCTGCTCTGCTCGGTTAACACAGAACACCCCCTCCAAATATTTTAGCGTGAGCGGTGGAGCTACATACAGGACCTCTTGGTACCATCGTAGCCCTTTCTGACCAACGTATCTTCTCTTCGCACCATCCGCAATAGCCTGTGTTGCAATTTTGTAAGACCCTAGCTGCTTTCTATTGGATCCCATTCATCGGGAACCATCAGAGGCAGCTTATTTATTGCATCTCCACCCATGATCGCCATCTGTCCATCCTTCTGTTGTTTTGTTGTAACGCGCCATCCTGCCCCTAGGCAAGGCGACAACATCTGGACCAATTCTACTTCACATTCCCTTTTTTCTGGTACATCCCCTGCTAATGATGTTGGTCTGCGGTCTACCCGTAGCTACCAATACCGGACTCCTTAAAAAGTCATGCCCCTTCTTTGGCCATATTACTATCTTCGGGAGCATGTCAGGTGTAAAGATGATGAACAACTCCATCTGTATTTTCATAGCGTAGGTTGCGCAGCGGATTCCCCATTGTAATTTATAAGCCATGCGAACTTCAAATGCCCGGATTGCTGCTTGTTCCAGCTCGTGTAACCTTCCCCTGTGAAATCTGTGGTCGATCATTTCATATCTGGCTCATACTATGGATCTTAATTGCCCGCTGCCTGCTCCCTTTTGCCATAATGCAGCAATCTTGTCATGAACAATGGTATTAATGGTCATCATTCCTTGGAGTGGCGCACCCACGTGGCTCTATCCATGGAACCACGCCCTTGATTGTTGGCCAATTGTATACGTACCCTAATACCGAAACATCTTTTCCCCAGACTAATTTTTCATCCCTCGCTCTCTTTCAACTAGTCGGAGCGGTGAGACTTTCCGTGGAATGGTTAGTCAGGCGGTCGGCCTGCCCGTATAGAGATTCAGGTGACTGCCATTCACTCTTCTCGAGAAGGGGTCTCCGTTGAGCTTAGCTAGCTGAATTGCGCCCCCATCAGTTACTTCTTTAAAGACATAAGGCCCCAACCAATGCATACAGAGTTTACCTGGGAATTTTTCGAACTTACTGTCATATAATAATACGAGGTCATACTTCTTAAACGTGCACACGTTGATATGGCGATCATGCCATGCTTTCTCACACTGTTTTTGTACTTGCTGATGAAATCCCACTAGAAATCGTTCTTCGTCTAGTTCTTCGAGTTGTACGAGCCTTTCCTCCAATTCCCCACGATTTGCCATTCCTATAGCTGCTACAATCCGTAGGCTGAGCACGATATATTCCATAGGAATCATGGCCTCCTTACCATAGACTAGTCGAAATGGTGTTTGCCCTGTCAACTTTTTGCATGTGGTTCGGTATGCCCATAGCACAGTAGGGATGCGCAAGTCCCAATCATTTTGTTGCACATTGTAGATCTTAGTCAGCGCGGTTTCCAAAATTTTGTTGAATGCCAAACGGTCCCATTTTCTTGTGGATGGTATGGTGTGCTCTATTGGTGATATATTTTGAATTCCTCAGTGAGTGCGCTGATAGTTTTAGTCAAAAAATGCATTCCTTGATCACTCATGAGAATCTTAGGACACACAAACCTGGTCAACACATTCTCGAACAAGAACTTTGTCGCTGTCGCTACTGTGCAATCCTTAACTGGCTGTGCTTTTGCCCATTAGGTCAAGTATTCGGTCATAGTGATGATATAGCGCACACCCATCTTCCCTCGTGGTTCAATAGGCCTGACGAAGTCGATCACCCATTTCTCAAATGGCTGTAGTGTTATCTATGGGTGAAGTGGCATTTCATCCCTTCGCGACGGCTTGCATGTTTGTTGGCATACATTGCAGGCCCGACAATATGCTTTTGAATCTTGATGTAGGCTGGGCCACCATAATTCGGTGCGAAGAACCTTCTGGGCTGTGGCACGGCCCGCATAATGTCCGCCAGCAACCCCTCCATGTGCTTCAACAAGGATCTGTTCTCACTCAAACTTTGGTACATATCTGTGTAATATCTCATCATGGCCCATCTTGTAGAGATGGCCAACAATCACAGTGAAATCTACTGCTCATGTCACCAATTCCTTCTTTTGTTGCATAGAATACCCCTGAGGTGCAGTGCCGGTAGTCCAAAAATAGATTATATCTTCAAAGTGGCCATCCACAATGCACACTCCATACAATTGGGTGTCCGAGAGTCCTTTTTCTAGATTCGTTGGTTCCTCGCCCGTCTCAATACGGGATAAGTGGTCTGGACCCGCATTCAGACGTCCTCGTTTTACAACAACCTCAAAATCATATTCTTGAAACAACAACAACCATCGATAGATGTGCCCCCCTAACATAGGCTTATTCACTAGGTATTTTAGCACAGAGTGATCAGTATACATCTTAAAATGTCCTCCAAGCAAATAGTGATGATACTTCTAGAGTACTTACCTTATCGCCAGTCCCTCTCACTCAGTAGTAGAGTAATTTTTCTCGACTTTTGACAATCTTCGACTTGACAATGCAATCGGGTGGTCAACTCCCTCTGCGCCTTCCTGAGTAAGTACTGCTCCTAACACAATACACGATGCGTCGACATGCACATGGAACTCCACATCCCATTTTGGAAAGATCAAGATAGGGGCAGATGCCATTTTTTCCTTCAGCAATTCTAGGCTTTTGTTACATTCCTCGTTCTAGCAATATGTGGCATCATTTTTTAACAATTGTTCCTTTGGAGCCGTGATTTGGGAGTAACCTTTTATGAACTTCCAATAGTACCTCATGTGTCCCAGTGTAGCATGGAGCTATTTGACACTGCATGGTGCTTGCAGACCTAATATGACAATAATATTTTCTAGATCCACCATCAGGCCTTGCCTACAAACTACGTGTCCCAACAAGTTCCTGAAAGGAACAAGGAACGTACACTTCTTTAGATTGAGCACAATCTGGTGTCGATGGTAGGTATCCAGCATTAATCATAAGCTCTCAGTATGTTTCTTAACCAGGCCAAAGACGGTCCAATCGTCAAGATAGACTTCTAAGAATTTATGTATGAATTCCTTGAATGCAGCTACCACAATGCGGGAAAATATTGCCAGCGCATTCTTCAGCCCAAATGGCATCACTGTATACTAAAAGCAACCCCATTTTGTAGCAAATGTTGTCTTGCTTCGATCCTCTAGTGCGATCTTGATCTGATGGTATCCAGAGAACCCATCCGTAAAGGAATACGCTTCCTGCCAGCCCACATTTTCTAAGACTTCATCAGTAAAAGGTGTGGGAAATGGATCGTTAACACAAGCATCATTGAGTTTCCGTAGATGCACACAGATGCGGATGTCACCTTTCTGTTTATTCTCCTGTACCACTATCAGACTTACCCAATCAGACTCCTTGACTGGTTCAATGATCCCGACTTCCAGCATCTTGTCCAGTTCTTCTTGTAATTTTTCTTTATATTTTGGATTCAATTGATAAGGTCACTACTTTATTGGCTTCGCGTCAGGCTTCAAGGTTATCTTCATCATTCCTAGTCGCCCCGAATCCCTTTCAGCTCCGTAATCTTAGTAGGGAAGAGGTCTCGATACTCCCTGAGTAGCTCGACGACCTTTTCCACGGTAGCATTGTCCCAGTAATCCCCAAGCGTAGCATACTTCGATTCTTCCTCTGTTTCGATATTCACTTGCCTCATTTTTAATGGCACTATGACATCTGGATATTCTATTTTGGGGCTGCACACTTCTTGAATTCCTTCGGATTCTGGTATATTGATGTCGCGCAGATCATCCTTGTCCCCTTCTGCTTTTACATTGTAACATTCCAAGGCCCAACTCAGCTGTCATGACCAGTTTGGTTGCATGACTTCTTCCAGCTCAAGCGACAACGTGAAAATTGTAGTCTTTACTAGCTTTAATGCGTCGTCCACTATATCCATCCATTGATCCTCAAAAAGAAATGTTGACAGAAACCTTTCACGCAAGATATCCCACTCACCTGTGCCACGTCGAAGCTCTGTTTTAGTATACCAATTCCTTGGGATGACATCTAAGGTATGATAAAATAGGTGCACCCATTCTGGTTGTGGCTCTTCACCATATGCTTTGGTCCATTTGCTCAGATGTATGTGCGGATTTTCGCGTCCATCATATTTCTCCGTTAATTGGAGCGCTGGCTTCCAAAATTGTATCTGCATCATGTGCTTACCGCTTCACCAATCTGCTAAAGTGCCTTCATAGGTACCCCACCATCTCGCCGGTGTCATGCGCAATGCCCATTTGAGCGTATCAAATCGCTAGTACTTTGGTACTACGCTCTCAAACTTCTCCAGGAATTCATTTACTATTGTGAGCCCATCATACACCGGCAGCTCGCGGTCCTGAGCTTTAACACAATACATGGATTTTGTCAACATACTGCAGCTTAAAGTAGTTGCCTCGTTCATTCTGTTCCGCCATTGCTCGTCTTCTTCCTCCGAATCATCGGTGTATGGTTTCGAGTAACCCTATGAAATTCTCCATTCCTCCATTACCTTACCCTTTATTGGCCTTTGTGCAGCAATTTGGTAGATACAATCCAAGGTTAGTCCTGCTTGTCGTCACGCATAGGTTCCGTGTAGTGGGGTCCCTTGGTTGGATGTAGCGGAACAACTACACTGGCATGACTTTTTCTTTAATATCATCTCCCTGTGCTTGAAATTAATAATCCCATTCATGTCAATGGCCCAGTCTATTCCCAACAACGTGGGGTACAGGCTTTTCTCGTCCACTATCTCAATAACTTCAAAATCCATTCTAGTGCTTGCACCATCTAGGTCTATAGTGATTCCTTGCAGCCTACCCAGGGGCAAGATCTTCTGTTGATTTGCCATCCGTAATTGGATCAGAGACCATTGGAGTGGGGGCTTGCCAATACGCTCCCACGTCTGCTTGGGCAAGACATTTACATCCGAATCGAGGTCCAGAATGACCTGATCCATCTCATAGTCACCAATCCGCTCTGTTAACCACATTTCTTGTCTGGTCCGTGATGTATGGCTCCCCATTCATCAAACTCTGTGAGTTTCTCCCCATCCTGCGTATTTGTTAATTACTTTCTACAATCCTTTCACTGCCCTATTATCACGAAGTAACTTCATGCAAGTTTATATGAAAGTTGTTAACATCGAGGGACCTTTATACGGCTCAACCTGATCTCCTTCTAAGATTGCACCGCTCCTTAGTACCATATTTACCTTAGGTTCTTCATCGCGTGGTTCGGCCCTTATCATCTGGACATTCTATGTCATAGGAGGTGTTGTCCTTTTTTCACGAATCTGTGCTAGAAGCATAGGGCAATCTAGCAGTTCATGGTCGAATTGTTCGTAATAAGGATATGATACTCGAGTTGAATTTGTGCAATCCTACGCGTAGTGTCCTGGTCCTCCACAATTGTAACAAATTAGCTGTCCTCGACCCCTTCCTGGTCCCATTCTACACCGTCCTCGACTCCATCCTTGGAATACACCGCGCACAAACATTGCAACTGGATTTTGACCTCGTTCCACACTCTGTATTCGGTAGGTAGATGCCTGATCTACCAACATTCGACAATCTCTGTCTTCGTGACCCACTGATCTAAAAAAGTTGCAAAAGAGCTGCTGAGGGGTCTGATTGTATTTCGACAAAAGATGGCAATTATCTGTGTTGTGTTTTCCTCCTACCTAACAGATTGCACACCAGAGCAGGGCGATCACGCTCGGCCCTGCCTATGCCTCTGGTCGCAATGGTGCTGGTCCCCCCATGACCACAAGGTTTACCGTGACTGGAAAATGGTCTTTATCATCTCCATAGCCCCTACACTTGATGCAAAAAACTTCTTCCCGAACTTCTGGCGCCTGGTCTTGTTTTAAATTTTGTATTTCCAAACACAAGTTTTGGACCCGCGCTTGGATTTGCTAAACTCCCAACCCTGGGTCCTGTACTGGGGTTTCATGCAGCCACATTGCTGCCTCCAACACTTCTGCTTGGGTTGAGATCTTCTGTTGTGACAAAGCCGATTTCAAATATGGCGTTAATGATGCGATAAACCAAGCGCGGTGCTGTGCATCCGTCAGGGTCATGTTGGCTTCACGAATAGTGCTTTTTAACCTTTGATCCAGATCCCACGGGGTCTCACCAGGCATCATCGTGATTTCTTTGAATCCTACAACTGACTACGACTCCGATTTTGGCCGGATGAACTCATTTTTTAACTTTGTGTAGATGTCCGCTATCCCCGCCATTGGGTTGATGCCCAAATACTTCATATACCATGTTAGCGCTCGGTCCTATAGTGTGCTGACTAAGACGACTTTCTTGATATCATCATTCATGATCTATTGTGCATTCCATATTGAATTCAATACAAACCAAAACTTTTCTGTATCTTCACTTCCTAATCCCTTGAATATTGGTAACTAGATGGCACTCACCATTACTACCATCTTGATCCTTCGTCGCTCTTTCCTCTAGCGTCCCCGCCTTTCACACCAGACACCCCTTAGATAGATCCTGGTCCCAACAATGGAACCATTTTTTGGCTTATATGGGCTTGACCCAGGTTTGGAAGAATTATTTAGCCAAACAAATCCCGCAGCTACCAACCCTTTTGTCAACAGCCTGCGAAGCGCGGACTGAGGTCTCACCCGAGGTAGCAGGGGAGGGTGCTGGAACTAGGTTTTCACACCCTAGGGATGTCTTGGATGTAGTTTGGGGCTCGTGTGCTGTTCTATAGCCTTGCGCTACGCTAGATCCACGCAAATCGGAATACCCTTATCGCGTTTATTGCAGATTGAATCACTTATTACTAGTTTGATTTAGTTAAAAAGGTCTTTAAGCAAACATTTATTACTTTTGGTTACTTCGCGCATCAAGATTAATCCAGTTCACATGAATTCAACCGTAGCAAATGCAGAAATCATAATAGTTCATTTATCATAAAAGAGTAAAGTCACAACCAACACAGAATTTAGAATAACCTTATCTTTATTATCAATCTTCAACAATACATCCAGATCCACCCTGCGCACTCAGCTGCAGGGGTCCGCGCACACAGCTGCAGACTTTCCAGGCCTCTGCGTACATAGCTGCAGAGAATCTACCTTCTACCCTGCTCCCTCGACTCGGACTTACAGATGCTTTCAAGCTAGTTCCTTCCAAAACCCATTACATTCCATCTTCCAAAAGAACTACTTTCCCTCATAGAGCCTCGCCCTATTTATACTTTCCCTTGGCCCGCGATCCCTCCGCGGGATGACTATATTACCATTTCTTTACATTATTTTTGGGCAAACTATCCTTTGACTCAACCTACTATAGTTCACGCTCCGTGCTTTCCGTGGAGTCTTTTACCCTATTATTACCCAAATTCCGGGCTTCGCACCCCATGCTCGTTCCGCGGGGCTTGCGCTACCCAACGTTTCACATCCTTTGTTTTCCTCATGAAGGGAGAACTGTAAAGGTTGATAAGATGGATTATTCTCCAAGTGACTCCCACGCATCTTCTGAATCTATTGTTCTATTAGTAGATAATACCAAGCAGCCTATATAGAATTTAGGAGTTGGAATGTACTCTTGCTTAATGGGTACCTTTGATCTTCCTGCTCCTACAACTATAATTAATGATATTTCATCCTCCAAGGCACCTTCTCAAAGGGAGTTCTTTAGAACTCATTATTTTTCAGATCCCTGGCCCTTACCCTCATTTAGCACCACATTATATGAGGGACACGTAGATGGAATGATTTGAAATCACTTGTGAATGATCTCAGTTAATTAATGAAGGTATTACAAACCCATGTGCTAGGGTGTGTTTATTTTATTTTAAGCAACGGATTGATAAGATTGTGAAATATACAGACACTTGAAATAGTAAGAGAAACATAGTAAGCAAATATAAAAACACAACAAATTTAATAAGGAGTTCACCCAATCCTCCTCGGCTACGTCCCCTGGTCCAGCCTTCAGTGGTGGCCTTTTCTATTTTGTCTTAAAACAAAGATTTTACAATAAGGAGCTCAATTTGAGTCTCACTTAACAGATGATGATTAGTAGGGTGGTACTTGGATTCCCCAAGCCTCTAGGGTACACAGACTCCCCCTTATTAGATCTCGACCTCAACGGGTCTCAATGGTGTGAGCCCAATTTGGTACTCAATACCAGACAGGTATACACAGAGCAGTTGCTTGAACCTCTCAAACCCTCTTTGGAGTTCACAGACTCTTGAACTCTCTCTGTCTCTGTCTGCTCGATGCTGCCTTTGCTCTACAGGTCAGCTTGACTTCTCCGTTCTCTGCAATTCGCTTCTTTCTCTACTTATGTTCCCCCTCTATTCTTTGTATGTTCGTGGCTTAAAGCTAATCTGCTCCCTGATTGTTCATTTCCTCTTCCCGGCTCTCTGGATCACCTACCTCTACCCGTTGGAATTCCCCTGCTCTACATCAACATCACTGTGTAACACTGCACATAAAGGTGGCCACTTATCGCCTTACAGACTGAGTGTCAGTTTTCTTTTGAACGTTCGTTATTTCCGTTACTCTAGGATTTGCCCGCGAAACTGATCCTTCTGCCAGCTCATTTGTCATGCCAAACCTCAAATTTTTATGTGCCTCAGTCTATTTTCCCATCGAATCCAGTCATCCATCGAGTTAATTCTCCATCGTTGATCTGGAGCCTCCAGATCTTACGATCTCCGTTTATATCACGCAGGTAAGTTGCTCGATGGTTACTCAAGCGATGTAAGTGGTTTTCTCTGTCATCCGCTGGACACACATTGCCCAGTGTATGGCATCGCGCTAAACTTTGCCAAACCCACTTACTGCTCGAAGTGCATGTGATATCCTGCTAGTTTTGGGTGTGGGACCTACCTTCTGATGTTTTCCGCACGGTTTCCTGTTTTCCCTCGTGACCGAGCGCTCAGGGCTTTCCTTCTCTTAGGGTTTTGTCCTGCGATACACGATTAGTGCTTTGCGTGCGTATCAGAAAATACCTTTGTTCCTAGATCTGAGCTTCCGATTGCCAATTTGCGTCCATGCGCAGTCCCCATGGGCCAACGGTCGACATTCTTTGACCGAGGGTCCTCGTTGTTCCATGCAGGCCACGATTGACATTTTCGAGAGGTCATTTCTAATACTTGTTATTCATAAGATTTGATCTGACATAATTTTGAAACAATCATGAGAAATGTTTAAGGATCCAATTCAGATCACGGCCTTCCCACTGAAAAGGATTTTGGACCAACAAAAGTTGGTTTCCAAGCATTGACTAAGTGAGGATATAACTATCTCACTTGTCCAATCTCTATCCATTTTGCACTGCTTGGATTTGAACCCTTGAGTCCAATCCTGAGGTAATCAACATCTCCCCTACGTTTCGTCCTTACCTTCCTGTCTAGAACTGTGTCTTCCTGCAATTCATTTAGATATTCAGGTAACAGATCATCAATAGAAGGCAATTGACTTTTCTCTTCGGGATCTTCAATTAATGAAGGTCCAAATAGTCTCAAGTTGTCTGTATTAACAACTGAGTAGATGTGCATGTAAGCTGGTAAATCAAGGCGAAAAGAATTCTCACCAATTTTCTCAAGTATCTTGAAAGGTCCATACCTTATTGGCTTTAGCTTTTTACCTTCACCTTGCATTCTGTCTTTGCTGATATATAGCCAGAATTGATCACTGACTTGGAAACTATGCTCCGTCTGATGCTTGTCATGCCTTGCCTTGTATTTGGCTTGGCTCTTTTCCAACTGTTCTTATACTACCTGGTGAATCTCTTGGATTTGTTCAATGAACTTGATTGCCTTGTCCACATCACTGTGTCCATCAACTACTATGTCTTTACCAAAGACAAAATCCAAGGGAGACCTTGGTGTGAAACCAAAATAGGTCTCAAAGGAGATCTCCATGTAGAAGAATGTTTTGCTCGGTTGTAAGCATGCTACACATAACACAAATGTTCATCCCAAAGTTTGGGATGCTTGCTGCAATAGCCTCTGAGCAACTGGATCACTGTCCTGTTGACCACTTCTGTCTGCCCATCTGTCTGTGGATGAAAGGCTGTGCTTTTCTTCAGTCTGGTGTCCAACAGTTCCCACAAGCTCCACCAAAACTTCCCAACAAATCAGATGTCTCGATTAGATACAATGGAAGTGGGTAATCCAAAATGAACCCATACATGCTGAAAGAACAACTTTGCAGTTTGTTCAGCTATAATCTGTTTAGTACAACGTATCAAAATACACATTTTGCTGAACCTATCCACAACAACATATAAATAGTCATGACCTTTCCTAGATTTAGGCAGCCCTCCAACAAAGTCCATGGAAATACTTTCCCAAGGATGAGAAGGAACTGGTAGTGGAGTGTACAAGCCTAGTTTTCTATTTTTGGGCTTGCTTTTAGCACACATGGTACACCCTCTTACATATCTAGAAACTCTCTCATTCATTTTTGGTCAATAACAAAATCTTTGAAGCCATGCAATTGTTTTACTTACACCAAAGTGACCTAATATTAAAGAAGTGTGTGCTTCCTGAATTATCTTTAGTCTTTCAGTTTGTGGAATGCATAGCTTCCCACAATGATACAAGAGTTAGTCCTTAACATGATAATCCAATTATTCTATTCGTTTGCCTTGACTTAAAGTTGTATATACATCTTTGAAATCTATATCTTGAGAATATTATTCAATGTTGCTCTCATGCAGTACTGAATTATGCTTAAGTATAATGGATGCATTTATAATAGGTCTAGACAACATATATGCAACTTTATTGTGTATGCCCTTTTTATATCTAATGACTAAATGAAACTGTTGTAGAAAACCCATCCACCTATAGTGTCTTGATTGCTGCAACTTAGTTTGGGAGTGTAGATATTGAAGTGGTTGATGATCAGTATGTATGACTGTCTCTTTTCCCATTAAGTAATGTTTCCACTTTTTCACACTCTATACTAATGCATACAATTCTTTATCATATGTTGGATAGTTAACTACTGTAGAATTAAATGTCTCAGAATGATGACATATGGGTTTACGGTGCTGTATCAACACTACTCCCATGGCATAGTCACTGGAATCTGTTTGATTCTCAAATGGTCTTTGAAGGTTTGGCAGTGCTAGTACTGGTGTTGTACTAATATTTTCTTTCAAGGTGTCGAAGGCTTTCTGTTGTTTGCCTCCCCACTGAAACACCTTGTTCAATCCTGTCAAAGCATGTAAGGGAGCTGCAATTAAGGAAAAGTTAGAAATGAACTTTCTCCAATATTGTGCTGCTCCTAAGAAGCTTCTCACTTCTGTAGCAAATTTGGGTTTAGGCCAATTTATAATGACTGCAACTTTAGAGGGATCTATCTTCAATTCACCACCCCCTACTATATGTCCCAAATAGTTCAAAGATGTTTTTCCAAATTCACATTTTGAGAGTTTAACATAAAGTTTTTCTCTTTTCAAAACATCTAGTGTCTGCTTAACATGCTTTAAATGTTCTTCCCACGTTTTTCTAAATATAATAATGTCATCCAGATATACAATAACAAAATCATCAAGAAAAGGTCTGAGTACATCATTCATTATTCTCATGAAAGTAGCAGGAGCATTAGTTAAGCTAAAAGGCATAACCAGCCACTCATACAATCCTTGCTTTGTTTTGAAAGCAGTCTTCCATGCATCTTGTTCTACAACTCTGACCTGATGATATCCACTATGCAAGTCTAACTTGGAAAAGTAAACAGCTTCCTTTAACTGATCTAGTAGATCATCTATGCGAGGAAGGGGATAACGATTTTTTATCGTTATCTTATTCATTGCTCGGTAATCAATGCACATTCTCCACGAGCCATATTTCTTTCTCACCAAAACGATTGGTGACCCACATGGTGATGTGCTAGGTCTAATGAACGCCTTCTCGAGCAACTCCTGCACCTGCTTCTTGATTTCTGCATTCTCTAAAGCGGATAACCTGTACATCCCAATGCTAGGCAATGGAGCATCTTGCTGCAAATTAATATCATGCACTATTTCCTTTTTGGGTGGCAGACCTTTAGGTTCTTGAAATAAGATATCATACTCTGAAACAACTTTTTCTAAATCAGCTTGTTGTTTAGCATCACAACCCTCAAATACATTGGTTTTATCTGGTTTATTTTCCTTTACAACCATCAGTAAAAATTGTTTGCATGAATTTACATTTTGTTTCATCTGCCCTGAGTTTATGAGAGTATAATTATTCTTGAGCTTATGATCTCTTGCAAAGTATTTGATTCCATCTTTAACGAGTAGATACTTGTTCTCAACTCTATAGAAAATAGCTTTTCTATCATACAAGTAAGGACTTCCTAAAACAATTCCACATATATCTAGAGGAATTATATCTAACTCAACCTCATCTACAAATGCTGACCCAAAAGAAAACTTAAGTTTACATTGTCTAGTCACTTGTAGTTGTGCTTTATCACTTAACCAACCTAATGGGTATGGTTTCTTGTGAGGTGTAGTCAGTAATCCCAACTTCTTTACAATTGCTTCAGAAATTAAATTTACTTGTGAGCCACTATCAAACAAAGTATCAATCTTTTGATGTTTGGAAATAACTCGAATATGGAAAAGCTCATGTCTTTTTCTCTCATTTTCTTCATCATTAATAGATTGTGTAGAATTACTAGTAGATGCTTCAGAATTTTTACCTCTTATACCTGTGGCTGCAATGGTTGTTTCATCTCCTGAGTCTGACCCCAAATCTTTCTGAATAGATGCAGCAGTCTTCTTCTTCTTGCCCTCGAACTTCTTAGGTCTCAGCTCTGGATGCAGAATCCAATAGTGCTCATCATCATGCCCATCCTTTTTACAATGAGTGCATGAAGACTTTGTCTTTTGTGCAGTATTGGCCTTCCTCTCTTTCCATTTCTGTTTTTTTTTTCTCCTTATTCTTGCTTGCAATGGGTTTGGATGATCCCCCAACTTCTGGATTCCCATTCTTTCCTCTGGCTTCTAGATGCGTAGCTTGAACAGATACCTCATCTATACTAGTGGGATTAAACATGGGGATAGTGTGCCTCATGTAGCTATGTAGACCCCCTATGTACTTCAGCAGAGTCTCAGGTGAGTCAAATGAAATTCCTAGAATCAAGCTCTCTTCCTAAATACTTGAGTGTAACCCTGTACACTTTTCCCTTTCAATTGGTGAAGAGTTTGCCAGCTCATCATGGCTTGCTGCATGTAAGATAGTGGATAGAACTATTTTTTGATTGTAGAAACAAATTCACTCCAGACATAAAGAATCTTACCATGTTTCTTCATGTCAGCTTGTGTCATGCCTTCCCACCATACCAAGGCAGTGCCTCCCAGGCATAGGCTGGTCAGCTGAATCTTACTCTTGTCTGAGTTGATACTCTGCACTCTGCATTACACATCAATTTGTCTGATCCAATTATCCAGCTTCTCTGCATTCAGCTCTCCATCATATATTGGTAAATCACATTTAACATCTAATTTAATAAAATATGCCTTCTTTTTATGTTTAGGGCTATAAGGAGGTGTGAGAAAGCTTTCTTCTTTCCCTTTTCCTTTTGAGTGGTCATGGAGGAGAGATTCTTCTTCTCCTTTATCTTGTTTGGAGCCTGATGAATCTTCATCTTTATGTTTCCTAAAGTCCTTATACATTTCCTCTACCATGGACCTCATGGCCAGGAAACTATCTATAAATTGAGGTTGTGGCCCCAAGAGACTTTCTTCTGACATTTTCTTCTGAGGATAGACTCTTCCAATCTCTGAGTTAGTTTTGACCAACTCTCCTTCTCCTAATTTAAGCTTTGATCTAGTTAGCATTCAACAACAAAATCCAGCACAAGCTTGTCTAACCTTAAACAACCTAGGAGCCCTGATACCACTTGATTTGAAATCACTTGTGAATGATCTTAGTTAATTAATGAAGGTATTACAGACCCATGTGTCGGGGTGTGTTTATGTTATTTTAAGCAATGGATCAATAAGATTGCGAAATACACAGACACTTGAAACAGTAAGAGAAACACAGTAAGCAAATATAAAAACACAACAAATTTAATAAGGAGTTCACCCAATCCTCCTGGGCTACGTCTCTTGGTCCAGCCTTCAATGGTGGCCTTTTCTATTGTGTCTTAAAGTAGATATTTTACAATAAGGCACTCAATTTGAGTCTCACTTAACAGATAATGATCAGTAGGGTGGTACTTGGATTCTCCAAGCCTCTAGAGTACACATACTCCCCCTTACTGGATCTCGACCTCAAATGGTCTTAATGGTATGAGCCCAATTTGGTACTCAATACCAGACAAGTATACACAGAGGAGTTGCTTGAACCTCTCAAGCCCTCTCTGGAGTTCACAAACTCTCGGACTCTCTCTGTCTCTGTCTGCTTAATTCTGCCTTTGCTCTATAGGTCAGCTCGGCTTCTTCGTTCTCTGCAATTCGCTTCTTTCTCTACTTCTGTTCCCCCTCTGTTCTTTTTCTGTTTGTGGCTTAAAGCCAATCTGCTCCCTGACTGTTCATTTCCTCTTCCTAGCTCTCTAGATCACCTACCTCTGCCCGCTGGAACTCCCCTGCTCTGTGTCATCATTGTTGTGTATCGCTACACAGAGAGGTGGCCACTTGGCACCTTATGGACTAAGTGTCCGTTTTCTTTTGAACGGTTGGTATTTCCGTTACTCCAGGATTTTCCCGCAAAACCGGTCCTTCTGCTAGCTCATCGGTCATGTCGGACCTCAAATCTTTATGTGCCTTAGTCTATTTTCCCGTCGAATCCGATCATCCATCGGGTTAATTCTCTTCTGTTGATCTAGAGCCTCCAGATCCTACGGTCTTTGTTTATATCACGGGGGTAAGTTGCTCGACCGTTACTCATGCGATGTAAGCGGTTTTCTCTCTCATCCGCTAGACACGCATCACCCAGTGTATGGCATCGCACTGAACTCGGCCAAAGTCGCTTACCGCTAAAAGTGCACACGATATCCTACTGGTTTTGGGTGCGAGACCTGCCTTCTAATGTTTTCCGCACGGTTTCCTGTTTTCCCTCGTGACCGAGTGCTCGGGGCTTTCCTTCTCTGAGGGTTTTGTCATGCGTAATCACGTATGAGAAACTGCCTCTGTTTTTGGATCTCAGCTTCTAATTTCCAATTTACATCCATGCGCAGTCCCCATGGGCCAATGGTCAGCGTGCTTTGACCGAGGGTCCTCGTTGTTCCATGAAGGCCACGATTGCCATTGTCCAGAGGTCATTTCTGATACTTGTTATTCATAAGATTTGATCTGACATAATTTTGAAACAATCATGAGAAATGTTTAAGGATCCAATTCAGATCATGGAATGGCATGCTATCTGTGTATAGCAAAAATTGCTTATCAGTCTATTACTAACACTACAGACTCTGATCCTACTCCTTTTTCACTAGAGGAGCTGGATGGGGATGATGTGGCTCCAACCTGGACTCTAGATTTGACTTCTTCTTAGGATTGCTTAGGTATTGTCTTACCATTTGAAGAAGCAATTCTAGAAGAAATGATGGGTGTTGAAAGACCATGGAATGATTTGCACCATCATTTTATTTCATCCCTCATTTGCAGGAAGTACAATCAAGTTTTTCCAGTGCTTCTACTAGTGATGTTCATGCAGTTTTAAACCCTTTGGCTCCAGCGCAGTTTTCTACCAAAGGTAATATGTCTGTTATCTCACAAACTTTTCCAGTGAACATCTCTAGGAATCCCAACATTACTGAAAATGTCTTCATTGGAGCTGATTGTTCCCCTAACGAAGTTCAAACCTATGCCGATCTCTTCAAAGGGTTTCGTGATGTGTTCGCTTGGTCTTATGAGGAAATTCGTAGAATAGATCCATCTATAGTCGAGCATGAGATCAAGACGTACGAAAATGAAAAACCTATTCGTTAGAAACTTCAACTGGTAAACCCTAGAAGAGCAGCAGCTATCAAAGCTGAAGTTTAGAAGTTTCTTAAGGCGAGTTTCATGTACCCCATTCCTTTAACTGAATGGGTCTCTAATCCAGTCCCCGTAGACAAAAAGTAAGGAACGATCCATGTATACATTGACTTTAGGGACCTAAATAAGGCTTGTCCTAAGGACAATTACCCCATGCCCTTTATTGATCAGATTATTGATGAATGTGTGGGTAATGAAATTTTCTCGTTTATGGACGGATTCTCTAGTTATAATCAAATTACTATCTGTCCAGAGGATCAACATAAGACATCTTTTATTTGTCCCTGGGGTACATTTGTGTATAAAAAGATGCCTTTTGGCCTTAAAAATGCTAGAGCTACTTTGCAGCAAGCCATGTCATATTCTTTTCACGATATCAAGCACATTATTGAAGCTTACTTGGATGGATTAGCTGCTCATTCTCGAAAGAGAATTGATCATACTAAACATCTCCGATTGATTTTTGAACGATGTCATTTTTCTAAAATCTGGTTGAATCTGAATAAGTGTGTTTTTTCCGTCACATTCGATCAGTTGTTGGGATTCATCGTGTCAACTGAAGGGATTCTTGTAGATCCCTTCAAGGTTGAGGCAATACTTCAGTTGCCTCCCCCGTCCTCTATACGTCAACTTCAGAGTCTCCAAGGAAAATAAAATTTCTTAAGGAGATTTATAGCCAATTATGCCGAGATTACAAAAGGATTTATGAGATTTCTTAAGAAAGGGGTCCCATTTCTATGGGATGATTTCACGCAATGCTCTTTCGATGCTTTGAAAAAACCATTAACCTCTGCTCCTTTGTTGAGTCCACCTGATTATAGCAGAGATTTCCTCTTGTATCTTGCTGCAACAAAATCAACTATTGGTATGGTTTTGGTTCAGGAAGATGATGCCTTAGGTGAGCACGTAATCTATTATCTGAGCCGAGGCTTGGTAGGTCCTGAACTATGCTATTCTCCCATCGAGAAATTAGCTTTAGCAGCGGTCCATGTTGTCCAATGGATTAGACATTACATTATGCTTTGAAAAGCTTTTGTCTTAGCAGTTTTCAATCCATTTCAGTTTGTTCTCAGTAGGCGAGTGACTGGGGGAAAATATAATAGATGGATTTTCATTTTACAAGAACTCGACCTCGAATTCATGTCAGCTATTTCTATGAAAACTTTAGTGTTTGCAGAGTTGATCTCGGAGTTGCCTTGTGAGGAATAAATCATTTATGAGGAAACTTTTCCTGATGAACATCTATTTCTTATTTCCTCGCAAGATCCTTGGTATGGGGATATCATTATATATCTCTAGACTTCGAAGTTTCCGCTCTCTTTTTCCAAGGATGAACGTAGAAAATTGTGTCACCTGGCTAAAAGTTATATTGTTATAGGTGACACTTTATATCATCGTGGGGTTGATTCAATCCTTGGACCTTGTTTAACCTTAGAAGAAGATGAGTCCGTGCTTAATGATTGCCATAATGGAGCTTGTGGTGGTCATCTATCTCGACTTGCTATAGCCCAAAATATTTTGTGAGTAGGCTACATTTGGCCTTCAATTTTCAAAGATTGTATTGAAGCGGTCAAGAGATGCCATCCCTTCCAGGTTTATACTTGGTAAACGCGCACATCCAGCTCCACTTTTCCCTGTGATCACTGTCGGTCCTTTCACAAAGTGGGGTATTTATTTTACTACTTGTAATCCACCTTTGACATGAAATCAAAGTATATCATCGTAGCCATAGACTACTTCACTAAGTGGGTTGAGGCTATGCCTACTTTCGAAGATAATGGTGAAACAACAACCTTGTTTCTGTTCAATGAAGTTATTTCTTGATTCGGTATTCCTAAAGAGATTGTCGCTAACCATGGCAGTCATTTCCAAAATCAAATGGTGTTTGAGTTGGCTCTCAAATTGGGTTTCTGATAGGAGAATTCATCTTCGTGTCATCCTTAGACTGGGCAGGTCGAATCCGTGAACAAATCCCTTAAAATCATCCTGTAAAGGATGATTAAAAAAGATAGATCCACTTGGGGCATACCAGTGTCAGTTAAGACTGCCACTTGTTTTACTCCTTTTCAACTAGTTTACGGGTTGGAATCTATTTTTCTGTAGAATGTGAAATTCCTTCCCTTAAAATGGTTGTTGAACTTCTCCCCAACACTTCTAGTCTCAAAGAATGCCTCGTTCATTTGGAACATCTTGATGAGTAGTGTCGAGATGCTCACATATCAATGAAGCTCATAAGAGGAGGGTAAAAATTCAATATACTAAAGTTGTCCGTCCTAGAAATTTTTCTGAAGGTGACCTTGTCCTGGTCTACAATCAAGACAAAGATTCCTTGGGGACAGACAAGTTTGAATCTTTGTGGTAAATTCCCTTTATTGTCAAAATTTTTTGAAAAAGGGAGCTTACGAATTGATTGATTTCGAAGGAAACATGTTGGTGGAGCCCAGAAATGGGCTTTAACTTAAGAAGTAATTTTTTTAGGCTTCGGCCTAGCATTTAGTTGATTATATATATTGTATTATTGTACATATCTATCTATCGGTTTTAGTGATTTCAATATTTTTGATATGCTTTGGCAGGTATTGATGTACGATTTGATATATCTAGGGTTCGCCGATGGTGCCAGTAGATACACCCCGAACCTTGCTTCCATGGCTTGGGTGATTTATTATCCATCTGGCTAGTTGTTGGTTTCGAGAGGAGTATGTATTGGTCCTGCTTCAAATAATATCGCCGAATATACTACTATTATTAATCTACTATCTGAGGCAATATCTCTTTATATTGATTCATTAGTAGTTTATTTAGATTCACAACTGGTGGTATCTCAGTTGAATAACATCTATCGCATGAGATATCCTTATTTATATTGCCAATTTATGAGAGTGTGTTTATTGCAAAGATCATTCGTTTATATCACATTTGTTCATATTCCACAATCAGAAAATTCCTTAGTAGATTCTATCGCTAATCAAGCATTGGATTGGCATATAAATCATTCATCACATTAAAACGTAAAAAATAATCGAATTATCATCTGCATATATATGATCATCATGATAAAACTGTCTCTATATAGATAGATTTTTTTCGTGTCCAAAAAATAATATACAAAATCAGGACAAAATGTCCTACAAAATTGGGGCTTATGCCCATCATCATGTCTAATAAAAAAGATCTGATCATCTATCTAGCGATCCTTCTCAGGATGAGTAGCAAGAAAGAAAACGATGGCATTGACCACCCGTCAAAATAGTCGCACCCAATCTCGTGGTACTCCCACACATGTCGTTGCATCTCCTTTGTTAGGTCCTCTATGGCCACCATAGGTACTTGGTGAGTTAACCTCACCAAGTTTCTTTGGACTGCATGGAGGGTCCTCTCAGTCTCTGCTATGGCCCCTTCAACGTCTCTTCCATGACGCTTGTGTTGAGGAAGACCATCAGGTTTCACTAGTCCAAAATTTGTGTCATGATCAATAATTTTGTAAGTATTTTGTCTCATCAAAAATATTTTTTAGTTCATTTATACTGAAAATCCAAGAAATCCAAAAAAAATCTTAAAATTCAAAAAATAAAAATCATTTATACCTAGGGCACCCTATGTTGTGTCTGGTGGCAACACTAGATCCATATCTCCTCGGAAACCCATGCTGGCATAAGGGTAGTCTTCGACTGCAATGACTTGTTGTTCCCACCAAAGGAAAAACTCATCATCAAATGTAGTCCTAGGGACCTCACCAACCCCTAGTCATTTAATCAAGTCAACCCACCTGCCCATCTGTGGATCTCTTGGGCTGCTAATGGTGGATAATACTTTGGGATGAAGCCCAGGTACTCTCTCAAAAAAGAAGGAACACAAGATGGTTCCATATCCAAAATTCTTCGTTTGATCCTTCTGGATAGAAGTAAGTTGTTTCTTCATATTGGCTAGCAGAGGTGTACACCAATCGAAGATTGCAGTGAGACAATCCACTACAAGACTCATGGAAACACGCGAAGCCTAATGTAGAGCAGCAGAACCATTTACCCTGGCTGATCCGGATTTAAACAGGAACGCAACAAATTACAGAGATAACCATATACACAAAGATGCAGCGGAAATAATACTTCATCTCATTAATGGAAAATACTGAAATATGCTTACAGACAGAAATGGAAATAAAATAGCTAGGGCGATGGTAGCTTATCTCTGAGAAGAGATGTGATGGCTACATGCCTCTGAACTGTGTTACAATGAGGCTCGAAGGCCTATTTATTGTTGAGAAACAATGGAAAAACCCTTAACATTCCAAAACCTAACCCTAGGAGATGAAACGCCAAACTGTGGGCCCCGTTTGGGGTAAGTTGGTACATCAACTTCCCGGGGTCGTAACTTTGGCATATGATCTCCGTTTGACGCGTACAATAGCTCATTAGAAAGATCTATCCGAGCACTATCATTGTTGGAACGGGCAACACCAGTCCATTCCATGGACTCGTGTTGCCCCCGGATTCCCCAAAAAACGTCGTTTAGGGCCTCCAAACGGCTCCGGAAGTTCAGGACCCGAAAAACTGCTAAAAATAGTAAGTTGTGCTACAATTAAGGAAACTGAAAATGCTGAGAAAGACAATGGTGGGGGTCCAGGTGGACTTGGCAGGTGGCCACCAATATCCACCTGGATCATTCCTCCCCCCTTAGGAAGCAATGGTCCCCATTGCGTTGAGCTCCTCCATGAGATGAGGAAACTTCTGCTGAACTTGTTCCCTGGTGAGCCACTTGCCCTGCTGAAGGAGTTGGCCCGCTTTGACAACTCGATACAGTTGGATATTCTGTTGGCGAGTGTTCTTGATCTGTGTGTCCATGATCCGATCAGTTGCCGCTTGTTCCATGCAATCTGGATTTAATTCTGTGGGTTTGAGCTGTTCTGCAATGTCGGATGTGTCTAGCAATGGTGGAAAGTATGGCCGAAGGCGGTCCACATTGAATACTGGGTGCAAGCCAAGGAATGGGGGAATGCTGAGCTCAAATGCATTGTCTCCCATAGCCTTAGTAATGGTGTAAGGACCATATCGGAGTGGTCTCAATTTCTGATAGGCTCCAGTAAGGCGTTCCTTTTGCAAATGCAACCAGACTTTGTCGCCCACCTGAAACTTGTGTGGCACCCGATGTTGATCATGTCGCTGCTTGTACTTGGCATTTGATTTCTCAAGAATGTCATGGACCTGCTGGCGAATATGTTGGATGCGCTCAATGAAGCTGGTGGCCTTATCTGTTTCGGACTGGACATGAGCTGAATTCATGTGAGTAGCTGCAAGTGGCATGGCCACATCAATGGGGCATAGTGGCTGGAATCCCAAACCCACCTGAAAAGGGCTATGGCCAGTGGAGCTGTGAAGAGCTCGGTTGTAGCTGTGCTGAACGTAGGGGAGGCTCTCGTCCCATGTGCGTGGATGCTTTGAGTTATACATGCGCAGAATGTGCACAATCATCCTATTGACAACCTCTGTCTGGCCATCAGTTTGAGGATGGAAGGCTGTGGACTTCGTGAGTTTGGTGTCTAGCATTGACCAGAGACTGGACCAAAAGGTGCTGAGAAACCGACTGTCCCGATCTGAGATGATAGACTGTGGGATCCCAAAGTGCACCCACACTCGTTCAAAGAAGAGTTTAGCAGTGGCTTCTGCTGTGATATTCTTCTTGCAGGCCATCATAATGGCCATCTTTGAGAACCTGTCGACGACCACAAAAACACAGTCATTTCCATGCTTAGTGGAAGGAAGGCCTGACATGTAATCCATGGAGATGGATTCCCAAGGTCGACTAGGGGTAGGCAACGGGGTATAGAGGCCTTGCTTCTTAATGGTCGGTTTGGCAATGGCACAGGCAGTACATGATCGGATGTACTTCCCAACATCCTGTCGAAGATTCGGCCAATAGAAATAGTTTTGCAGTACTGCCACTGTTTTCTCGACCCCGAAATGCCCAGCAGCCCGACTGTAGTGTGCTTCCCAAATCATCTTGGCACGCTCGCTTGAAGGAACACAAAGGTGACCGAGGTGGCATAATAGGGCATCTCGGAGGTGAAAATCTGCAACCTGCCGACCCTCCAAGAGTGTCTGGTATGTGTGGCCGAATTCTGGGTCGCTTTTGTAGAGAAGTGGCCAATCAGAAGTCTCGTGCCCGCAAGAGTTGAGCACGGTGGTTAGCGCCATGATCGGTGGTCGACTGAGGCAATCTGCAACATTATTGGTGCTGCCCTTTTTATACTTGATATTCAAGTGAAACTGTTGCAAGTATGTAGACCACTTCTGATGGCGATCATTCTGCAATTTCCCTTGGGTCTGTATGAATTGCAGAGGTCGGTGGTCTGTGTGGATGACCGTTTCCTTCCCCAAAATGTAATGCTTCCCTTGTCGGTAGGCCTGTACAATGGAATACATCTCTTTATCATAAGTGGGGTACTTCCGGACTGTGTCTGAAAGTGTTTCACTGTGATATGCCACTGGATGTCCATGTTGAGTAAGGACTGCCCCAATAGCATAGTCAGAGGCATCTGTCTCGACCTCAAATGGTTGTTGTAAATCTGGTAACGCGAGCACTGGTGCCGTGCAAAGGCGATCCTTCAACTCCCTGAATGCCTTCTGTTGAGATTCGGACCAAAATAATTTTGCTTTCGCCCTGCCCTTGGTGACTTGACTCAAGGGCCAAGAAATATGAGAAAATCCCAACACAAACCTACGGTAGAAGTTGGCAAGACCTAGAAAGCTGCGGAGCTCTGTTAGAGTGGTTGGAGAGGGCCAATCCCGAATGACTTGGACCTTGGCTGGATCGACATGCACCCCCTGTTCATCAATGATGTATCCCAGATACTGAACCTCGGTCATGCCAAAAGTGCATTTCTCCAAATTGGCACATAGCTTGTGTTGCCGCAGTGTTTGGAGAACCTGTCGGATGTGTTGGAGGTGCTCTTCCCAACTCTGGCTGAAGATCAGAATGTCATCCAAGTATACTACTACAAAGGAGTTGGTGAATGGCCGCAAGATGTCATCCATTAGCCTCATAAAGGTTGCAGGAGCATTCGTCAATCCGAAAGGCATGACCAACCATTCGAAGAGACCCTCCTTGGATTTGAAGGCAGTCTTCCACACATCTGAGGGTTCAATTGGTACCTGGTGATATCCTGACTTCAGATCGATCTTGCTGAAATATTTTGCCCCCTTTAGTTGGTCTAGGAGGTCATCAATCCGCGGGATCGGGTACCTATTACGGACAGTGATCTTGTTCAGCGCCCGATAGTCAATACAGAGTCTCCACGTCCCATCCTTCTTCTGTACCAACACTATCGGGCTCCCACAGGGCGAAGAACTCGGACGGATGTGACCTTTCTACAGGAGCTCCTGAATCTGCCTCTTGATTTCATTGTTCTCCAGAACGGAGCGCCGATAAATTGGTCCATTGGGTAGCAGCGCACCTGGGGTCAGATCGATGGAGTGCTTGACTTGACAATGCAGAGGAACCCCTGCCGGGGAGGTGAAGATGTCTTCGTACTCCTCCACAATCTTGTCCATCTGTAGCTGCCGTGCAGAGGGACCCCGTTTGGAGGCCGCGACCACTGTCTTCTTCTTCCCTTGAGGGCGTATCATCAGGAAAACAAATTTCCTGGTTTTGGAAATGATCTTACTGCATTGTTTTGCAGTAATCAAAGAGATGGCGGCAGGTGGTGCTACCTCTGGTATCCTGAACAACTTATTTCCCAATGTAATAATAACAGCACGGGGCCTTGATTCATACACAGCATGTCGCTTCCACAAGTATGGTTGTCCTAGTAATACGTCACAAACTTCAAGGGGAGCAATGTCACACAATACCTCATCCGTGAAGGGCTTGATGTTGTATGGAAGGCGACACTGCTGGCTCACGCGAAGATCTCGCCCTTGGTGAAGCCACCCAATGGTGTATGGTTGTGGATGTGCTGTGGTCGGTAAGCCCAACCGCTTCACGACCTCTGCCAAAATGAGGTTCTTTTGACTCCCGCTATCAACAATGAACTGTATCGGGGAGCCCTTTACCCACATCTGGGAGTGGAAGAGACGCTCCTCCTCCTCTGGATCTTCGGGTTCATTTTTCTGGATCTTTGCGGTAACAACAGTGGCGCTGGGATCCGCATCAATGATCTGCTTCCCTTTTTCATACCCCTTATCGGGTTCTGACTCAGAGTCGGAACATGCATCTGATTCTGAAACCTTTAGCTCAGCCACCAGTGACTGCTTGGCCCGACACTCACTTGTGTTGTGAGTGGAGCTCTTATGGAACTCGCACCATTTTCCAGTGTCCTTTCTCGGCTTCGCGGCGTTGCTCTTTGCTTGCAGCTTCGGCTGGTTGTCTTGGGCTGTCCCGCCTTGGCTTTGTCCTTTGTTCTGTGGTTTAGGGGCACCTTTCCCCTGCTTTGGATTCGCAGATCCAAAGTCTCGCTTCTTTTGTTTAAACTTCTGCTCGACCTTGACGACATACCGGTATGCTGCGCCGAGCGAGGGGATGTTTAGGAACTGTATTTCTTCCTGGATGTACTTGTGCAAGCAACCACGGTATTTGAGTATCAAATGTTGCTCTGAATCCTTGATACCCAACTTTGTGTGAAGGGTATGGAAAAGATTGGTGAACTCCGGAACGTCTTGGTCCCTTCCCTGCCGTAGCGTGGTCCACTTTATGTATTCATCCTCATAGCTTCCGACAGGGTAGTACTGCTCCTTGATGGCATCCCGGAACGAATCCCAGGTGGGTGCGGCTGAAAATAGTGAGCCAGTACTTTCATCCTTCTGCTCGCAGTAGGTTTCCCACCAGTCCTTGACGTGGGGGGCTGCTTTGAGAAGAGCAAAAACAATCTTTTCCCGACTCGAAAATTCATGAACAGAAAAATAACCCTCTAGCAGATTTAACCATTTATCTACGGCATCGGCGTCTATCTGACCCTCGAATATGGGGATTTCAAAATTAACTTGTACCTTAAAGGGTGTGGCGTTTCCAGAGGAGCTGCTGGAAGCCGATGCGCCGCTTCTGGGTAGCCGCTGAAGGATCTGCGCAAAGCTGTCCATCATCGCGTTCCGTTGTCGCTCGAGCGCTTCTTCGAGCAAGATTTTGATGGGATCTCCTGCCCCCTCGTCTTTCTTCTCGTCCACCATGGGAGGCCGTCGAGATTTGCGAGGTTGGTCTTGCAAAGGTTCAACCAGTTCAAGCCCTAACTCCTTATATCCCGACCTTGTTGGGGACATGCAAAGAAAAACAGAGAAAAAGCAGACCGCTCTGATACCACTGATCCGGATTTAAACAGGAACGCAACAAATTACAGAGATAACCATATACACAAAGATGCAGCGGAAATAATACTTCATCTCATTAATGGAAAATACTGAAATATGCTTACAGACAGAAATGGAAATAAAATAGCTAGGGCGATGGTAGCTTATCTCTGAGAAGAGATGTGATGGCTACATGCCTCTGAACTGTGTTACAATGAGGCTCGAAGGCCTATTTATTGTTGAGAAACAATGGAAAAACCCTTAACATTCCAAAACCTAACCCTAGGAGATGAAACGCCAAACTGTGGGCCCCGTTTGGGGGTAAGTTGGTACATCAACTTCCCGGGGTCGTAACTTTGGCATATGATCTCCGTTTGACGCGTACAATAGCTCATTAGAAATATCTATCCGAGCACTATCATTGTTGGAACAGGCAACACCAGTCCATTCCATGGACTCGTGTTGCCCCCGGATTCCCCAAAAAACGTCGTTTAGGGCCTCAAAACGGCTCCGGAAGTTCAGGACCCGAAAAACTGCTAAAAATAGTAAGTTGTGCTACAATTAAGGAAACTGAAAATGCTGAGAAAGACAATGGTGGGGGTCCAGGTGGACTTGGCAGGTGGCCAACAATATCCACCTGGATCACTGGCTATGGTAAAAGACAAGATTATCAGTAATAAACTCTCTACGTGCTTGATTTGAATCTGACTTCCAATATTTTCAGTGTTTCCAGGACAATATATGCGGACATTGTCTTCTACACTAAGACTACCTCTTGTCCTTCCGGTTGAGTGGACCCTCTCTCCCCTCCAAGAAAGACCTATAATGAAATAGATATCCTCTATTTTAATCCTGAGGGGCATCTGGTCAATCACAAAAGCATCTTCTTCTACACTCCAGTAGTGGATTAATAACTCAAGAAATCTGGTATTTGCCTTCATATTCAACATTTTGAAGAATTTTAACAATCTGCATCCATGTAAGGCATACAATGCATTTTGATCCTCCATTACCTGATTATCAATTGCACTATGCTCTCTTTCACGCCAGGTAATCGACATCCTGCAAAAATGATGTTTTGAATCATTAAAACCATGTTTTTAATTTTGAATCTGTGCACATGCGAGTTCGTTATTTACACAGTCACGTATAGGGCCTTCCTATACGTGGGTCACATTTATCCAACCCGCGTGTACGCAGATATTTTTTTTTAAAATGATTCCTTACGGTCAAATTTATGATAAAACATCTAAAAGACATGAAAAATTATCAAGAGTTCAATTAGAAGGTTACATGGAAAATTTGAAACAGTTTGAAGGGTTGAATTTGATGGAGGAAGCTCGCTTGGTTTTTTTCTCCACAGCTCCTTCACCCAATTGATCAAAACACAAATGAGAAATTGTGAGTTCAAAAGTCCTTATATAGGTTGACAAATGAAAATTATTTTTTCTAAAGTTGATTTTTCTTTTATGGACATTTTGACCTTTTGGCTTGGAGTGTTGGGATGGGTTGTTTTTACAGGACACTATGGATATTTTTTGAGAAATTTCTTTGGTTCCATGACTGCAGACCCGTCATGGAAGGTATCACTTTTTTACTGGAATATAAGTTAGGGAATATCACTTTCCATTGCATTTTACATCCTAGCCTCCATACTGTGATATTTTTTGCCACAAGGTCGACCCCATCATGTCTTGATTCATAAACCATTTTCACTCGCCGACTTATAAAATCATGATATGATGGTAGAGCCAACCTTTACATGGGAATATTAGTTAGATCCTCGGTAGCATATGTTGCCCATGCTGCTATATTGAGTCGTCTTGGGAGTCCTCTTTGGTCCCGCCACGACATATGCGTTGGAGACTCATTCTCTTTCTTCTTCGCTATTTTCTAGCTTTATACTCTAGAGTCTCCTTTGTGTTGAGTTATACTGTTGCATTGCATGTTTACCATTTGTAACTTTTGGCCTTGAGCCAACTTCACTTGAACTCGCATTTAAGCCACCTTTTGACCATGTCTTCTGCAACAACTTTGCAGTCACTTAGCCTCTGCAACTTGACATGCCTTTGTACTCGTGGAATGAACATTCCTTTGAGTTTCATTGACCAGTTTCGTCACCTTGCATTGAGCATAGGAATGTTCCCCTCCCAAGAACTAGTGCATCTGTATTTGGACACTTGTTCTTTCCACTGTACTATAGCGTTCTTTTATTCTTTTTTAGGCTTCATGAATATGAAAAAGACAAAAAGAAAATAAAATTATATATCCCAAAAAAAGAGCAAGAATGGGACATTATTTCCATAATTGATGGCAACTAGAGTCAGTTGTGTCGCCCTTGAACAAAGCACTCAAAAAATAAGTCTTTCCTCCATTGGGTGGGCTTTAGTTTGACTTAGGAGAGCCTTAACCTTGTTATTGAGTTAGTACTCCTCCGATTGGTTATCTCTTCCAATAATATGGAGAGTTTTCTTATGCCTCCTGCATGAAAAACTTATATAAAGTTATCATATGTTGCCATGTAATCATAATTGAGTCGTGATTTTGTTCAAGGGAAGTAAACCTGAGTCAGCCTTTTTGTGGTGTCCCTTGACCTATTTTTTAGTCGGTCATCCTTGGTTGTCAGAGTCATGTTCGTTATCACATCAGCTATTTGGTCCTTTGCTTGTGCTAGTTTGAGAAGGTCTCCATTAACTTCTTGTTGCCAAGTCTTGCTCTTATTGACTGCGAAAAATTTCTCTGAGAGAAAACCTAGAGCCGCACCCTGGCCATATTTTCATTATTGATAGGTCACCTTGTGCCCAACATCAATCAGTATCATGGGTCTTTGACTTAGTGGTTTCCCTTACGTTCGACGTTAGCTTTCATTATCACACATTGGGATTTGTGCAGTACCTTGGTTTCCATTTGACCATATTGGTGGATTCCTTGCCTCTGTGTCAGCTTTCATTATTGGTTGGTTCAGAGGGTTTCTATCGTGTGCTAGCTACATCTTGTGTATGCTGGAAACGTGCTTCAATTTAGTTACTAGATATTTACTCGTCTGATTCCTTCCACATTATTGGACTACGGGTTACACTAGCACTGGATTGATGAAGGATGCCTTGATGCCTTCCTTCTAGCGGGTCTTTTCCCATCAACTTCAACTCACTGCTCTGGGAACAAGATCTAGAGTCCATTTGGAAGTACCTTAGGGTTTGCAGTCATCAGTGGTAGACTCCTTCACTATCGACAGTGGAAACCATCATTGTCTCCTGATTGATAGATTCTTCCAAGTGTTCGACTACAACTCATTTATTCGCACTTGTTAGATTGTACTGGGTACCTTGACTCTCATCATCATTATCGGTGAGTAGCCTCGCGTTTGTTAATGGTATACATCAATGACTAGTAATCAAATGATTTCTCACATGGCTGACTTCAGATCATTTATTCCCATTATGTAGAAATGTACCACGGCGGTCGGCGAAGACCTTGGGTTTGCATCAACATTTCTTGGTTCACTTGACAGTTTCTCCTGTTTTTGCTAGTCGACACCATCCACCTTATATGTTCAGTTCCTTACAGCGACATCTTATATCTTGGCACCCGAGTTGCAGTGTAGTACCATTTGTTCCACCATTTGACTTGTTAATTTTTTTGGATCATCTTTATGATTTTAGTGATCAGCTTCCTATTTCAACGTCATTGATCAATTCTTTATATGTGATATTGAGACATGTACTTATCTGGATATGATCGGATGATCCACTATGTATTTCAGTTCCTTTATACTTGTATGCATATTGGATTCACTTTTGTACTTAACATGAAGACATGCTTTATTATCTGTGAGCATGGGTATGCCCGCCTCATACAGAAGTTTATTTATGTCTCTTTCACTGGCTTGGCAGGCTGAATTCTGGTGAACTCCTCTCCAGTCTCGGCATGATTCCTTCTATACACTTAATATATTTCAGCCATCATGTACCCCATTTGACCTCATATATTAGGGGGCATTTGTTATAGCACAATTTAACACTCTTGGTAGATCTGATGCTCTGGTTATGGCTTAGGGAAACCCTTCCTTTCCAACTTGGTCCAAATTCTAAAAAATAATGTTTTATTTCCCATACACTCCTTTTCTCTGTGTTAAAAGTGTGTACATGCAGGTAAGTATATACCCAACCTGTGTATATGTGTTAAAACACTAAAAAATAATAAATCTCCTTAAATTCGGGCGGAGTTTACAGGTTTTACTTGTTACTCACCTACTATAGCCCTTGGCCCAACTATTTCCCAACTGAAAAAACTATTTTGGAGAAGTATAAATAAACCTCCATGGGAAGGCCTAAGGGGAGAAGAGATGATATATTGATATTATAGTTGATTTATCCCTAATCGAGTCTGAAAAATCCCTATTCCTCCGGCACTCTCCAAGCTATAGGAAACCTTTGTTTCCTCTTTTGAGATGTCCTTCATCCCTCTTATGACATCCTTGTGTGCATTTATGGAGGAAGATTGCTAAGGTTGAGACAGAACGGATCCGGAGGACGGTTCCACTTGGAGATGGAGGAAGACTCAGGTTGTATTTTTCCACCTTTCATTTAGCTTACATCAATAAAGAAATGATGTTTTGTTCCTGATATTTATCATGTTTATGCATTGATCCATGTTGTGATTTGCTTATATATATTATATTAATGCGTAATTGCTCATTCTCTTATACGATCTAACACATATATCATGAACATGCTTTCTATTACTACTGTTGTATATTCTTTTCTTGAATAAGTTACAAGTTTTAAAGGCATCAGAAGAAGTAGAGGGTTTGGACCCTGCGTGATAGACACTGAACGTAGGACCTCCGGGTAATACCACTGCTTCCCAGTTCAGTAGTTTAAGCATTTATATTGTTTGTCTACACATTTCTTGCTACTGTATGCCCTCCTCTCTGTTGGGGTTTTCAACCCAAGGCCCTAGGGTGTTCCCACCCACAAAAACATGTGGTTGTTCAAAGGTGGTTGTACGAAGAAGCATGTATGGAAGAAGTGTGTGCATAGGACACTATGCGGAGGCTAGCGTTAATCAATTATTTCATTATTGTATATGGATTTTATGCAAAAATGATGATTCTTTAATTATGAAACATAACAGCCTTCAAATATCACTGGACACCATTTGCAGACCAACTACAATGTCCACACTTCAACAAAATAGAATTGTGAATTATGAGTTATGCTTTGTTCTACTAAGCAATAAAAGCTAGCAATACAACAAAAAACTGCCACATGCCAACTTGATACTTCTCCTTTTTGGTGTTAATTTCCTGGTTTATTTGACATGCAAGATTCCTGCAGAGGATGCTATGCAGAGGAAGTGTGCGTGAAGAACAAATGTTCACTGTGCGGCAGGGTTCACAAGGGGAGAATCAATTAATAAGCAGTCGAGGCATGGACTATGCTACATTGTATCTCCTCAATATATTTATTATCTTAGTAAAATTCTTATCAATATTGTGTGTAAACTCGAATGTCAATGACTAATGAAAGTGCATTATTGAGTGTGGTTGTCATTGTTGTTCTGATAGTGTGAAGTGTGATGAAATGCAGACCCAACTTAATTAGCTACAAAGATAGGGGGATATGCACTATTTATTTCCAAGTCCACCAGTTACCTTGGTCTTATTGCAAGAAACAAATATGCATTGTTTAATACTAAAATATTAGTAATACAAATCTTTAGTGTAAAGTGCAACATTCCTCACATTGAAATATTCCTCCGTACAATAGACTTCTTATGCACTTTCGGAAAAATGGCTTATTTGAAACATATTTAGAGATACAAACATAAGCATAAAGACTTGTTTATAATTATCTTTGCATAAATAGGCATATAAGCTGAACTACGGATTAAGTGTACTATGTAGAGGAAGCTTTGAATCTTTCATCATCAAAATCTCTGTACTCTGCACAAAAAGTTGTTTACAAAAAGCTTCACCCCTACTCTGGATAAATTTAAAAATATGATGATAGTGAACATTATTTACGTTTCATGGTGAAACGAACTATATCAGGTTTCACGTTATTAGCATATATGTATCATCAACATAATACAAATTCTGAAAGCATAAGTCTAAAACATTAAGAAATACAATCACAGTAACAACAACAATATCGAGTTTCAAATTTCAATCATCATAGTTATAGTTGAAATAAATAAACATAATAAAAATGAATAGAATACTAGATCATAAACATTAAGAACTCTGATTCTCAGTGCGAATTGATTGTATCAGTAATGAAAATTCTCAATGGATCAATTCATTAGCTCATTCACTCTGCTATTGTGGCATATTATCTTTAAGTTGTTGCTTCTACATCTGCCAAAAGTAAATACGTGAACTACAATATGAAAAAGGAGAGTTGCAAAAGAAATAAAGTAAATACATTCAACAAATAGACTATGTGAAATTAGTAAAATTAACAAATCATAATGATTGAATACTAGTAAACAAAAAAAAATATGTAAATATTTAAGGCCACTTACAATTTGTGAAAGCATATATGCTAATTGTTTGACTATTAGCTACCTCCCGGATGCATGGCCTCTTGAACCAATGTCTTCAACTTGGCCTGAATAAATTCTTTCGTTGGTCCCATTGTAATCTCTAGCCTTCCATGTTGATCGAATATTTTTTTTTTATTACCATTGCCTCCTCTTGTAAATGAGTGGTTAACACAAATTTCCTGTCATTAATACTCACAAAGTCAACTACCCATTTGTCAATTTATTCTACAATAAAAATAATTACAACATCAAACTACTCTACCATTAACTGTTTTCTCTTGTCCAGTTCCAATGTTACCATATCTTTTGTACTCAATTCATAATTTCATATAATGCTTAGACCATTTATATCTTTAACAATTTTCATAGCCTTTAGAAACACATCACTTCTTCTATTATTTATTCTCTTACATTAAGAATAATGTTTTCTAGTGTACTGATTCTTTTGGACCATACAACTTTGATTTACCTCATTTGATTAATATTTGATAGTTCTTTGTTTTTCTTGTCCAAATCAGAAAGCAATTCAAGATTTTGAACAAAAGCAAGCAAGTCACTGTTGATGAAATGCTTGTCTTTCGTAACATTATTTGTGAGTAAATCAACAAATGAATTGATTTTTTTTGCTAATTGTAGTAGAACAAAAACCATCTGCCATACATGCTCAATGATTTCTAATCTTTGGCATATATTATTGACTATATGACATTTGACTGCATTAACCAATTGCAATACTCCAATAGGTCCATGAGATTCTAGTAGTGGGAATTGGGGATGGTTGAGTCTGTATTTCGATTGGATTCATTTAAAAAAGACCCAAATTTAAATCATTTTCCAACATCTCTATTATTTCTCTCAGTCCTAGGTTATCTTCATTTCATTCCTCAATAGACATTGCAAGCACATTCCTGGTAGCTTCATGCAATGTCAAAACATTTGTGAGTGCAATTTCAGACATATGAAGATTTGTTTCTACTGTATCAATAAAGTTTTTACCATGCATCCTTACTTTTTCAATTTTCAATAATACTAGGTCCCTATAATTCTAGTGTATCCCCTTTAATGTTATTTTTGTGCACATGTAACCCCCATATTATTATTATTGTGCCCCATAGAATCCCACTATTGTTATTGTTGTGCCCTTACATTACTATTGTTATGTAGGCTCTGATTATATTGTGACCCCTTAGAATCTTATATATACAAAGGATGTCTTGTCATTTGTATCATCTAAGAATTTTTCACTTATGTAATGTAAAGGAGGTTTCCCCCTTGAAGAGGATAAGTTTTAAGTCGTTGATCTATCTATTTTGTGAGATGGTTGCATAGCATTTGGTATCAGAGCTTTGGATTCTAGGGTTTCGCTTCTTCAAATATAACATTTTGGATTTTTCGCTATAACGATTTTTGTACAAGGTGCCAAAAGCTGAAATTTTTACCAGGTGGAGCCAAAATCATGGCAAGATTCGTGTAAAAAATTCATAGCTTCGTTCATTATATTTTCAGAGATATGATATGAGGAACTTAGGGTTTTTGTAGGCTTCATAATTCAATCTCAAACACGTGATCCAGGGAAAATCGTCAAACTTTCATTTCAGGCATCATATTTAAATTTTGTAAAAAGAGGCTGAAATCAAAAGAACTCTAATTTTTTATGTATCAATTTTAGGGCTGAAGGTTGAAACAAAGACATGTGGCATCTTGTACAACTTCAATCTACTGAACCAATCCATAATCAGGGCATTGTCGGAGATTTGGCATAACTCTTTCTTGAAGAATCCAATCTCAATAAGACTTGTGGGATTGGGAATAAGACTCAATGAGATACCACAGTAAGGAATTTTAGTACTTGGAGATCCAAAATTACTGATTTACAACCGTTTCAAGATAGAGCTCCTAAAAGCAATAAAAAGGAGTGTATTTTTTTTTTTAATTTCATTACTTTTCTTTGAAAAATTAGTTTGAAGTGATTCCAATGGCATGTTGAAACATAGATATCACTATTGGGTTCTAAAATTCATCCTAAGAAAAATACTTCTACACCCATTAAGCCCTCATAAATCTCTATTGTGACACATGAAGAGGAAGAATTGTAGCATGACATATCAAAATTACGGGACCAAGTGCAACAAATTTTTCTCTCACAAAGAGAAACCAAAGATGAACTAAAAGGTGGCATGGATGGTTTAAAAGGAGACATGGATGGTTTAAAAGGCGAAATGAATGGTTTAAAAGCAGGCATGGAAGTTTTGAAGGAAGGTTTGACAAAGTTGTTGCAATAAAGGCTTCCCGACAGTGACAAGGTAATCCATAAAAAACATACGAGGACAAAAGGAATATGAATACGATTTTAGAGACTCCAATGTGGGGTTTAAGAACCACCACATTCCAAATATATATATGAGGAAGTTTTATGGAAAGGATCCTGTAACATAGATATTACATATAGAGCAATATTTTGATCTACATGATGTGCAACCCTCACAAAAGGTATGTGCTGCATCTTTATATTTAGAACCTAATCAGTTTGTATGGTATAGATGGATTTACTCTCATAAACAATTGTCACCTGGTCAATTTTTATGAATAAAGTGATAGGACAATATGAAGATACAAGTATCAACAACTTCTTTAGCCAATTGATAAATCTCAAACAAAAGTGTTTAGTGGCTGAGCACATTGAAGACTTCCAAAAAATTAATATTAGGGTAACAGATATTCTAGAGGAGAATAGGATTGATGTCTTCATAGGGAATTTAGAAGATAACATCCAACATGAGGTTCAACTTTGGGAACTTCATTCATGATTGGAGGAGACATTCAAGGTGGAAAGAAAAGTTGAAAGAAAAATTATGGAAACAAGGAAGTCTACCACTCACAACTATAAATATGGAAGTGTCGCTGCTCCTAGGCTTCCAAAACCTACAAGGTTGACACCACAACAATTGGAGGAAAAAAGAGAAAAATGAATTTGCTATAGTTATGATAAAAGATACACTAAAGGTCATAAGTGTGCTGAGAAGAAATTATTCTACATAGATTGTGAATAGGAAGAATAAAATGAACAAGAAACATCAAAATAAGAGGATATACACCAGGAATAAACCCCAGAGAAAGAAGAAATGAATCTGACCATATCTTGTAATGAATTGGAAGGAATTAGCACTCCTAAAAATCTCAAGATAGAAGGATATATCAAGAATAAAAAGGTAATAGTGTTGATTGATTCAGGTAGTAACCATAATTTTATTCATTGTAAGATAACCAAGGAATTGAATTTCTTCCTATATCCAACACCAGAGTGTCAATTGATGGTTGAAAATGGAGGAACTATAAATTTCTTTGGAAATTTCCATAATATCAAGCTAACCATGGGAGAATATGTATTGAATAGTCCAATTGTTTCCATTCCAATGGGTGGTGTTGATGTTGTACTAGGAGTCCAATGGTTACAATCTTTGGGGACAATAGATTTTAGTTTTCAAGAACTTTTCCTGATTTTTTTTAGAAGGAAAGGAATTTTAATTAAGGGGTATCACAAGGAAAATAGGAAATATAATCAACTCTAATGGCATGACAAAGCGTCTGAAGAAAGAACAATGGGGCGTAATTGCACAATTATGCTTACTAGGGGTTCAAACATCGAAATCATCTATTTCTCCATATCTCAAAAAAGTCTTGAAAAATCATTCTAAGGTGTTTGAGACTCTCAAAGGCCTCCCACCTATTCGTAATCATGATCATGCGATCACTTGATTCCAGGAAGTGTTCCTCCAAACATCAGGCCTTACAAATATCCTTATTCCCAAAAGAGTGAAATTGAACATATGGTTGTAGAAACGCTAGAGGCTGGTATAATTCAACCTAGTCAAAGTTATTTCTCTGCTCCAGTAGTATTGGTGCATAAGAAGGATGGATCATGGTGTATGTGTCTATATTATAAAGAACTAAACAAGCTCACTATTAAAGATAAATTTCCCATTCTTGTCATTGATTAATTGTTGGATGAATTACATGGAGCAATTTACTTCACCAAGATGGATCTTCGTTAAGGATATCATCAAATTAGAATGAAGACTAAGGACATTCTAAAAACAACATTCAGAACTTATGAGGGTCATTATGAATTTTGGGTCATGCCTTTTGGCCTTACTAATGCACCTTCCAAATTTCAAGGTTTGATGAATTCCATTTTCAAACCCTTCCTTAGAAAATTTGTGTTAGTATTTTTTGATGATATACTAATCTAAAACATGTCTTGAAAGGATCATGTTCAACACGTTGACAAGGTGCTCAAACTATTGGAGGAGAAACAATTATATGAAAAAACCTCCAAATGTTTCTTTGGAGTACAGGAGGTGGAATATTTGGGTCATATTGTATCACATGAGGGTGTTAAGGTAGACCCTAACAAAATTAAAGCCATTAAGGAATGTAAAATCCACACAACCATAAAACATCTTTGAGGATTTCTCAGGTTGACAGGGTATTATCACAAGTTTTTAGAGAATTATGGGAGATAGTGACACCTCTAACATCACCACTGAAAAAAGATGCATTTTCTTGGACTCCATAAGCAACGAAGGCCTTTAAGCATATTAAAGAGGAAATGTGCCAAGCACTGGTCTTAGCTATGCCAAACTTCACAAAAACTTTTATTGTGGAATATGATGCTTCATGAAATGGAATTGGTGTTTTTTTAATGCAAGAAGGAAGACCCATTTCTTTGAAAGTCATATAATCAAAAGAAAGTAGTTACACAAACCTACTTATGAGAAGGAAATGTTGGCAATACTACATGCACTAAAGAAATGACGAACTTACCTAATGGGAAGACACTTCAAGGTAAAAACGAATCATGATAGTTTTAAATACTTTTTGGAACAAATATTATCTTCAGAAGAGCAACAAAATTGGGTGACAAAGATGTTGGGTTATGAATTTGAAATCATCTACATAAAAGGAAAGAAAAATGTTGTTGCAAATGCACTCTCAAGAAGGGATGAGGATGTGGAAGCATTGCTTTGTGCCATTTCTATTATCCAACCTGAGTGGATAACTAATGAGTGGAAGAATGATGAAGAGGTGTGGTCACTCATTCAAAAGTCGCAGTAAGATCCTAGTACATCTAATACATTTAGTTGGAAAAATGATTCATTATGGTACAAATATCGCTTATATATTTGTAAGAATTCCCAACTCAAATAAAATATGCTTTTGGAATTGCACACCTCTCCCTTAGGAGGGAACTTAGGATTTTTAAAAACTTACCATAGGGTGAAGAAGGATTTTTTTTGGGATGGCCTTAAATCTTCTATTCAGAAGTTTGTGGCATAATGTTTGGTTTGCCAACAAAATAAAGTTGAGACAATTAAGATCCCAGTTCTGTTACAACCTTTATCCATTCCAAGTTAGCGTTGGGAGGAGATCTCAATGGATTTTATCACAGGTTTACCCAAGTTTGAAGGAAATATTGTCATCATGATGGTAGTTGATAGACTTACCAATTATGCACACTTTTTTGCATTATCTCATCCTTTTAAATCTAGTACAATTGATACTGCATTTATGGAAACAATTAAAAATCTTCATGGAAATCCAAAGATTATAGTAAGTGACAGAGATCCCATTTTCACTAGAAATTTTTGGATGAAATTATTTTCTTGTCTTGGTACTCAACTAACTCATAGCTCATCTTATCATTCTCAAACTGATGGGTCAAGTGGTTACCTCTAGCTGAATGGTGGTATAACACTTCCTTCCATACTACAACAAAAATGACTCAGTTTATGGCACTTTATGGATATCATCCACCATCCATTACATCATATTTAATAGAAAATTCTAAGGTTATAGCAATGGAAGATCACATCGAGCATCAACAACAAGTTCTCCGACTCTTAAAGGATAAAATCGGTTTGCGCAGAATCAAATGAAACAACATGCAAATTAACATCGTAGCGAAAGAAGTTTTGATGTAGGTGACTAGGTATTTTTACAACTACAACCATAGAAACAAATGTATCTCAAGCAAACTAAGAAGGATAATAAATTATCACCCAAGTACTATGGTCCTTACAAGGTGTTGCAAAACATTGGTCCTATGGAATACAAATTGGAGCTAGTTGCATCTTCCCAAGTACACCTAGTTTTCCATGTTGCATGCTTAAAGAAGGTTATTGGTGAAAAGATTCCAGTTCAAACCGTGTTTCTAGAAATTGACAGAGAAGGAAAAATAATATTTGAGCCTGAAGCAGTCACAGAAACAAGAAACCAACAACTAGGAAATCAATCAAATTTTAGAGTATCTCATTAAGTGGAAGAACTTACCCATTGAAGATTCCAGATGGGAGGATGATAATTTTATATAGAAGCATCCAGAACTACTCAAGAGTTGAGGACAACAATTTTTTAAAGGAGATGGGCATGTTAGGTCCCTATAATACTAGTGTATCCCTCTTAATGTTATTGTTGTGCACATATAGCCCCCATATTGTTATTATTGCACCCCATAAGCCCATTATTATTATTTTTGTGCCCTTACATTATTATTTTTATGTAGGCTTTGATTATATTGCGACCCCTTAGAATCCTATATATACAAAGGAGGTCTTGTCATTTGTATAATCCAAGAATTGTTCATTTAGGTAATGTAAAGGAGGTTTCCCACTCGAATAGGATAATTTTTAAGTCGTTGATCTATATTTTTTGTGAGTTGGTTGCATAACATTGGAGTCATTAAAAAATGACCCAGATTTAAAGCATTTTCCAACATATCTATTGTTTCTTTCAGTACCAGGCTATCCGCGTTTCATTCCTTAATAGACACTACAAGCACATTCCTTGTAGCTTCATGCAATGTCAAAACATCTGTGACTACAATTTTAGACATATGAATATTTGTTTTTTTCGTATCAATAATGTTTTTACCATGCATCCTTTTTAAATTTTCAATATTTTACTCTCTCTATTATAATTTGCATCTTGAAAAATGGAAAACTGATCATCGAAAATAGAAAATTATTTGGCAATTTTCTTCGTTATTTTCTTATTTTCATTCAAATCACTACTAACCCAATCAAGTAGTGGAGTTTCAATCTCCTCGTTGATAGCTTCTTGAATTATTCTTATTTGTAGCAGACTTTTGCATTTTTCCAATTGAGGCTTCTTGTCATCTCCAAGAGTTGATAGCTGACCGTGAACCAACTGTGAAACTACGATATATTTTTGTTTTCTTTCACTTGAAGATGAAGACAAAGTAGTTTCGAGTATGAAAACAAAAGAATGCATAGTTTTTCCACTTCTTTGTTTACACCTTGTTTCACTACTAATGCTTGATTCTTGAACAATTTATCTAATAGTCATTGCTCCTCCTTCATTATTTCTTGTAGTACTATGACTCTTTTCGCTTTCACTTGCAACTCTTTTCAACAAGCTCTCACATTTGATCATAACTAGATGTCTGACAAATAGAACTTTTGGATAAATGTCTTGCAAGCCTTAAATTATTTTAAATTAAAACAATGCAAAGACCTTGTAAACTCTGAAAGCTGACTTCCATTCTTCACGGTTACTCGACCAACGGTAAATGGAAAATAAATAAATTGTTTCTTCTTTTTTGTTCAAATTTAACCTACCAATCATAATATTATTTGTAATATCTGACAACAAAATTCCTGACCATAATTATTTTTGGAAGCATATTGGTTTACCTCAAAACCCATAAACTCGAATAATCATATTATTTTCTCTTTTTTTCATGTATTACTTTCCCCCAGAGAAAAGCTTGTGATTCGCCAGATATTCGATAAGGTTGTCGTCTAGTTATCATGAAAATAACTTGTTTTGCATAAAATCTTAAATTAGACAAAAAAATGAAATAGCTTGTTTCTTCCACAATATGGGATAGAAAAACCACATCGGTTCTTTTTTAACACTGAAATTAGGATTATGTGGCAACTCAACAAAATTGTGACTCCAAACGAGGGTTGTTATTAGATACACCATCATGAAAAATCTATTGCTCTTATGAAAATATGCTAACTGAAAAATAGTTCATTTGAAATAAGATCAATTCAGTCGAATACACATTTTTTTTATATGAGTAATAGAGGACATAGAGAATGGAACTAGACATAGTGGTAGTAGTTTCTACACCAATTAAACACTCATACAATGAACAAAACTCTCTATATGGTTCTCTAACTAAAGTGATATCTAGAGAGGAAAGATTAGAAGGAACCTCAAAATCTGGCAAAGTGAACTCCTATAATATTTTCAAGCCATTTTCCTCTGATACTAGAAATGTATTTGCATTTGAACAATCTAACCACATATTTAGAAATGGTAGCTTCAATATCCACCTAAATGTCTCCACATTTAATGAACTACCAATATCTTTGGCTGATAGTCTAATTGTTTTTCTTGCCAAATACCACTTATCTGCACATAAATAAACTATTTCATGAAAATCAAACACCTTTAGAATGCATGCAGCATTCACTATTCTGGTAGATGATATCTTATCGTTGTTCTTCTCCTGCACAGACATATTCATATGTCACTCATATGTAGCTGACCACTGAAAGCTATGATCGATAAACACAAGTGAGTTAATAACATCAATGAAAATAGGTTATTTCCTTCCGCTTGAAGCCATTTCTGCAACAAACTTTGAATTTTTTTTTGCAACCAACAACGCTTTCAATCCACTATAGGTATAGATCAATGATATGCTAAACAAGCACCACTTGTTACTAATTTGTCTGTGAAATCCCTTCTACAAGACATTTCAATATATAATTACTAAGTATAGAAAAAATTGCATTATGAAAAATAGCAAGAATAAATCTCATAATTTAAGTCTGCCACAATTCTAGCCAGAAAATAATAGAAATTTTGCCACGGTGTTTAAAAAACTAGTCACAACTTTTTTTTTTTGGAAATCAAATTACAGTTGTCAAACTACAGGATTTTTCGCTACTGGAATAACTACTGATAGTGTTCTCTACATTTTTCCATTTATACATGTTACTATTTTGCATGTGAAATATGTTTTACGAAATAAAAAGCAATTAAAAAACAACAAAACAGACGTTGCAACCCCAAGGGTTATCTCAACTAGTCGAGTCCCCGTTGTTAAGTGCCTCATTGATCGGGAGGTCACGAGGTCAATTCTCCTCGATGCCCTTGGGGCTAAGCCCTGCTAGTCTAGCCGACAGGATTTAAAATATTCCCTTTGGGGTTGATCTGCCTAGATTTCCTCATGGATGTAACGGCCACCCAATGCCCGTGAACCACAGTGTAAGAAAAAAAAAACAGACATTGACGAGAAATAACACAAACAATTTAAAAGTTAAATATTGAAATTCATAAATCAGTTACTCCATCTATGAAACAAAATAAATGTGAATATTTTCTAATAATGACAACTAGCTTATAGGTTGTCAAAACTCACATCCACTATTATATCGATTCTAGTGTAGAGGTAATAGCATTTATGTTTCCGATTACATGTTGATCCGTCTATTTCGACAAATGGGTAACGAACCGTTAATGTCATTATACCATTTACAAAAATGGAAAAACTGTACTCCGCACAAGGAAAATGTTTTTTTGTGTTTCTTTTTCTTCTCCTTTATTCCGCTTCTACTTAACACAATTTTGCAATTACACCTAGTTTCCATATGCATTGTATCCCTCCCACATTGATTACAACTACCAACAAAACTTCCGCTATAATATTATTATTATTATTTATTGGTTTTTTGTAATTGGTAAAATTTATTGTAAAATAATGTCATTTAATTAATAAATCTCATAGTGAAACAAGTTTCTATATATAGCATGAGTTACATAAATACTTAATTCCACAGATGAATTTGTTCCTTGTGAAGCCTTCTCACATGCACAACCACTTCCGCACAACTAGTGTTGTATGGAGTAACGTTTAAAAAATACTCATTTGCAATTGGTTGTTGTAACTTTTATGACTTGCAACATAATCTTTAATGTGGGGTTTGAACAACAAAAGGATTCCCACAATAAAACAAGTTTCTATGTGATATGTTTTTGTATGATTAGTTTTTCTCTGCGAATAACAATTATATATTTCTAAACATATGCTTGCTTATTTCTTCTTGTATTGGGATTTCCTTAGTTGTTTGTGCATGTAAATAGGTAATTTTCCTTAAGTTTAAAATGACATTCATGAGAAAAATAGCTTCAAACACAAATACTGAATAACAGACATTCAAAGTACAACAAACCATCAAAGAGACACTTTAACAAATTGTTTTGATGAAGGAGTTCACCCCTCCTGGCTACATCTCCTTGGTCCAACTTCCATGGCTTGGGCCTCTGTATTAGCTCAATGTGTAAAAATGTTAATTTAAAGAGATCTATGGCTCTTGATACCTATACCAATGTGTTCAAAATATCCAAATTAGCTAAGAACACCTCTTTCTCAGCTCAATTTGGTCGAAAATTAACTTCCCTATGACTCAGACAATCTTTTCCTAGAAAGCTCCACTAAATCTGGAATGATTCCAGTTAGCGCACTAATTTTGGAGGCAGGCCCAAATTTGGGGGCACCGCCAAACTTCTACCAAACTAAACTCGGAGTTAAACTGCACTTAAGTGCTTTAAAATCAGATTAATTAATTTAAATTCGCAATTAGTGTTAACCGAAACCGTTATATCTAGCGGTTTTGATGGGTTGTCACATGTACCATTAATGTCGCATTAACTATCGGGGTCAGAGCCGTCAAATAAGTTGACAGTTTGATGTTACATCCATCGTGTTCACATGTGAATATTAACTGTCGCAGAGTAATGTATTCCAAAGCCGTCGGGGTAGGCTGCAACCATTTGTAGTTTATAACAATGTGTTCACATGGGGGAGGACTGGCCCTCCCCTAACCGCCAACCAAATAACCATTACATGTTAAATTGATGCAAAGAACAACTATGGTAAGAAATACCCGGTAGCGAAGGTGATTAAGGCATATGGTTTGTGTGCCGAAGGTTGTGGGTTCAACCTGATCTCCAACCATAATTTTGTTCCACTGTATAGACCTCCAACATGACCTTTGGGAGGTGCCACATGGCGGCCTACGGGATCACCACATGGCATTCTTCCATTGGTCCATAATTAAACCAATAGAAATGTTCCAACACATCACCTGTATAACCCAACTAAATTTTTCCACTTGTCCATCCTTGATTTTCCATTGACCAGCATTGACCATCCATAGTCACCTACCACATCAATAGGATGGACTGCTGACTGTGCAGTGACTGGGCATTTTGTTTGCAAATTTCGCCTGCTTAGAAAAGTGATCAAAATAAAATAAATTTCTCATACGAACTCAGTTTTCGACGAAACAAGTTGAATTAGGATCATTTTTCTGAGACGGATGTGGTCGTTCAGGTTTCGAGTCATTCTGGAACTTTGATATTTGAGCTAAATACTGAGCACCTGATCATTCCCCCCCACTAGAAGCCTTTTTTACCCCAAAATATACTATCAATTTTTCAACAGGTGAGGGTACATCTCCCTCACCTTCTCAGTTTACAACCATTTGGCTTGAGAAGGCTTTTTTCCCTTGAGTCCCACTCTAAGGTATTCGACATCCCCTCTCTTCGAAGTCCTGGTTCTTTTGTCAAGTATGAGATCCTGCTGAAGTTCATCAAGATATATTGGCGAAGAATAATCTATTGATGGCAGCTGAACATGCTCTCCTTGATCATCAATCAAAGGAGGCTCAAACAATCTCAAATTCTCAACATTAACAACAGAGTATATTTGCATATAAGGAGGCAAATAAAGCTTAAATGCATTGTTACCAATCTTTTCTAGAATTTTAAAAGGACCATAACAGATTGGTTTAAGATTTTTACCTTCCCCTTGAAGTCTCTCTTACCTAATATATAACCAACTTTCCTTGCCAACTTGAAATTTATGATCAACCCGGTGTTTGTCATGCCTTGTCTTGTAGCTAATTTGACTTTTCTCAAGCTCTTCTTGCAATGTATGATGTATCAACTGAATTTTATCTATGAACTTCCTTGCCTTATCGATGTCACTGTGACCATCGATGGTGACATCTTTCTCAAAGATGAAGTCCAATGGCGATCTTGGCAAGTACCCATAACATGCCTCAAATGGTGATGTGTTTGTGGAAGAATGTTTTTCCCTGTTGTATGCATGTTGTATGTAATGCAACTATTCATCCCACAACTTGGGATGTTTGGTGCAATATCCTATAAGAAGATGAATAAATGTTCTATTGACCACCTTGATTTGTCCATCTGTTTGTGGATGAAATGTTGTACTCTTCTTCAACTTTGTGTCCATCATGTCCCACAAATTTGACCAAAAATTCCCAACAAATTGAGAATCTTGATCACTTACAATATAAGTAGGAAGACAAAAATGAAACCCAAATGTTTTGGAAGAAAATATGAGTTGTTTGTTTATTTGTAATTTACTTTCTACATGGTGTTAGTATGCACAATTTGTTGAACCTGTCTACAACTACATACAAGTGATCATGAACTTTCCTTGACAATGGAAGACCTCCTACAAAATCCATTGAGATACTCTCCCATGGACGTGAAGGTACCAAAAGTGGAGTGTATAAACCAAGTTTCCTATTGCTAGGCTTACTTGTATAATATAAAGAACATCCTCTTATGAAATGAGAAACATTATCCAACATGCATGGCTAATAACAATACATTTGAAGATTCGTTACTGTCTTGCCTACACCAAAGTGTCCAACAATCAATGAAGTGTGTGCCTCCCTTATGATATTGTTTCTTTCTCCCTGTGGAATACACAACTTTCCCAAGTGATACAACAAAATGTTATGTACATGATAATCCAAATCTTCAATTTGATTTCCTTGACTGAAGCTTGCATACACTTATTGAAAGTCACTATCATTTTCATATTATTCTATGTAACTTTCATGCAAAATAGAATTATTCTTGAAGATAATAGATGAATTTACAATAGGCCTTGAAATAATATAAGCTACATTATTGTAGATTCCCCTTTTATACATGATAACCAAATGAAATTGTTGTAGAAAACCCATCCATCTGAAATGTTGTGACTGCTGCAAGTTTGACTGTGATTGTAAGTACTGCAATGGTTAATGGTCAGTATGGATGATGGTCTCCTTCCCCATCAAATAGTGCTTCCATTTCTTAGCACTTTGTACCAATGCATAAAGTTCTTTGTCATATGTGGGATAGTTAGTTATAGCTCCATTAAAGATTTCAGAATGAAATGAAATGGGCTTACCATGCTGCAATAGAACTACTACCATGGTGTAATCGCTTCCATCCGTTTGAATCTCAAATGGCTGTCTAAGATCCGGAAGTGCCAACACTGGTGTTGAACTTATATTTTGCTTCAAAGAATCAAATGCTTTCTACTGTACATCTCCCCAATGAAAGACTTTCTTGACACTTGTCAATGCATGTAATGGAGCTAAAATGAAAGAAAAATTAGCAATAAACTTTCTCCACTATTGTGTTGCCCCTAAAAAGCTTCTTACCTCTGTAACTGTATTTGGCTTGGGCCAATTCAGAATGACCTCAACCTGAGATAGGTCGATCTTCATCTCACCTCCTCCAACAATGTGTCCCAAATACACTAAAGAAGTCTCACCAAATTCACACTTTGACATCTTTAAAAACAAATGTTATTTTCTCAAGACATCAAGTAATTTGTTTACATGCATGATATGTTCATCTTTTGACTTGATAAATATGAGGATATCATCTAAGTAGAAAATGAAAAAATCATCTAGAAATGGTCTCAATACATCATTCATTACCCTCATGAAATTAGCTGGAGAATTTGTAAGACCGAAAGGCATAAAAAGCCACTCAAACAATCCTTGTTTAGTTTTACATGTAGTTTTCCAAATGTCTTCTTAAACTATCCTAACTTGATGATAACCACTTCATAAATATAACTTAGTGAAATACTTTTCATACCTCATATGATCAAGCAAATCATCAATTCTTGGGAGTGGATAATGATTCTTTACCGTGATTTTGTTTAGTGCACATAAATCCACACACATGCACCAAGTTCCATCCTTCTTTGGCACCAAGGCAATGGGCGAACCATATGGCGAAGTAGATGGGCATATGATACCTTTGTTCAACAATTATTGAATTTTCTTTTTGATTTCCAAGATCTCCATAATAGACATGCGATACATGCCAATGTTCAGAAGTGGAACATGCTGTTGCAACTGAATCTCATGCTGAATTCCCCTCTTGGGAGGTAACCCCTTTTGTTCCTGAAACATCTCTCCATGCTTGCTTACAACATCAATCAAATCAGATTTCAATTTATCATCACAACCTTCAAAAGATTCATAATCAATATCATTCTTTTTCTTAATCATGAGAAGCACAAAATTTTTACTTGAATTTACTATTCTCTTCATCTGCCCTGCATTAACAATAGAAATGTTCTGCTTTTTGCGATGGGCTCTCACAATGTACTCCACCCCATTATTGAGAAATATGTATTTGTTATCATGGCAATAAAATACTACTTTCCTATCATACAAATAAGGACTACCCAAAGTGATTCCTGAGATTTCAAGTGGAACTACACCTATCTCAACTTCATCAATGAACTTTTCATTAATGGCGAACTTGAATAAACACTTCCTTGTAACCTGTAAGTTTGCATTGTTAACTATCCAACCCAATGGATATGGCTTATGATGAGGTACAGTTTCAAGGTTTTATTTTTTAACCAAGTCTTCTGAAATCAAGTTTGATTGTGACCCACTATCAAATAATGCATCAATCTTTGCATGATTTAAAATCACTCTTACATGAAACAACTCTATTCTTGACTCTTCATTTGGAGTGTTGTTTTGACTATGCGATGAATTAGTCCTTGCAACCGTTTATTTTGCTTTTGTAACCATGGCTGAAATCTTGGTTTCATCACCAGAATCTGAAACAAGGTCATATTGTGTGGTAGCGTTCATCTTTTGTTTTCCCTTTGTTTCTTAGGCCTTAATTTGGGATGCAATTTCCAGCAGTGCCCCTCTTTGGAACAATGTTTTCATGTGATTTTCTCCGCTTCTTTCTTCACACTTGCATTCTTCTTTCCCTTCCATTTTCCACCCTTCTCTTTCTCCTTACCCTTGAATGGCTTCCTCTTACTACCCTCTTCCTAAATGTTCTTTCCTCTAGATTCAAGTTGCGTGTCTTGCACACATACCTCATCTAAATTGTTTGGATTAAACATAAGGATAATATGTTTCAGATAGGAATGTAATCCCCCAATATATTTTAGTGGTGTATCTTGGGAATTCAAATTCACTCATAATAACAAAAGCCTTTTTCCTAAACTCCTGTGTATAATCTTGGACTATTTGGCCTTTAAGCTGCCTAAATTCTACCAACTCATAATCAATTTTTTCATATAGGCTAAAGGATAAAACTAACTTTTAATTGCAGAAAAAATTAAACCGAAGTAATGGATATCTTACCATGGATTCTCATTTCCTATTGAGTCTTTACTTCCCACAAAACTAGTGCAGCTCCTTCTAGCCTCAATGAAGCCAATTGGATATTTATGTAATCTTCTTGAAGGTTATGAATTCTGCAGTATACCTCCAATTGTCGAATCCAATTGTCCAGATTTTCTACATTCACCTCTCCATTGTACATGGGAAGTTCAAATTTTATGTCCAATTTAAGTAATGGAGTCTTTCCTTTTGGGGTTTTTGAATAAGTATGGGAATTTTCAATGGTGATGGTGGAAGATGATGATGTGTGAGATGATGAATATGATGAGGAAGATGATGAGGATGGTGGAGATGGAGGTGTCTTTCCACCATTCCTTTTAGAATCCTTCTTCTCATCTTTTTTTTCCTCTGAGCTTCCTTCTCCATGTGGAGGTTTAGAACTCTCTCCAACCATTCTAGTGTTACTCTCTGCATAGAGGACTTTAACCATATTAGTCAAAGTATAAAAATATTTCTTGAATTCTTCCTCTACTAAAGAAGGACCTTCAGGCTCTCTTTCTCCAGACATAATGGCTATGCATTCATGCAGAGAAATTGCTACTCCTTATACCTCTTCAATCTCAGTTGAAGGAAAAACTTGAGGACTTTCAAGTGCAGCCGCAATTGGAACTTTGGGTGGTGGAGACTGTGTCTTTATGGATCTCCTTCTTCTGGCCATTACCTCAGAAGTTAAAACCAATAGCTTCCCTTCTCCTTTCTGCAACTTTAACCATGTAAGCATTACAATTTTGCAATCATTAAAACGCTAATTGCACAAACTCAAGCAATCAAGCAATTCAACATTTTCTCTGATACCAACTTGATCTGTTTTTGTATGATTAGTTTTCTGTGCTAATAGAAATTATAGATTTATAAACATATGCTTGCTTATTACTTCTTGTACTAGGGTTTCCTTAGTTGTTTGTGCATGTAAATGGGTAAATTTCCTTAAGTTTAAAATGACATTCATGAGCAAAATAGCTTCAAACAAAAATATTGAACAATAAACATTCAAAGTACAACAAACCATCAAAGGGACATTTTAACGCATTATTTTGATGAAGGAGTTCACCCCTCTTAGGCTACATCTCCTTGGTTCAGTTTCCAGGGCTTGGGCCTCTGCATTAGCTTAATGTGGAAAAATGTTGTTTTTATGGTTCTTGATACCTGCACCAATGTGTTCAGAATGTCCAAATTAGCTAAGAACACCTCTTTCTGAGCTCAATTTGGTCGAAAATTGACTTCCCTATTACTCAGACAATATTTTACTAGAAAATCTCCACTAAATCTGGAATGACTCTAGTTAGCGCGCTAATTTTGGAGGCAGGCCCAAATTTGGGGGCACCGCCAAACTTGCACCAAACTAAACTCAGAGTTAAACTGTGCTTAAGTCCTTTAAACTCAGATTGATTAATTTAAATCCGTGATTAGTGTTAATTGCAACCATTATATCTGGCGGATTTAATGGGCCGTCACATGTAACGTTAATGTCACATTAATTGCCGAGGTCGGAGCCTTCGAATAAGCTGAAAGTTTGAACATGATGGATGTAACATCAAACTATCAGCTTATCCGAAGGCTCCGACCTCGGCAATTAATGTGAACAATTATTGTAAGAACTACCAGATAGCGAAGACGATTAAGGTGTATGGTTTGTGTGCCAGAGGTCGTGGGTTCGACTCGACTTCCATCCATAATTTTGTTCCACTGTATAGACCTTCGACATGAGCTTTGGGAGGTGCCACATGGTGGCCTTCGGGCTTGCCACATGGCATTCTTCCATCGGTCCATAATTAAACCAATAGAAATGCGCCAACATATCACATGTACAACCCAACCAAACATTACCACTTGTACATCCCTAATTCGTTGTTGACCAACATTGACCATGCCTAGTCACCTACCACATCAGTAGTACGGACTACTGATTGTGCAGTGACTGGGCATTTTTTTGCAAATTTCGCTTGTTTAGCAAAGTGATCATAACACAATAACTTTCTCATACGAAATCGGTTTTCGATGAAACAAGTTGCATTAGGATCGTTTGTTCTAGATGGACGCGATCGTTTAGGTTTTGAGCGATTCTGAAAACTTTGATTTTTGAGCTAAATACTAAGCACATGATTACTATGTTCAGTAGGCCTTATTTATAAACTTATTTACTTTAAGAAAAAAAATTGCATATGTCTATTAGGAAATCAATTACATAAACTATTTTACAATTAACCATTGAAAAACAAAGATATCATAGTTCAATGTATAGTTATTATTATTTATTATTATGATAATATGTTACTATGCAGCGCTTTCACACCAAGAAGTTTCCCTTGCATTATGGAAACTCTTATCCTAATTTTAGCAAAATGAAAACTGTGTACAATGAAACATTGATGTGTGCCATTTTCGCTTTTTTACATGCATTCATAAATAGAGACAACTGCAACATAATAGTCACTCTTTCTATCCCAACAACCCTCAATAGTTATCAACATAATGAATTGTATTCAAATTCAAATTCTAGTGACAACAGATTCAATAGATACAACTTCACATGTAAAACATAATCTAAGAATTATTTAAATAACTAGTTAAAAGTTTGAGTATTAGAATAGAGTAAACATAAATGCATTTTAATTATTATTCATTACAAAACATTAGATAATATATAAAAGTGCAAAGCAAATACTAGTAAATAATTGTTCAATTATTGTTTCCTATATAATGTTCGAGGACTCAGGTCCTATTGATGGTGCTAGATGCCACCAATAATTAGGGGGTTTCCCTGGTGTGAGGTCCCAATTAGACCTCACATTGTTTGGGATAGGAGCCTTATCTGGTATGTGGGATCGACAACCACCATGAGTTTTTTTGCTCTTGGTTTTCAAATGAGAAGGTGTCAAAGTGAGGATATGAATGAAATGCCCAGACAATGAAACAAAGTTAGCCCAAGATTGAAAAACTATAGAAAGAGGTACAAGAAAGTGACAACAACAATAAAAAGGAGTATATCATGAGAAGGATCATTGAGCCAAAACCCAATTAGACATACATAAACAAGAACACGCCAGAGGTTAATTGGAAATTAGTTCACAATAGATGATAGACATGGCGAGAAATAGGTAAGAACAGATTCGCAAACAAACATACATGCAACAACTATGAATCAATCCATAACATATTGTGTATATGAAAGCATGCATACAAATACAATGAATATATCAGACAACCAATACATTCACCATGAGTAAGCATGGTAATCAGTGCCAAACATGAAGAACATATTATTAATTTTTCTACAAATTCAAGTACATATCTTGTAATTTTTTGAGGCCCAACAATGGAATATGGGATTCTCATACCATTTCCCAATACGAAACCCTAGCCTCACTACAACTCACCCTACTAGCTACTTAGAGCTTATTACCTCTAGCTATTAAGAGCAAATAAGCTATCTAATCCTATCCAAAACTCAAGTTCTAAAATTCCCCTTCAAATGAGGCGTGAGGATATACTTATAGGAGTGGCGAGGATGACGTTTCACCTCCTCTTGTGACCTTTCATCTACCCTCATGGCTATTGACCTTCCCCGCTTTTCTCTCATGCTCAATGAATATTACATGCCTAATTCATCTCATCATGGTTGATGGCATCATGATGAAAAACATTCACATGGTTACAGAAGAGAAGACATGAGGAGAGTATTGAGGGTTATTGGAAACCCTAGAATCCTCATTGCTAACATTACTGCAATGATATGGAGACTTGCATAGTTTGTTTCTCCTTCTTACATTCAACCAACATCGATGTCGTTACTTTGATCTTGTTGAATGCTCCTTGAAGCTTGTACGTAGATATCTTGCTTATTAATGGAGACCCTAGTTACACAACTCTTTGCGAGGAACCATTGTTTTCTTCATGCAAATTAACACCCCCTACCTGCAAGCAAATAAAATTGTTCATATAAATGTACAGACACAAAATAATTTTAGAAACATGATGAATTAACTTAAAGTAAAACATTAATCTCGACCCCTGTATGGTCCTTTTCTACACCACAATGTTGTTACAATATGTAGTCCACATAAGGTGATGTCGAGTCATAATTTTGAGATGAGTTCACACTTGTATTACAGTATGTGACAATACTGACAGATCTCAGAAGACACCCACATTTTCCAAATTGGTTTTCACTATGCCTTATCCACACTAGTACCATGGGTTGCATGCATGAAAAAATAGTATAAGCGTCTCTGGAGCGGTTTTTTTTCCAAGAGGCAATTACATTCTTCTTGCATACAACTTCTTCACCTAGATCTCATCATGTATGTTGATGACTATGCCTAACATGAAGTATTTTTTCATGAGTTGTTCAAACCAAGTGGTGACAAATTTTACTCTCTGAATTCTCCTAACTGCATCATTTATTCTGCCGATGGAGATATTTACTAAGGTTGTGAGCTTATCAATGTAAATTTAGAAGTTGACAAGGACCATCATCATGTCAAAGCCTGTGCATCCACACATGAGCACATGAAAATATGACAAACATCCTTGTAGTTTATACAGTATTTCCCTCGTGGATTCCCCTCCCATTCAAGACGCTTTTGAAGCCCACACTCTTAATTACATATTTTCTCCATTTTGGTTAACTTCCCAATTTTCTTAGCCACAATTGTTAGAGAAATTAAATCCTCAACTCTCATGCCAAATTTAAAGTTTCCCATAAAATCTTCGATATTTCTTTCCTTAAAGAATATTTATGTTACTAGACAAATCCTCCAAGCCACTCCATTCTGAATTTGTATAGAAATGCCTAGAAATTCTCATGATAGCGTACTCCTAATCAACTGCATTCTCTTAATTGGACCTTGAGGTTGAAACTTCATATGTTTCTTTTCCTTTTTCTAATTGATAAACTGCCCTAAACATTGTTTGGTTCAAAATTTTCCCTTTCTCGACTTCATTGGAGTGTCCTTTCATGATTACAATTTGGTAATCTCTTCAATGTTATAAACACGTGAATACTAGATTCAAAAAATTATGAGGGATTTATTAAGCATAGAAGCCACATTTTTCTGAACATGTAGAGAAAGTTACAATTTTAAAAGGCAAGTCGCACTTTTGAGAGGGTTCATATTGCGCTGAGTGGAAGGGATGAATTGTAGGGCTTGGGATGCGTTAATGAAAGGAAAGGTCTCAACTTACATTATATAAACCAGGCCCACTACAATCACATCTCTTAATCTCCCACCATACTCAAATTTCACTACGATCCAACCCTTCGGGAGCTCTGCAAATTCACTCGGTGTATGTCATAGAGGGGATTTATGCGATGACCTTGGCCACACACCATAAGAATACAATCATTTCACAACTTATATGTGTTGGAAGAACTTATTGATTTATGGTAACATGATTTATATTGATGTTGACTATTGCTCCCTCAATCACAGTGATGATCGGATTTTTGATACTAGTATCAATGGAAAAATGAAGCATGGTGGGGCCTTTACTTGATCTATGGCTTGGAGCATATCAAAGTGTGACCTACAACCTTTGGTGAGATGAGACCAACCAATAGCAGGTTGTATTTTATCATTCGGAGGCAGGTCATGATTTTGAACTCGGGATAGGTCGCACAGTCGCACTATAGTGCAAGTCGCATCCCCTGGTCACTTCCAAGGCTATGTAACGTGAGGTTGTGGATGAGAAATGTGGTTTGATTCGGTCACATATTAACACTTGAAATAAGTCACACCTTTCAACTGCTTGTTTGAGGCCCTGAGGTGCGACTTTGTGACTTATAACATTGACAGGAGGGGAGCTAGTTGCAAATCTGCAGAGGAATGGTAGTGCCATCATTCAAGTCGCATTCACAGATGATAATAGGAATGCAACTGTAAACCATAACTCATATTCAAACTTGGGGAAATAATTTTGACTCAATAATGTTGCCCACTATTGTTCCCCACGACAGGTGATCTCTAGCAATATAAAACAAACCCTCCATCTGTATTGCCCAATGCATTTATCACATAGAATATTCACTGCACCAGAGTATAAGAAGACACCCAATTAAATGGAAAATACACCCAACATAAAGTGTTTCCAATGACACATAACATCAGAATCACATCTCTCTAGCATCTTTCATGTTTCTCTTTTGTAGCGTTCGATTCATAGTTCCACATATACTGTCATTTAACGTTCACACAGAGTATTATATGAATTTTATAACTATGGGCATCGCCTTGTAGGAGAAATTTTGCAGAAATTGAATACATCTGTAAAATTACTTAGGATGGCCCCTATTTTGGGTAGGGCCAATCTAGCATTCTCAAGATGTGTTGCTCATATTTATCAATGAAAATGTTTCCTTTGTTCTAAGAGAAATAAAAGTCGAGGAAGCACACCAAATCTGATTCTTCACTCTTACATGATTGTATTAGATTCATATCAAGCTCTTGAACTTACATTGGTGCCTTAGTAGTGAACCTTTATGTCAAATTTAACCGCTTCAATTATTTGAAGACACGTATCTTTTGCACTTGTTTGGGGCCACCGCAAGGTTTGTTCCATATTTAAAGGATGCCCTTTCAGCGAAGTCTACATAAAGTATTCGTAAGGTAGCCTTGTCAAAATCCTTAGCCATATGCGTTGTTTATATCACCTAAGTGCATACTTTCTAGATAACTTCATGGCTATTATGACATGCATTGGTTGCCATGTTATTCTTGCTTTGTCTTGCATTTTCGATGCCCCATGCATTGCTAAATAGTTGCAATGTTCCAAGAACGCACTGCAATGAACACATTCCACTGACACTCATGATATATATGGTGGTTTCATCGTATTATGCCAAGTCTTCCCATAGATATATGCAATAGTGTACATATGGTGAGGAACTTTGATATACTTTCACGAAAAGGCCTTCATCCTTTCTTTCGAATTAGAGCTTCCTTTTGGAAGGGTCAACCTCTAGTGATCGAAGAAAAGTTATTCATCTCAATGTTGAAGACATTTAAATCATGTTGGATTTGTTTATATACATATATATATATATATAGATCAACCACCATTTCTCCCAATGTGTATGTTAACAAAGCGATCCTTTTCTCTCAAGCACAATTATTCCCAACGATCATTGTTAAGCTTTCCAATTGGATGCTCGACATATTATCCCCTTCTCAATTAATGTGTCAAATGCACAATCTTTCCTTGACTATGGTCACCAACATATCGGATACATGCCTCTCCAGGGTTTATTTTTATGCATTGACACAGAGGACCATTTTGTTACTCATATTGTCTTGTATTATTCATGCCTGACCAACTTTGTGCCTTTATGCATACTCTTTGGCACAATAACGTATGCGACACCATGTGCCTTAATACAATATCTCAGCAACCTTCGATTATTCATCAAACTCATGCTTTGTTTGCCTGACCAATGAACGATTACAGAAAGAAAATACCTGCAAAAAAATTTAATTAGAGGATAAGAGTCCAAGCAGCGCACAATCCCAATGCTTTTACTTCATCAAACAATAATAATCTTTTGAAAAATTGTAATGGAGACTTTCCAGAATACTTTTAAATGAAAAGGCTTAAACGTTCACACGCCTCTTTTGAAAGAGAAACATGTCATACATGATACAAAACTCTCAAGACTTAGACTTTATGCCCAAAAAAATCCTCTCCTTCAATGTATGAATACTCTCACCCATAAATGTTTAGAAGGATGTGTTGCGATTGCAACAAGATGATGGAGCTTAGTGAAAAGAGTTGCCTTCAAAGTGGGTCCACAGAAAAATTATGGCGCAAGTTCTATTTTTGATCCCAGCAAGGATGATCACAGTGTGGGTGACCACAGTATGAGTGATCACAACGTGGGTGACCACAATGTGAGTAATCACAGTGTGAGTGATCAAAGTCTATTTTTAGACTGACTGTCAAAAATAGAAAAGTCAAATATTATTGTCTCATAATAATATTTGGACTATAAACTTGATCTTATTCTCTTGGAGCACTTCAGGATGAGCTACGGATGTGGTACATGCAGATCCCAGAGGGAAATACGTGGTTACCTATGGGATGACTAATATTTGCATGCAATACTTCAGTTAGAGCTCAAGTGAGTTGAGTTTAGTGGACTGGAGGTGCAGTTGATGGAGTTGTGTTCAGTTTAGCTTTGTTAAACTGGTTGTATTTAGTCTAACTGGCAAATAGACTAGAGATGAGTTGGGTGAATTAGTTATTAATTAATTCACAAGTTATTAACTCATAATGCAACTATAGAATACATCAGTTAACTCAGTTGCATGTCAGCGCATGTTCAGTTCAGCAGGGACATGTGTTAGAGGATCAGATTTCTATCAGTTGTGACTATAGCTGTGCATGATGAATTGCACAATCAGAGGGATTGAGTATGCCAATGAATTGACCAATATCAAGAATTGGAGCATGTGCTCACGTCCAACACAGTGTGAGTGATTCTTTGCAGGTGAAATACGAGTTTGGTAAACCATTCTCATCAGTTCTTGAGCAGGTATTGAGCTGGAGAGGCAGGCAAGCATTGGAATAGATTTGGAGATCAGATCTGAGTTGTATTGTGTGTAACAGGTGGAGCTAGTACTGGATTGCTTGTGATAAGCATTGTACTTTGTAATGTTACATGGTCTCAATAATTAATATACAAATAGTGTGGGGTTTTTAGCGAGATGCTTTCCTCGGGAAAATACTGTGTTGATATGTGTGATTGATGCTTCTATGTGCACCTGTGAATGTTTCTGCTTCTGTAAATTGATGATCAATGTAGAGGAGGTTATGTATTATGCATGTTCCACTTATAAGTGTATAATCAAGATAGTCTCTATGAATATGTGTCATATTATTCAAAATTTCTACATGGTATCGGAGCTAGATGATTTGTAGAAAAAGTTTCTACATGGTATCAGAGCTGTTGATCATTAGATCTACTATTCAGGAAGTGTTTACCTTCTATTTCTTCAGGCAGAGTCTGTAATCGGGCCAGGTAGCCTCTGGATTCATCCTTCCTTTGGAAGGTGAGATATCCGGTGAATGCCCATATAGTCAATCTCTGTACGAGAAATATTGTGTTCTCACGAATCTTAGATCCGAGGTGGTTGAGTTGGTTGCTGGTGGAATTCGAATTTGCAGCAGTGTTTTCTTGGTGACAACGTAACAATGTCTTTCAACGGATTGCGATTGGAGTATGCTCTTGAGGGCAACTCAAACTATATTGCATGGAAGGATAGGATGGAGGCAATATTGGATGATAATGGGCTAAAGGAGTTCATAGATACAGATATCCCAAAGCCTACTGATGCTGCTGAGGCGGAAGTTTGGCAAAAGAAGACCGCAAAATGTCGAAGGATTCTGTTGGAGGGCATGAAGGATCACATTGTGTCCAGCCTCCATGGAAAGGATACTCCATATTTGATGTGGAAATCATTAACAGAATTGTTCCAAAGCAAGAGCGATCAGAGGAAGCTGGCGCTCAAAGATAAACTCAGAAACATCAAATGCGAGAAGGGTGACAGTATTCCCAAGTATCTCACGAAGTTCACTCAGTGTCGAGATGAGGTGGGAAGTGTGGGGGTTACTGTCGATGATGAGGACTTGGTGAGCTTGGCTCTCCTTGGTCTTCCGAAGAGTTGGCATTCCTATCAGGACTCTGTCAATGGTCGGGAGAAATTGCCAGGATGGGAAAGACTATGGTCAGATCTTGTGCAGGAGGAGATCAGGCGGAGTACCAGGGACGGATCTTCATCAAAGGGAGCTGATGAAGAGAATTGTGCTTTGGCTCCCAAAGCAAAGAAAGGGAAGAGCAAGAAAGCTTCTCAGTCTGGTGTGAAAGGCAAGAAGCAGGATATGTCCAAGGTGAAGTGTTTTCACTGTCACCAGCATGGACACTATGCCACTAATTGTCCACAGAAGAAGAAGAACAAGCAGGCTGTTGGATCTTCAGCAGGAGAGGCTCTAGCCTCATAGTTTGAGCTTGATTTTCATTGATCGCATGCTTGGTTTCAAGTGTGATGGGATCGATGTGGTTCTTGGACAGTTGTGCGTCTTTTCACATGATGGGAGATAGAGATTTGTTCTCTGATCTGAAGGACAAAGATCTTGGAGTGCACATCGAGATGGGCGATGATGGTAGATACAGTGCGACCGGTATCGGTACCATTTCCTTTGAGAGGGAGTCTCGTAAACCCTTCGTATTGAAAAAAGTCATGCATGTTCCAGGATTGAAGAAGAATCTCATCTCATTGGCGATGTTAGAAGACAAGGGGTATGATGTTGTTTTTAGCAAGGGAAAGGCTTTCCTGTGCAGTAAGACAACTGGTGAGACCCAAAAGATAGGGGTTCGAGTGAGGAACCTTTATCAGTTGCATGTAGATGGATGCGCAGCAATGGAGGGCAAGGCAGAAGGATTGGTGAGCCAGGATGATGGCGAGTTGTGGCACAAGAGATTGGGTCACCTTCACCATGGAGCCTTGAAGCTACTGCAGTAGATCACTACAGGGCTTCCTAAAGGCACACTTGCCCAGTCAAATCAGTGCAAGGGGTGTACTTTGGGGAAGTTTGTGAAAGCCACCTTTCACGAGAAGGATAGTCGCGCCATGACGATCCTTGAGAGAATTCACACAGACGTGTGTGGACCTTTCTCAGTTGCTTCGACAGCAAAACACAGGTATTATGTGATTTTTGTTGATGATTTCTCTCGTAAGTGCTGGATCTTCTTCATGCAGAAGAAGAGCGAGACAAATTCAAAGTTCTGTGAATTCAAAGCACTAGTCGAGAAGGAGTTGGGGAAGAAGGTGAAGGCTCTTAGGAGCGATAATGGTGGTGAATACATCTCAGACGAGTTCAAGGATTTCTGCAAGGCAGAAGGGATTTGTAGAGAGCTCATAGCTCCCCATAACCCACAGCAGAACGGGGTAGCTGAGCAGAAGAACAGAACGATTGCGAGTGTTGCACGGGCAATGTTGCATGATTAGGGCCTACCCCTTCACTTGTGGGCAGAAGCATGCAATACAACAGTTTATGTGCAGAACCGTTGTCCTCGTAGGATACTTGGCATGAGTACACCCGAGGAAGCTTATTCTGGTAAGAAGCCTGATCTTTCTCATTTGAGGATTTTTGGTGGTAACGTTTACATGCATGTGACGAAGGATGCCAGGAAGAAGTTGGAGCCGACTGCAGAGGTTGGGATATTTGTGGGGTACACTGATACGCCCCACAACTATCGTGTGTATTTTCCAGACAGTGGTAAAATTGTCGTGTGACGAGATATAAAATTTCAGGAGGAGAAAGCCATGAAGTGTTCGCTTGAGAGGGAGCTACACTTACATGCAGATGAGGAGCTATTAGTTCCTAAGGATGAGCTTCAGGACGTGGATCAGCCACAGGATGAGGTTCATGGAGTGGAAGAGACCACTCATGCCGCACCAACCATCAGAGGGTGAAAGCGCTTGACAGAAGCTGAGCGACTGGCTCAAGATGCAGAGAAAGTTGTAGGACCACCTACAGCCCAACGCAGGCAGAGACAGTCACCTGATCGGTACACTAGATACATGGCTCTGATGAGCAAGTGTGTTGTGACTGAGCCATCCTCTTTCGAGGAAGCTGTGGAGGATCCTGCATGGGTAGACGCCATGGTGGAAGAGTATGATTCTATTGTCAGAAATAGTGCATGGGAGATTGTTCCTAGACTGGAAGGGAAATCAGTGGTGGGTTCGAGATGGATCTACAAAGTTAAGCAGGCAGCTGACGGGAGTGTGGAGAAGTACAAGGCAAGATTTGTTTCCCGAGGCTTTTCACAGATAGAGGGGATCGATTATGAGGAGACCTTTGCACTTGTCGCAAGGTATTCTTCCATACGAACGATTCTTGCTCTCTCAGCGCAGATGGGATGGCACATTCATCAGATGGATGTGAAGACTGCATTCCTCAACGGAGTCATTGAGGAGGAGGTATACATTGAGCAACCCGAAGGCTTTGAGGTCTTCAGCAGCGAGTCGCATGTGTGCAGGCTCAAGAGAGCGCTGTATGGGTTGAAGCAAGGACCACGTGCTTGGTACACACGAATAGACAGCTATTTCACAGGACTTGGATTCTCCAAGAGCGAGGCGGATCCTAACCTATACCAGATTGTGGTGGAGGGTAAGTTGCTTATCATTGTACTGTATGTTGATGATTTGATTCTAACGGGTGATGAGCTGTTGATACTGTCATGCAAGAAGGATCTTGCTACAGAGTTTGAGATGAAGGACTTGGGCCTCCTTCACTATTTCCTAGGATTGGAAATATGGCAGCGCAGTGGTGGACTGTTTGTTTCTCAGGGCAAGTATGCTCTGGAGATATTGGAGAAGTTCAAAATGCATGGCTGCAAGCCTGTTGATACTCCTCTTCCTTGAGGTTGGAGGAAGAAGGATGCCACTTCGGGAGAAGAAGTGGATGCCACTGTTTATCGACAGTTGGTGGGGTCGCTGATGTATTTGGTCAATACACGACCCGATATATGATATGCAGTTAACCAGCTTTCACAAGCTATGGTTAAGCCTACCAAGCTCTTCTGGAAGGTGAGCAAGCATGTATTGCGCTACTTGAGAGGCATATCGGGATATGGTTTTTGGTACAGACAGGAGGATGAGGTGAAGCTATGTGGCTTCACGGATGCAGATTGGGCAGGGAGCCCAATGGACAGAAAGAGCACACAAGGAGGGGTCTTCAGTATTAGATCGACAACAGTTTCTTGGTACAACAGGAAGCAGAGATCCATGGCACTCAGTTCAGCGAAGGCCGAGTATATGGCAGCAAGTTTGGCTGCATGCGAGGCTATAAGGATGAGGAATATCCTGGTTGGTTTGTTCGGTTCTCATTTGGATCCTACTGTGATTTACTGTGATAACCAGAGTTGCATTAAACTCTCGGTTAATCCTGTATTTCATGATAGATCTAAGCATATTGACATCAGGTACCATCATATCAGAGATTGTGTGCAGCGGAGGATCATGTTGCTTTCATACATTCCAATGGAGGATCAGGATGCTGATATTCTGACGAAGGCTCTCACTAGGAGAAAATCCAAGTACCACCGAGGCAGGATAGGGGTTGCTGATAATCCATATCTTGTCGAGAGGGAGTGTTGAGATTGCAACAAGATGATGGAGCTTAGTGAAAAGAGTCGCCTTCACTAAGTGGGCCCGCAGGCAAATTATGGCGCAAGTTCTATTTTTTATCCCAGCAGGGATGATCACAGTGTGGGTGACCACAGTATGAGTGACCATAGTGTGGGTGACCACAGTGTGAGTGATCACAGTGTGAGTGATCAAAGTCTATTTTTAGACTGACTGTCAAAAATAGAAAAGTCAAATATTATTGTCTCATAATAATATTTGGACTATAAACTTGATCTTACTCTCTTGGAGCACTTCAAGATGAGCTACGGATGTGGTACATGCAGATCCCAGAGGGAAATACGTGGTTACCTATGGGATGACTAATATTTGCATGCAAGACTTCAGTTAGAACTCAAGTGAGTTGAGTTTAGTGGACTGGAGGTGCAGTTGATGGAGTTGTGTTCAGTTTAGCTTTGTTAAACTGGTTGTATTTAGTCTAACTGGCAAATAGACTAGAGATGAGTTGGGTGAATTAGTTATTAATTAATTCACAAGTTATTAACTCATAATGCAACTATAGAATACATCAGTTAACTCAGTTGCATGTCAGTGCATGTTCAGTTCAGCAGGGAAAAGTGTTAGAGGATCAGATTTCTATCAGTTGTGACTATAGCTCTGCATGATGATTTGCACAATCAGAGGGATTGAGTATGCCAATGAATTGGCCAATATCAAGAATTGTAGCCTGTGCTCACGTCCAACACAGTGTGAGTGATTCTTTGCAGGTGAAATACGAGTTTGGTAAACCATTCTCATCAATTCTTGAGCAGGTATTGAGCTGGAGAGGCAGGCAAGCAGTGGAATAGATTTGGAGATCAGATCTGAGCTGTATTGTGTGTAACAGGTGGAGCTAGTACTAGATTGCTTGTGATAAGCATTGTACTTTGTAATGTTACATGGTCTCAATCATTAATATACAGACAGTGTGGTGTTTTTAGCGAGATGCTTTCCCCGGGAAAATACTGTGTTGATATGTGTGATTGATGCTTCTATGTGCACCTGTGAATGTTTCTGCTTCTGCAAATTGATGATCAACGTATAGGAGGTTATGTACTATGCAGATTCCGCTTATAAGTGTATAATCAGGATAGTCTCTGTGAGTATGTGTCATATTATTCAAAATTTCTACAGGATGATGACACAGCTAATGCGATTGAAAATATGAGGATCACACCATCATTATTAAATCATGATCATGATAGCCTAGGGTTTTTTTTTACAGTGTATTACGGAACAACAATCACTCAAACCCTAGTGTTCCAAAAATTTGGCATGATTATCAACACAAGACACCGGTCATCCATTCATAATGAATCCAATGAGATGATCTCAATTAAAAGCTAGGATGATCAAACCCTAATTCATTAAATGGAATGGTGATCATGAAAAAGTGCATAGGATATTGAAAATAAGCATCATGTGAGCAGAAGCAACAATAGGGTCTGATGACAATGAGGTTTTTGAGGGTGATAAATTTGAAACATTACGATAACCCTTATGGTCTGAGGTTGGAGAAGGGGGACCCAATTGTTTTGGGATATGCCTAAAAATTTGGTTGGTGTTGTAGCGACTACAACAATTGGTGAACCACTGGTAGAATCTAACATCTCTGGTTACATCCTTACAATAGATTGAGTCTGAATGATAATGCAAGGAAGTATTGAACAATCACTATGGGGATTTATTACATGACCTTGACATTTACATATATGCCCTTCTTCTATGTGTCAGCCAGGTCTCGCTAGTCATCACACTCCAAATTAGAAGTTCATGCATGCTAGTAGTTAATGATGATGCAGAGAAAAGGGCATAAGTCTTATTTTATTCATAATTTTAAAATAGGTATTTGGTGTTGCTCCATTGCCAAGAGGCCTAGACAGTACCCCGACAAAGTCACTTCAAGAAGTCACAAACGGTTCTCCGCTGTCAGCGAGCTTGGCTAGTACCCTAGCATAGTCATTGCATCACCTCTCTGCACATGAAGCCTTTCTCAATCATTTACCCTTTACTTAATTTTATTTTCTTATATGATAATTGAAATTATTTACTGGGTGTTTATTTCACCAGGGAGGATGAGGGATCTCGACTTATTTTATAGGCGACAGAGGTTGTTTCTTGTTTGACAAAAACTAAAAGGTCTTGTGATTTAGGTTTTCTGTCATGTCCCATTTCCACATCACATATCCGATTGAAATGTGAACAATGAACGCATACCAATAAATATCCAGGACCAAGCCAAAAACAAGGTTCAGGTTACATATATAGGCCATTTGAACTAATTAGAGTTCCCTGCAAGTACCTGCTCATGTTTTACTTGTTAATGAGACAGACAAATAGGAGACATGTTCGGGACACAATTTTTATTACTGGTTCTATGAGAGGTTGCCTCTCAATGAAACCATTACAACCACACACAACTGTTAGGGTTAGGGTTTCATTACTAGGGTAAGGTGACTAGGGTAGCTTGATAGCATTTCAGCATGCACAGAGAGGCTCAAGAAGTTCTTTTAGGGTTTGGACATGTGCAAATAGGCATAAGAAATCTAGTCACTATGCCAATAGTTTGAAGAGCTCTAGGCTTGTGAAGGGTGATGTGGTTGCATGCAACAAAGAACAAATGTAAAGATAGGTCAAAAACCAGTGTATGTTATGCAAGAAGATGAATGAAAAACCTAATGCAATAGGTAGGACTATAGGTCAATGAAATGCTATGTAAATGCATGGAACAAATAAAACAATTGAAATTAAAATACCGATGCAATGCATGTGCATATATTTTATGAATGCCATGCGAAAATGAGAAGTGTAAGACTATGAATGCAAGCTGGTGGAATAATATGGTGCATAAAATTGCCTAACTGCATTAAAAAAAAAACACAACAAATCATATATCAATGTTAACGATGAAAGAAAACCTAATAAGAAAACTTTGACAAGTAAACCCTAATTAGCAAACTCTAACTAGCCTACACCTCAACCCTAATTTAACCAAAGAAGAGGTCGTCCTGGCATAGTATCTTGCTTCCATGTCAGCGCTGGAAGTCTTCTATATGTCTCCTTCATAATGTAAGGATCTACTTTCTGCTTTGGTCACTGTGGATCCTTTAGACACTTGCATGATTGTCTTTAATGTTGATAAAGAAGAAACTTCTCATATCCCCCCATCTGTTGCTTTCCAGATCCCAATATCCATTAAGAATGTCATTGTTTAGTGTTGTATCATTAACAAACGAGAATCCACATGTGTGATGTCCACCCAAGTAGATTCATTAGAACTTCAATCATCTACGATCACCCTTAGAACATATGATGGTTGTCCCTTACAACCACTAGGCTTGTACCAAAGTTCCCCTATCGACACCCTTTTAGACTATAACATCTTTATAGGATGTAGTTTCATGTATTCCATGAAGATATTCTATTCTTCTTTCTATCATACCATGAGAATCCCCCATATTGGGAAGATTTTCACCATTGATCAATTGACATACTATAATCCTAAGCTTCAGGTTCATCCTAAGAATGTCATTTCCTCGATAGTTGGAAATAATATATTCACTTCTCTTACCAAGATCAATCCCAGAGTCTATAAATATTGCTTGTTTCTTGGGCATACTATAGCCCACTGCTTATTTTGACTACACCTAGCACCTCTCAAGTTTTCATGGTGTCTAGGTCTCAAGCTACTCAACAACTTGGTCCTTGTTCCAGCAACTAGCTCATCATCAATATGTTGTTGCAAATTTAGCTAAAGTGTCGGGAGGGGTTCCTCTTGGTCATCATCCACTTAGTAAAATACCTTTCTTATTTCCAATTCCTGGAATAGTCAGCACACATGTGATAGCTATGCTGAATTTTCCAAATATCACATTGGGAGTTCTAGTTTGGTACCTGGATCTTCCCACAAATACTCCTCTGAATCAACTTAAACCCTATGTAGTTTTGAGACCCATCCATACTATTCCAACAACCCCCTCCATTGATTCAATTCCATTGCAAACTTTATGTGATTCTTCTCCTACTGCGCAAGCATCCAGAAATGGTTGAAAAGCCAAAAAGAAGGGGGTCAATGATAAAACAACCTCGATAGTGGTCACTCAATCTTTTACACCTTAGCCTACTCCACCATGTTCTTTGTACGATATTTATGACCACACCACCAATAAATTTCCCACTCTTCCCTAGTTAAAGGGTTTCATTTCCTCATATGAATCATCTAATAAGAATAAATCATTATGCACAAAACACCCTTATGATTTGTGTGAAATGTATGGACATTACTAGCATCACTGCCTTCATTCCTCATATTTTCATAATAAACTCATCGTTATTCATGATGTGGATGTTTCTCCTAGTGGAGTTTCCACTCCTCTACTTATGCCCCCTGACACCTCTTCTTTGTTGAGGCAAGGAACCAATCAACTTGCTATTGTGATTGATCTCCTTGATATGGAGATCGACATCTCTTGACACCTAAGGAGTGTTTGTTTGTGTACCTTTGGAAACACATTTTGTCTCTGAGGTCACTTTTGTCTCAACATAGATGGATATTCATTCCACTAGTCTCCATCCTTCCCTCATAGAAATTTAGCATCTGAACGATATCTCCCATGATGATGATTTAGATACTTCTTCATCATCTACATCATGTGGTCCTTCACAGTCTCACATTCTAGTCTACCACTCTGATGAGGACATAATGGATTCTATGACCACACCATATTATCCATGGGATGATATGCGACATTGTTCTTATTTTATCCCACAACAACCAAGTCCATCTGACCAATATGTTGTGGAATTAAAAAACTTTATTCACAATGAAGTAGATTGGTTTAACAACCCCTTATTTCAAACCACGAATTTTGAACCACATCCATCTTTTGGAGATCTGAATATGTGAAGGAATGAAATGAAATAAAAATTTAAACAAAAACACAAAGATATAGCAAAAAAAAACTTCAATTAATAAATAAGAATTGTTGAGAACTATTTACATGCAGAAAGGAAACAAACTAGCCCGGGCGATGGTAACTTAGCTCTAAGAAGAGATGTGATGGCTACATGGATTCTTAACTGAGTTAAAATTAGGATCTTAGGAATTTTTATCATCAAGAAACAATGGAAAACCATAAACATCCAAAAACCTAACCTTAGGAGATGAAGTGCCAAAAGCTTGTGGGACCTGCTTGAGTTAATTGGAACGTCAACTTCCCAGGGTTGTAAATTTGGCATATGATCTTTGTTTTTTGAGCATGATATCTCATTAGAAATATCTACCTAAGGAAATAAAAATTCACTTGAAAATATAGGCCACTGGGCCCAAATGTTCCCTTTTCCCCCAAAAATGTAGTTTAGGGCCTCAAAATGGCTCTAGAAGTTCAGGACCCAAAATATTGCCAAAAATAGAAAATCTTCGGAACATGAAAATGTGCTAGAAATTAGGAAATTGAAAGGAAAAATTGTTGGGGGTTCAAGTGGAATATGCAAGTGGCCAAAAATATCCACCTGGATCAGTCCTCTCTCCTTAGGAAGCAATGGTCCCCATTGCGTTGGGTGCCTCCATGAGATGGGGAAACTTTTGCTGAATTTGGTCCCTGGTGAGACACTTTCCTTGGTGTTGGAGTTAGCTAGATTTAACAACCTGATGTCATTCGATATTTTGTTGTAGAACCTTTTTTAATCTATGTGTCTATGATCCGGTCATTTTTGGCCTATTCGATGCAATATGGATTGAGCTCTATTGGTGTTAGCTACTCAATAGTGTACGGTGGCAAGTATGGATGAAGGTGGTCCAAATTGAATACAAGCAACGGAGGGATACTTAGTTCGAAATCATTATCACCCATCGCATTGTTGAAGGTTTAAGCCTTGTATTGAAGTTGTTGAAGCTTTTGACAGGTTCTAGTAAGGCGTTCCTTCTATTGATGCAACCACACCTTGTCTCCCACTTGAACCTTATCTAGCATGCCATGTTGATCATGGCGTTGTTTAGACTTGGCACTAGTGTTATCTAGGATATCATGAAGCCGTTAGTGGATGTGCTAGATGCGTTCAATAAACTTGGTGGCTTTATCAATTTTAGACTATACATGTGCATATTATGCATGTGTAGTCGCAAGAGGCATGGAAACATCAATCGGGCACAATGTTTGAAATCCCAAGCCCACTTGAAAGAGGGTGTGGATAATTAAGCTATGGAGAGCTCTATTATAACTATTTTAGACATAGGGAAGACTCTCATCCCAAGTCTTTGGATGCTTGGAGTTGAGTATGTGCACTGTCATCCAGTTGATGACCTTTATCTGACCATCAGTCTGGGGATCAAATGTAGTCGACTTGGTGAGTTTGGTGTCTAGCAACAAATAGAGGCTTTACCAAAATGTGCTCAAAAACCTATTGTCTCGATATGATATAATGGTTTGTAGAATCCTAAAATGTACCCACAGTCATTTGAAGAATATTTTGGCAGTTTCTTCTACTTTGGTACTCTTCTTGCAACCAACCAATATAGTCATCTTAGAAAACCTATCAATGACCACAAACAAAAATTCATTACCATGCTTTTTAAAAGGAACACGAGACATATAATCCATGGAGATGGATTCCCAAGGCTGGATAGGAGTAAACAGAGGAGTGTACATGCCTTGTTACTTAATTGTTGGTTTAGAAATGGCATAAAAAGTGCAAGATCTAATATATTTTCCAACATCCTGTTGGAGTTTTGGCCAATAAACATACTTTTGCAGTACTACCACTATTTTTTCTTGACCAAAATGTCCTGTGACCTGACTGTAGCACGCCTCCCAGATCAAGTTGGCACACTCGCTTGAAGGAACACAAACATGAACTAGATAGCATAATAGTGCGACGTAGAGGTGGAAGTATGGTACTTTCTTTCCATCCATTAGTATCTAGTATGTGGTTGTGAATTCTAGATCACTTTTGTACAGTTGTAGCCATCTAAAATTCTCTTTCCCACAAGATTTGAGAACACTAGTCAGTGGCACAACTAGGGGTCGACTAAGGTAATCTACACTGTTATTGGTGTTTCCCTTCTTGTATTTAATGTTCAAATGAAATTGTGGCAGATAGGTGGACCATTTTTTATGGTGATGATTTTGCAACTTCCCTTGAGTCTGTATAAACTTAAGAGATCAGTGATCTATGTGGATGATCGTCTCCTTCCCTAGAATGTAATGTTTCCACTATTGGAAAGCGTGAACAATGGAATGCATCTGCTTATCATAGGTGGGGTTTTTTCAAATCCTATCAGAGAGTGTCTCACTATGATAGGCCACCATATTCCCTTTCTAGGTGAGAACTGCACCAATAGCAAAGTTTGAGGCATCTGTCTTAATTTTAAATGGTTGTTGCAAGTCTAGTAATGTGAGTACTAGCACAAAGAAAAGTTGGTGGTTCAGCTCAACGAATGCCTTTTTTTGGGACTCAAACCAAAATAACTTTTCTTTCACTCTGCCCTTAGTAACTTGACTCAAAGGCCAAGTGATATGAGAGGACCCCAACATGAACCTTCAATAGAAATTGGTAATTCCCAAAAATCTGCAAAGCTCTTTTAAAGGTGTCGGGGTTGGCTAATCTTGAATGAATTGAATATTAGACAAATCCACATGCATGCCTTGCTCATCAATGATGTAGCTCAAATATTGGACCTGGTTCATGCCAAAGGATCATTTCTCCAGGTTGGTACATATTTTGTGTTGTCGTAGGGCCTGAAGGACCCATAGAGTATGTTGCAAGTGATCTCCCTAACTCTTGGTGAAGATGAGAATGCCTTATAGATATAAAACCATGAACAAGTTGGTGAAAGGATACAATATGTCATCCATCAACCTCACAAAATTTACAGGGGAATTTTTCAACCTGAAGGGCTTGACGAAGCACTCAAAAATGCTCTCCATGGATTTGAAGGTGGTCTTCCATACATATGTGGGTTCTATTGGAACTTGGTGATAGCCAGACTTCAAATAAATATTGTTGAATTAATTAGTGCCCTTGAGCTGGTTAAGAAGGCCATTAATCTATGGGATTAGATACCTGTTCCTGACAGTGATTTTATTTTAGAGAACAGTCTTTCAGATTAATCACATTGTAAGGATTGGGTCGACATTTTGAACCAACTAATGTGGTTCATCCTCAGGACAAGGTGAGAAACCATTCGATCTGAGAGAATAAATAACAGGGATGCATCATTGTTCATGGAAAGTTGTTCAAAATTAGTCGTTGGTGAAATAAAATTATTTAGGAATATGTGATGAAGAGATGTTTATTAAATTAACTAGTAATTAGTTAGAAAATAGATCTTATGTAATAATCAATTATTTAATATTGAAATCATAAATTATTATCAATTTAAATAATAAAATAATCTAAGAATAACTTATTTACATAATATTATTAATTGGGGTTAACCTATTCAATGTGAATTGGGTATAAAACTAGCCGTTATCATAATAAATTATTTAATAATAACCTTAAAATAATCAATATAAGTAAAAATAATAATATTATCTAAGCATAATTTATTAATATAATATTAAAAGTTTGGTTAGACTTATTCAATGTCAATAAGGTGGAAAACTAGACGTTATAATAAATTAGTTAATAATATTATTAAAAATTAATTTATATAATAATATTTGGTTGAAAATAAGTTAGTTAGTAATAATATTAAAAATAATTCATTTATCAATTCAAATAATAATATAATCTAGGAATAATTTATATATATAATATTATTAGTTGGAGTTGACTAACAATATTATTAAAAATAATTAATTTAAATAATAATAATTAGTTGTTATGCAATTAATTATCAATTTATATAATACTATGTCCTAAAATAATTATTCAAGATTCTATTAGTTGGGGGTGACTTAATTAAAGTATATTTGGTTGAAACTTTATTGTTAGAAATGATTCAAAATAAATTTTATTTTGTTATGTTTAAGAATCCTTTATTTAAGAATCCTTTTATTGCGCCGTTGTTCTTAGGAAGGTTAAACCTCCTAAGAAAAAGCTTAGCAAGGCCAAGTTTCTTGCCCTTAAATTCCTAAGGGATGACCTCGACATTGTTGTCCTTAGGGCAGACAATGGTGGAGCTGTTTTCATTCTTGACAAGTCTGATTATGTCCACTGGATGGTGGAACATCTATCTAGTGGTGGGATTTACATCAAGCTAAAGAAAATCCCACTCAAATCCATTTCTAAGGAGGTTGCTTCGACGATTAAAGCAGATCCATCTCTTAATCCCCTTTCTCGAAATCTCATTGAAAGTAACCCCCTTACCCTTAGGATCTACAACCATCTGAAGATTCATAAATCGGGTGCCCCCTTAAGACCTATTAGTAATATGATTAGCGGACCAACCTATCTTTTGGCTAAATTCCTAGCCCAAAAGCTTAAACCTCTTGTGGGTTGCACGGATTCTTTTATGAAAGACTTTGCCTCCTTCATTCAAGAGTGGAAGGATATCAAATTAGATCCTAGAGATTTACTAGTGAGTTTTGATGTGGTTTCCTTATACACCAAAATCCCCATCCAAGAAGCCATTGATATCATTAATCGCATCACTGATAAAGACATTGCCAAGTTAGTTGGCGTTTGCCTCACCTCTACTTTCTTTAGTTTCCAAAGTCAGTTCTATGAACAAACTTGTGGTGTTGCGATGGGCTCCCCTCTCTCCCCCATTGTCATAAACTTGTTTATGGAAGACTTTGAGACAAGGGCCCTTGCATCCACTAAATTTCGTCCTAAAAAATTGAAGAGGTTTGTTGATGACACATATGTCATTTGGCCTCATGGACGTGAAAAACTAGATATGTTCCTCAACAACCTGAATTCTAAATCAGATTCCATCAAGTTCACTATTGAGGTTGAGGAGAATGGTCGCCTTCCCTTTGTCGACATTCTCCTTTCTAGGAGGGAGGATGGCTCCATATGTCACCAAGTTTTTTGAAAGAAGACTCACACAGAACGATACCTCCATGCTAGTTCTCATCATTTCCCTGCTCAGAAATTTAGGGTTCTCAACACTCTCACTACCCTTGCTCTAATAATCTCTGATGATGACCACTTTGATCAGGAGAAGTCTTTGATGATGACCACTTTTGAAAAGAATGGGTATAGCAGACCCCATAGCCTCAAGGCCTTTCACAGAGCTAGCGAAGAGCCAAGGGTTAAACCTTCTATTGCTGATACTATTTCTAAGGTTTATCTCCGGTATATCAAAGGAACCACATATCGGATTTCCCATACTCTTAAGAAGACTAATGTTTCTTCTTCTTTCAAACCTCTCAATACCATTAAAAATTCTCTCAGATCGGTTAAGGACCCCATTGACCCGAAGGACTCAAAAGGGGTCTACCTCGTTCCCTGTTCCTGTGGTATCCCCTACATTGGAGAAACAGGAAGGTCTATTAAGTAGAGGATCAGTGAACATGTTGCTAACATCAGACACAATCGCTCCCACACTTCGGCCCTTGCAGAACATGCTGAGAAATCAAAACATCATGTCTGCATTGAAGAATCCAAAGTCATTGCTAAAATTGATCATTTCCACCACATGAAACTAAGGGAAGCGATTGAGATTGAGAGGAATGCCAAAAACCTCAATAGGGATGATGGCTGGAAATTAAGTAAAAGCTAGATCCCAGCTCTCGCTTCATAACTCCTCTGCCCTCTCCTCACCCTTATCATTTTTCAACTTCAGTTGTTTTCTATCTTAAATTTATTTTCTTTCATCCTACTGATGGTATTACCTTGGTCACTATATTTTCTTTCCTCCTTGATAAGTTATCCTCTATCCTTTGATGGTCTCATTTAACTCCGATAAATAGTCCTTATAGAGGTTTTGGTAAATATATATATATTTTTAATAAAGGATCCTTAAACATAACGAAATGAAATTTATTTTGAATCATTCCTAACAATAAAGTTTCAACCAAATATACTCTAATTAAGTCACCCCCAACTAATAGAATCTTGAATAATTATTTTAGGACATAGTATCATATAAATTGATAATTAATTACATAACAACTAATTACTATTATTTAAATTAATTAGTTTTAATAATATTATTAGTCAACCCCAACTAATAATATTATATATAAAAAGTATTCCTAGATTATATTATTATTTGAATTGATAAATTAATTATTTTTAATATTATTATTGACTAACTTATTTTCAACCAAATATTATTATATAAATTAATTTTTAATAATATTATTAACTAATTTATTATAACATCTAGTTTTCCACCTTATTCACATTAGTCTACCCTAACTTTTACTATTATATTAATAAATTATGGTTCGATAATATTATTATTTTTAATTATGTTAATTATTTTATTATTAAATAATTTATTATATCATGATAACGACTAGTTTTCTACCTAATTCACATTGAATAGGTTAACCCTAACTAATAATATTATGTAAATAAGTTATTCTTAGATTATTTTATTATTTAAATTGATTAATAATTTATGATTTTGATATTAAATAATTAATTATTACATAAAAACTATTTTCTAACTAATTACTAGTTAATTTAATAAACAATCACATATTCCTAAATAATTTTGTTTCACCAACAACAAATTTTGAATGGCTTACCCTGAACAATGATGCATCCCTGCTATTTATTCTCTCAGATCAAACGGTTTCTCACCTTGTCCTGAGGATGAACCAGATTCGCTGGTTCGAAACGTCAACCCAATCCTTACAATGTGATTAATCCGAAAGACTGTTCTCTACATTATGGATCACAAAAGTCTTAGATCTAACAAGTGATTTTATTCACCGCCCGATAATCAATGCAAAGTCTCCAGGTCCCATCCTTCTTCTATACGAGTAGAATTGGGCTCCCACAAGGTGAGGAACTTGGTCGGATGTGATATTTTTGTAGCAAGTCTTGGATCTACCTCTTGATTTCATCATTTTCCAAAAGAGAGTGGTGGTATATTTTTCCATTGGGTAGAGGTGCTCCTAGAGTTAGATCAATCGATCCTTGACTTGATAGTGCAAAGGTACCCTTGTGGGTGAGGAGAAGATGTCCCTGTACTCTTCCAAGACCTTATAAAATTACTTTTTCTATGTGGAGGAATCCTTTATGGGGGCCATGAATGTTGCCATGATCTTCCCCTTACTTTGAGAGAAAATAAGAAAGAAAAACAAATTCCCGGTTTGGGATATAATGTTACTGCATTGCTTAGTAGAGATTAGAGAAATGACAGTAGGAAGGGTTACCTCCAGTATCCTGTATAGTTTTTTTTCCCAAAGTAATAATTATAGTGCAATGTCTGAACTCATGCATGACATGATTCTTCTATAAGCATGGTTGGCATAATAAAACATCACAAAATTTAAGAAGAGAAACATCACACAATACCACATTTGTGAAGGACTTGATGTTGTAAGGAAGGTGAAACTATTGGTTGACGTGGAGATCTCATCCTTGGTGGAGCCACACGATGGTGTATGGTTTTAGGTGTGGTGTGGTCGATAGGCCCAACCACTTAACGAACTCTACTGAGGTGAGGTTATTTTTTCTCCCATGGTTGACAATGAACTGCAATAGAGAACCCTTCACCCACATCTAGGAGTGGAAGACACACTCCCCCTCCTCTAGATCTTCGGGCTCAATCTTTTGGACCTTGGTGGTGGAAATGGTGGCACTGGGTTCTACATCAATATTTTTCTTCCCCTTATTGTTCCCCTTGTTGGGTTCTGGCTTAGAGTTGGAACATGCATCTGACTCTAAAGCTTTTAGCTCGGCCACCAGTGACTTCTTGGTGCAACACTCATTTATATTGTGGGTGGGGTTGTTGTGGAACTCACACCACTTTCCTGTGTCCTCCTTCATCTTCATGGTGCTATTATTTTCTTATGGCTATGATGAGTTACCCTAAGCCAATCCACCTTGGATCTATCCTTTTTCCTGCAGTTTGGAAGTGCCTTTCCCATGCTTCGGATTCACAGATCCAAGGTCTCGCTTCTTCTATTTAATTTTTTGCTTGATCTTGACATCATATCAGTGCATTGTGTCAAATGAGGAGATGTCCAAGAAATCCATATCTACTTGGATTTATTTTTAGAGATAGCCATGGTACTTGAGTACCATATTTTGCTCAGAATCCTTGATACCTAACTATGTGTGTAGGGTATGAAAAATATTCATGAACCCTAACACACCTTGGACCCTTTCTTATCGTAGTTTGGTCCATTTTAAATACTTATCTTCATAGTTTCCGACAGGGTAATATTGTTCCTTGACAACATCTTAGAAAGAATTCCAAGAGGGTGTAGCTAAAAGCAGTGAGGGTTCCTCCTCGCCCCTCTACTCACAGTACGTTTCCCACTAGTCCTTGACATGGGGGGTGACTTTAAGGAGTGCAAAAGTAATCTTTTCCCTATCTGAAAAAATATGGACTGAAACATATCCTTCCAGTAGATTTAACCATATATTTAGAGCATTTGCATCTATTTGACCTTAAAATATAGAAATTTCAAAGTTTACGTATACCTTAAAGGGGGTGGCGCTTCTGAAGTTACTGCTAGATGAAGATGCTTCACCTGCTAATACCCAAAGAAGGATCTGAGAAAAAATATCCATCATCTCGTTCCTTTGCCTCTTGAGGGCATCTTCGAGCAACAATTTGAAAGGATCTCCTACTCCCTTGTATTTATTTTCTTTCTCCATGGGAGGTCATCGGGGTCGATGATGCTGGTCTTGTAATGGTTCAACCAATTCAAGTCCCAACGCCTAATACCCCGACCTCATTTGAGATACACACAGAAAAATAGAGAAAGAGAATACCTCTCTAATACCACTAATATGGATTTATGAAGGAAAAAGATGAAAAATAGATTTAAACAAAAACATAGAGATACAACAAAATAGAACTTCAATTAATAAATAACAGTTGTTGAAAATTCTTTACATGCAGAAAGGAAACAAACTAGCTTGGGAGATGGTATCTTATCTCTAAGATGAGATGTGATGGCTACATGTCATTTGAACTGAGTTACAATGAGGATCTTGGTCATTTTTATTATCAATAAACAATGGGAAACCCTAAACATCCAAAAACCTAACCCTAGGAGATGAAGTGCCAAAATCTTGTGGGCGCTACCAATGTTAATTGGAATGTTAACTTCCCGAGGTTGTAACTTTGACATACGATCTTTGTTTGGCACATATGATAGCCATTTAGAAATACATATATGAGGAAAAAATGTTTTAATTGCATATGTGATGCCATGAGCCTCTTGTTTTCCTGTTTCCCTAAAAAATGTCCTTTAGGGCCTAAAAATGGTTCTGAAAGTTTAGGGGACAAAAAAATGCCAAAAATAGGAAACTTTCGAAATAGGAAAATGTGCTAGAAATTAGGAAACTAAAAGGAAGAAGTGTTGGGGATCCAAGTGTAATAGGCAAGTATCCACTGATATCCACCTAGATCATTTGGCCATTATATTGTTGCACAATATTTGGGTAAGGGGACATATTTGAGGTTCTAGAAGAAGAAATTCTCCCCAACCCTCATATTGCATCTGATAGTGTTAACTCTAGTACCATCATTATTCCTCACCTCGAAGAAACTCTTGAGTTCCATATCACTCCAAATAATCATAAGGATGATATATTTAATCATTCCTACATATTACCTCAACAACCCATTCCATTTGACAATTTTGTTGCTCAGCCCTAGTTTCGTCTAGGTGAGAATTTATTCAATATAATCCAAGCCATTACTTGTTATGGTGACACATATTCAAAAAACCATATATTTAGTACCTTTGACTCACATATGTAGTACCAAGTGAGATTGACACTCCACGATTTCCTTTCCCCCATTGTATTCATCCCTTCTTCCCATAAGAAGATAACCAATCCACAACAAATGGTGACATATTTGAACAAATTATTTTCCAAGTTGCACCCCTATTTCATGTGTATCACCTTAATTTGGGGTATTCCCTTAGCTTGATACGTATACATCCAATAGGGGGAGTCATTCCCACCTTTGCATACCTGATCACTTCCCCTCCATCATCACTTGCTGGGAGGAAGCATCTTATGCTTGGGGACATGATGGCCCCTCTATACAATTTCCCTTTTGGTTATTATGTGTTCTTAGCCTAGGCCCAAAAGGTCTAGTTAAGGTTTTTTATCCTCTCATTACTTGGGTAGTCTATCCTATCAGCCTCTCTAATGAGCCATCTACACATTCCTCAACCCTTCTTAGACAATTAAGGTCACCTACCGGAAAAATTGCATATCCCAATACTAAACCATCCAAACCATCCAATGGAAATGCACAAATGAATTGGAATTGGAGGGAAAATGTATTATATAAGAAAAATACACCAATTTTAACTTGGTCATTCCAAGGTCATACTAACTTCATTTGAAAAAATGTTAGCACTATTGGAAAGTTATTTCCAAGCTCTATAATGGGTGTCTCTTAGTTTTTGCTAATTTAATACTTCATTCAAAAGCCATTTTTTCCACAAGGCGTCAAGTCTCCTCATGTTTAAATCAAATTTCTTCATATTTTTCACTTTTACTCTGATACCACATTGTCTTTGCACTTGTTGACTCATGTGTCGATTTTCATCATGAGTAACTGTTGTTTGCTCATGTTTCTAGGGTATCCTTTGGTCTCATTCCCTGTGGCACTTCACATATCAGTAACATCACTTCATTCCTTTCATTTTCCTTTCATTTAGTGGATATCACTTTCGTGACCTCCACACTTTGGTATCTCAATCAACCCATCCATATATTGCATTTTCCACCTATGAAGTGTTTGAGGCTTCCTCACATGGGAACTCCAACACCATTACCCCTTTGCATTTTGGTGCCCATGCCATTTAACCCCCCTTCACATTGAGAGTCTAGTTTTTCTTCATACCAGAGCCAACATCATTTTCATTTCACATTTTCATGATGTCAACCCATGTCCCCCCATACTCTCCCCTCTTCTTACCTCTTGGTTTTCCCTAAGAGGGCCTTCCACCACTTGTACTCAGTTCGACCAGTGAAACCAACATTGAGTCATCCTTATTTAGAGAATCATATATGAGTCACCATTGTGTCCCATGGAGTCTATCCATAACCACATTGTTTCCTCTTATAGTGTTTCATCACCTCCATGTTTCATGCCCATCCTGTATTCCTAAGATTTGACTTCCATATGTGTTGATCCATCTTTGTAATGCTTATGTCCGATTATCTTAGCATCCCCATTGGAACCTTTTTAGTCACTTCTAGGTCAACCTTACATGGCATGCTATGACGATAGAAGTTTTAAGCCCACCCATTAGACCTTTTTCTTTATCACCCTTGGTTTAAGTCTCTTAATAGTTACATTATCCATTTTCGTCATGCCTTTGTTGAGGAACCATCATTTCCTTAGCTTTGGCTAACACTCCTCTATCGACTTCAACACATTTATTTTAGGAGAGTGGCCTAGAGGACAACATATCTTAGATCTAATTTCTTCATTTCTAGATGCTTCAGATCAATCAAATGGACACATAATATCCCTTTGACTTGGTAGTTTCTCTCATGCTTTACTCTAGCTTATTATCACATAATTGAGAACCATACACTTGATGGTCCAATGCTTTAGTAGATTGTACCTGTATCCCCTGGGCATGTGTGAGATGTTCCTAAACCTCAAGAGGGGGTTTCCCTTCAGGCAATCCCTTGCATGCCAAACCATTAACAGTTCATGTTCCAACCTCAGATGTAGTTCAGTAGATTTGACTGAATTCGTTTATGCCATTCGTAGAGCCCACTACATGATCCCCCTTTCAATTGGCTCATTCTAATCTTCAGAGCCATTTCCTATTCAACATGGCTTCTTTAGTTGTGACCTCTCCCTCTCATTAGCCTGGGGACATTTGGTCGTATGTACTCAGCTCAAGAACATTCATTGTATCAATCCTAGCCCTTTTATTCCAGTAACATGTATATGGGAATTTGTATTTCATTATATCATCCCCTAGCCCACTGATGCCAACATATTATGTATTATACATTATTTTTAATAGACCCACTTTGTTGGAAACATCATTATTCTTTGTACTCACTTATCTCAACGAGTGTGGGTATGCCTCTCCCACCTCATTGATATTATGTACACCCACTTGGATAATTTTTATTAGCAAGTGGTATCACCTCCTCCTCACGTGGTTCATCCCTTACAAGTAGTGGCTCTCTATCTCTCTCTCTATGACTACCTCCTATGTCTACTGAAAGGAATTTTTTTATGTATTTCAGTCATATGATATGCTCCTAACAATCAAACATTGGGGACAATCTATTATCATCTAAAAAGTAATCACCTAGCCATGTTTTACTAGGTTGATCAAAATACACCATGTACTATGGGTTTTACACATTAAAACCCACTTTCACCTTAGGAAATAACCCAAGGAACCACTTTTCCTAAGTAAATTTTGTTTAATTAATTTACCCACATGAGAACAACCCATAAATTCATTAATTTTATGTTGTTCTCATATTTTTACCCATTAAAGTGAAAATAATTAAAAATATTTTCACTCATAATTTTCTGTTTCCATAGGAATAATTAAACAATTCATTTAATTATTTATTATTCTTTAATTCTTTCAACATTCTCTTAGGAATCATTTATTAAATCATTATTTAATAATTATTTCTAACCCATTTGACCATTTCACCTAGAAGTAATTTAATTAACCCATTTTGTTTATTAATTATTTCACCCATTTTTATTAATTAACTCAATTAATAGTGCTTCTTTGATTTAATTATCTAAATAAAGGTTATTGACCATTTCTTTCACCTTTTCCTCTCATAAAAAATAACAAAATATCAAAACTAGTTATATATTGGTTTGGTCCAACAAATATTTTATTATTTTACCAAATCAAGGCTTATCCACCTTTTAATTATAAATAGAGAGATTTTTCTCCACTCTCTTTACCATGACCATTTCATCATAACCATTTTGATCCTTTGCCTTTTGACCTCTCCACTATATTTTTATCTTACCATTATGCTCTTAGTGCAATACAAAAAGAGGGACAACCATATAGCTTGCAGGAAAGGGAGAACAATAACCCTCCAATGGAGGAGGACATAGCGACCATTGTTCACATATTTTCCTCCAACAAGTGATATCTATTTGAAATCTAAAACTTCATTCATTAACCATATTGGCTTTATAACTTTGTTTTATTTTTCATATTTTTTGTATGTAGCACTCTTTTTATTTCTATGTGGTTTAAGGACCCCAAAGATCAGTGGCACCTACATCCGTGGAATATTTGTACCAGGCAGATCCACCCGAAGGGATCACTTCGTGTTGGCTCAACCACGAAGCCTGATCCCAAGAGCATTGATATAATTGAACTCATGACCTCTCAATAGTAAAGGTGTTTAACGACAAGGGACTCAACCAATCAAGAGGACCCTCGAGACTATATGTAATACTCTTTTCTTTTATGATCTTAATAATGTTATAGATTTATTTATTAATACAAACATTGTTACAACTCAGGTTTATATCTATATTTTTTGTTGTTACTCTATTTAAAACCACCAATAGAAAAATGTTGTTTGTTAATCCTTGTGCAAATTACCCACTAACAAGATCATAAATAAATAACATTAAAAATATAGAAAATAAAAGTTTTCTATTGGGAAATCAAGTAAATAATTATAAGACAACATCAAATTTTTTGGAGCAAGTTTTATTGGAATTTCAAGAAAATACATAGGAAAAAAAGTTCTCTTAGCCCAAAGCATCCAAACTACCAGGATTAAGATTACAATTATATATCATGTATAAAGAGAACGTCATTTGGAAAGACAACCAGAGAAGACTCAAGATGAACTAGATTTCATCAAACAAATATAGAAAAACAAAGGTCATGAAGGTAAATATAAAATATATGAAATCAAACAAGGTACAAGATACTTGGGTATGATTTTTCATGAACCAGAAGAAAAGATAGAAGAGGAATAATTATCTAGATTATTACTCAATAATTAGATTTCATTAACGGCACAACTACACAGCGTAAACTTGGTTCTCCAGAGAACTACAACACATCAAATCAAGTGATGAAGAAATTTGAAGAAGTACTATGAACAATAATTTTGAAACATATTAACCATCAAGAAAGGATAGCTTCAAAAGTTTCTCCACTAAACTCAACTAAAGTGCTCTTACCTAGCTGTCAAAAAACTATAAATTGGTTTAATAAAGAGTTGTCTATCCAAAAATAAACATGTTCTCCAACATCATGAATCATCTAATGGATTTTTTGAAACGTAAAAATATGGCAAGTAGCCAAAGAATCGACCCTAAGTTCACTAGAGGGTTGAGTTTAGGTGATTATTTCGACCAACTCCTTGTAATTTTATAAATAATAGAATTTAGGGAGTTATACAAGAATACGTTTGTTTTATGTATGACTTGTTAAATAATTATGTATTAGAACTATTTTGCATACTTTGATTAATGAAGAAGTCATTCATTAGCTAGAGCACATTTTATAAAGAAGATAATTTACAAAAGTTGAATGATGTGGATTACTCTAGAATTTGTTTTTTCATTAATGTCATGTAAGATATATATAGAGAAGAGATACTTGAATTCATTTATTTAATTTTATTTGGCAATATTTTAAGCAATTTTTTTATGTAGGTGAGATTTTTCTTTTCTAAAAATGTTTTTTTAATCAAATACTTCACCTAGAACTATTTCTTGGAATTAAATGGTGCAAAATTGTCTTGCTTTCATTATAATTAAAGTTAACATTTTGAACAATAATTGATTTCTCTATTAGTAAATAGCAGTTTCACTTTTTTATTGTGAATGTATCAAAAAAATTAAAAATTAAATATAAAAGGAGACATATAGTAAAGCTCATCAAAAGGCATCAAAGGAAAATATATCAAGTGGAAGCTAGTAGGTTTAATTCCCCATCGACAAGGGTTCTATTCTCCAAAGCGTTTTTAGCCTATATGGAAAAAAATGTGTACAAGTTGAACATTCATGTTGAAAAAAAATAATATAAACCCAATAAGGCATGGATCTTTGAATATCTTGAAATTGAGGTGAATAGTGGTAGCCAGTGTGATTAGATCCTCTTTATTGCCTAGATTAGTCATTTGAAGTTACCGATTCACCAATTATTGTTAAAAAATAAATATCTCATCGAAAGACTACTATGCCATAAATCCATAGGGTTACTCCACTCCAAATAGAGGAGAGTATAATTAGGCATGTCCACTACGTTTAATCCCTAATGTTGATTCTTAGGCATTTAACCCCATTAATAGAATTGTCACTAAAAGGAGTGCTTAAATTTGTGTAGCAAATTTAGTTCTGAAAACTAGGTCATCTACAAACAATCCACATGTAGACACTAAGATTCCAAATCCTAAAACATCCCTTGAAAATTTAAAACCTCAAGTTTTGGAAAACTTTGAACAAGATATAATTGATATGGAAGTACCATACATAGAATCAAACGAGAAGGTTAATGCTTTTATATGTATGAACCAACCATGCACTAGGTAGACTGGTGTTTTTCACATTTCCTCTTAAAGAAGTAGTACCACATAGGGAGTTACAAAAAGTAGGGAACAAACCTTAGTTCACGTTGTAGAGAATTTAGTTGAGGTATCTTTACAAGTGATTTCACAACCTCTAAACTTAATTCTTCCAACCCTAAATCTTACAATATTCCAATTGTAAATAAGGAATCTAAAAGACAATCAAAATCAAAATCTAGCATTGAAAACTTAAACACAAGTTTTGTTTTATCAAATGTGGTGAATCGTTAGAAGTGGAATCAACTCTTGTTGGCAAGGGATTCCTTCACTTTACCTATAAAAATGCACAATTTATGCAAGCATCTTGAGTAGTTATTGTCATAATATGTTCTTGATCCTTTCGTCCCTCCAAATGATAATATCAAAAAAATTATTTTAGCAATAAATCTAAGGAAATCACAACATGAAGATGTAGTGTGTATACCTTTCCCTTATACTTTTGAAATAAATATTCTACTTGGTACTTTAACCTACTAGCAAGATCAATTGCCAATTCGGGTGATTTTCAAATGTCCATTTTGGATAAATTTGAGTAATAATATTGCTAGAGAATTAGTGGCTAAACTATTTTTACTAATGATGGTTTCTAAGGAAAGAGTTAAGGAATTCAACCAAAGGTTCACTACAATCATTAACAAGTTTAAGATTAAAAAAAAAAAAAAAAACCTACCCAAGTACTGCAAATAGAAGTTTTTTGAAAATGCTCTACTAAACCCAATTTCCATAATCATCAAATGAGAAAGAAAGAAAACTTTAGCTTTAAACTTTGAAGTAGAAAAAGAAAATGTAAAGCTTGAAATGATGAGCTATAAATAAATCCATGTTGCATTTACTAAAAAAGGATTGTTTTTAGCCAAAGAAGAACGTAATCTTGCATGAACTATAACCTAAAACAACCATAGAAAGTAATTAAAATGATTAATCATTTCAAATAAGTAATAAAAGAATAAATCTAGAGAGGGTACCTTAAAGAACACATAGACACTTATTTAGAATACATGTCCCTCCAAAGCCTATTGAACCCTCACTTATTGTTATATTTGTATTTTCCACCACAGGCCTTGTAAAGATGTTATAAGATGTTAAGAAGTTGGAATTCCCTTTAATAAAGGAAAATTTGCTCATCGAATCCCTACTCATGCTTCTTCTTGGTGGAAGATTGGTCAATTGCACCTTCATCATAGAACAACCACGGTTAGTCGTGGGTTTCCCATGCAAAACATGTGGCCACTCCTTGGACCTTCAAGGACTAGATAATTTTGAGGATATCAACATGCAATGGTTTGGCATAAGATACTAATTGAGCATGTAACTTGTTCATGACTTGTATCCACCCAATTCACATGAAATGAAGCCTATTATTCATTCCTCCAAGAATTCATGAGAGGAGGAAAAATCTAGAAGATGGAAAATGAAGAGATAGAAGCATCCATATGCTAGTGAAATAGAGAAATAAAGGCTTGTTCTATAGTTTGCACCATATTATTGAGTAGGAAATTAACACTAGCTAGTCCCTACGGACTAGGTGAGGACACATTACCATGATATAGTGCTAGATCATGCTTTTTCAACAAGGTGAGCTTGTAGCCAAGGAGAAAGTTCCAAGTATTGGAGCTTAGAGTACGACAACAAATCTCAAGGTAAATAATCTTTGTTGTAAATCTATTTCATTTAATGTATATCTATAGTCTTTCTGCCTCCAAAATCTATATGTTCATTAATCTATCTTGTATCTTGAATATGATTTTGTTGATCTATGTAGGCTTGGGATTCTAGATTAGGACTCAATTATGAAAAATTCATTTGTTATGTTATAAGGTATGAAGAAGGTCGTGTTTGTCTTATTCTTGTGCAAGTAACAAAGTGGGGTACCATCAGTTGAATTGGATTAGTAGCAAAGAACAACAAATATGTTGGATAACCATTGGAATTTATGTAAGCTTATCATTTATTTCTCTCATTTCCTTATGAAACTATATATTAGCTCTACTTGAAAGAATTATATTATCTATCATGTTTTTTTTCATTGATCTATATTCAACCAATGAGGGCATTTTCTTATTTGTAGGTGAATTTCCCTTCAAGAATCAACATTCTACCAAATTTCTTTCTACTAGTATTGTGGGCTAATATTTCTTCCACCTTTATCAGTGACTGGATGCATTTCCTCCACCAACATATCTTATACAAACTTATTTCATATATAATGGAAAATTTAAGATATCAACACACCTTGAAATACATTGATCTTAATTTTCCTTGTTTCCAACTTGAATTAAGATTTTGTAAACTTCATTGATGCTTGTAAAATTACGCCTTTTATTGTAAACTTTGGATTTCCCTTAAGAGGGTTTGCCTCTAGTCCAGAGTAAGAATTTCTTATGCAACATCATGACCATCTTGCTCCAACTCCTTATCTTTCCCTTACTCTTATGAATTTTCTATTGTGACATGAAATCCCACCAAATTGTAGTGTGTAACTTCATCTTGGTACTCATGAATTTTAATCTCTAATGGTAATCCATGTTCGCAAACTCAAAATACATTTCCAAATCCTTGAGCCAATTGATTAAAGTTTTCTCCTTTAAGATTATATCACATTAAGAAACTTCAATCTTTGTTGGACCTCTCTTATTTTTCAAAAAATCATGAGTTATGTTTCAACATCTCATTTTTTAACTTTATATTATTGCTTATCTATTGTTGTTGATACACTCTCTTAGATTCATTAATTTTTTTGCTTTCTACCCAGCTCACTAACTCTTCTCCTTAGTGTCTACAATTCTATTCAATGTTGTGCCTTCACATGTTCTCAACATTTTTGCTACTTCTCAACTAAAAACTATTAAAAGCCTTCTTGAATTATTTTTCTTCTCCTCTACACCTCCTATAGCTTCCATCCCTACTCTAATGCCAAATGGTGTAGTCAAGAGTGCAATCATGTTAACTAACTGAATCATCAAACTTTGCAAGATCAATGGTATGCAATTCACATGTTAGAATACAAATTAGGTACAACAACAAAATAAGCATGCATACACACAAACAACATAAGAACCTAATTAGATAGTCATTAGAGAAATTGTCTACTCATTCACATTTCTTAGCATATAGAATGAGTGGACCTAACAACCAATAACACGTGCTTCCTCCTTGGAGATACTAAGTTCAAATTTGGAGGGGAGGAATGTATGTACACCTCTATAGAGGAAACAATTAAATCGTCGCATGGAGGGAATCTCATACATCAATTTGGTGTTTGGCTAGCTTGTGACCTTAATTTATGTTATTATTATTTATCATTAAAATACTTGTAAGAAAATTATTCTCGTGTCTCAGCTTTCTACCAAGTTGACTTAATTGCCTCCTACAACTCTATAACTCATGTGCATTGTCGAATAATAAGCTAACCTAACTCAAATGACAACAATCCTAATTATTCATTCTTTTAATTGATTATCTAACTTCTCCAAACTCCTCATCTTCATATTACATCTCTTCATATCTATTTTGAAGATTTTACTACTAAAATTTCAATTTTATCCATAGCAATTCAACCTCTATTAGAATCTTTCATCTTTCTTTAGTAAATTTCATTATTATACACTCTTAGCATTCTTTCCATGCATATTAAACCTTTATTATACACTTTTCTTTACTAATAAATTTACCAAACACACCCTTATACTTCATTATGCTTACCAAGCACACTCTTAAACTTAATTATTTTAGGAGTAATCCCACATTCAAATAAAATAATAATATAAAATTTGCCACTTATATATAACCTAAATAAAATGTATATGCCTTTTTAGTGCCATAATGGTAATGCAAGAAATACAATTCAATATCGCAAGACCACATTTTTATTTAAAATCAAACATCACCCCAAGAGGAGGCAATGCAACAAGTATAATACATAACAATGATGAAGTTTAAACTTAGGCCTTGTATGATCATGATTAAAAGTTAAGCACAATGGGGTACTTGTCATTTAAGGGGAAAACGGCATTGAATAGAAAAAGCAAACAATAGATAGCATATTACTTTTATTCACCATCACATGGGATGGATGGAAGGAAGAAAAATGCCGTTCATGCACTTTGATGGAATTGAGTGTAGCTTCCTACAAAATCATAAAACTCACTAGATTGAAAAAATAAAAATACAATGTAAGACCACCTCATCATTCAACTTTTAGCATTGACTACTCACAAAATATAGTGGAAATGATGTGGCAAATGGCTATTTTGGGTGGAAAACATTATTATTCATATGGGCTTTTATGATGTCCATAGTTAAGTCACATTTACTTGCATCCTTAAAATCATAATTGTCCATTTTTCTAAAGGGAATTATACTCACTTTCAAAAAGTGAAGGTTGGTGTGATCATGTGATCTGCAGTGGAAATTATATATCTATCTTATGTTTTTATTTTAGTAGTACTGTAAATTAAGTGAGATAGTGTGCTATTCTTAGTTAAAATAAGATGGAATACTTAACATAAACACATAGTGTTAATGTATATGTCTAATATGATGATTCCAATAACGAAATGAAAAATATTATAATTGATAGTGCTATTGACTTTAATATTACAAAAAGTACAAATCTTTAGATAGGGATATCGTTTGGATTAGGATCATCACATCCTTTGTCCTTGCATTAGACATAATCGCAACAAGTCATAACATTGTCTAGTCAAATATTTTATTAATTATAATTATTTCTTTGCACTAGACCTAATATTACATCAAATCATAGCATTACATAAAATATCCAAAAAAAGGCAATTTAATTATAAATTATAATTAGATTTTTTTCATAATTATGTCACACTTCACTAATAATCAATGTAGTATGTTCAATAGTTTACCATGTACCATGTTTAATGATTTAACCATGTAGTATGTTTAATGGTTTAAATATAATATAATTTCATATTAATGATGTGATTTAATTTAATTAAATACAAAAATAAAAATAAAAATATTTCACTAATAATTAATGTAGTATGTTTAATAATTTACCATGTAGTATGGTTTAAATATAATATAACTTCATATTAATGACGTGATTTAATTTAATTAAATATAAAAAAAAAAAAAAAAATATTTTTATAATATATATTATTTTTTAGAATGTATAAATTTAAATAATATAGAATATATATTTAATAATTTTTTATTTTTTTTTTTGCTAAAGCAAGAGTGTTTTTCGTTTCTCATTCAAAGGTTTAAAAAATTTACAAAACTATGTTACAAGTCCCGGACATAGTCAACGGGCACAGTCGGGGACTGCCAAACCCTAAACAACGGGCTGCAATCCTTATAACAAACAACCCACTAAAAAACAAACTCCCGTACACAAAAGGAGAATAGACTCAAAGCACAGAATAAATCGGGTTAAAACCCATGCAACTAAGAGATCCGCCATTCAGGAGCCAACACATAGAACTCGAAAAGCACGAAGGATAACTCCTCGAACTAGCTTGACGTACTAGAGTCGTTGATCTTCCCTCCCCTAATCCGATGGCTGAGGAGAATATCGCACAGAGAAGAAGCACGAGGATAACCCGCGCGATATGGGTGGTATTCTCTCTCCGCCCACTGCCACGTGTTGATTGATGAATGGCATCAGAGGCAAACCTTGTAAAACCACTTTAGGGCTCGAATGCGTGCGATAAACCACAAAACCGCTTAGCCTCTAATTCCTTTGTGAACGAAAACCACTTGTACTTTGTCGCCTGCCATCCAAAGGAGAGCCTTCAAGACAACGCGAATGAGAGAAGAGGCTAGATGAACCCTGGTCTTCCATCCTCTTCCCTGCCTGACTTGAGAAAAGCTCATTGTCAGTGCGAGCCAGACTGTAGCATTCTTCTCTCAAATTCCCTACAAGCCTCATTTCCCATTTGTAAAAATTGTATTCATTCTTGCAGAGCACCCCTTCATTTGCTAGCTGGTCCGCTACTCTGTTGGCGTTTTTGCGAACATGAGCAAAACTTAGGGTTCTCAGGATTCTCAGATGTGATTGAATGCGCCGATAAACCTGCAACAATCTCTAGTGGTGTGAGATTTTCTCAGGGTCTAAGCCACTAGCTATTCTTTTTATAGAATTGATTGTTAATTCAGAATCAAATTCTATTATGGAGTTATTCATGTTGAGATTTCTCAGAATCTATAAGCCCTGTTCTATGGCCATTAGTTCCGCCATGTTGTTGGTAGCATTCCCTAAGTAGCTATGGAAGATGACTATTAAATTCCCCTTGTCATCTCTGATGGCACCTCCATACCCTGCTTCCCCTGGGTTACCTTTCGAGGCTCCATTTGTATTTAATTTTAAGTACCCAGGGGGGGGGGGGGGGATGCCAGAAGTCCTGCCTCATAGTAGTGCGAGATGGAATCTGGATAGAGCCCTGAGGGACCATCTTCTGTAGGCCCAAAAGAAGAAGAATTTGAGCGTCCTGATGAGAAGGCTAATTCTCAGTAGGGTGTTTCTGAAAAGTATTAATAGTCTCTTTGAGCTGCCTGAGGAGGCGATTTATGATGATTTGGGGTAGGCTGGATTTTTCCATGAAAATTCTATTATTATGTTCTTTCCAGACATTCCAAATAAGGAAGCCGGGGATCAGGGTCCAGGCTGAGTTGACAGTCTCATTCTCTGAGAGTTTTTTTCTCCAATTCTTTAAGGTTTTGGAGATGTCATTTTCATCTCTGTTAGTTTGTCTAAAGATACAGGTTGCCCAGTTCCATAGGGTAGAGGTGAAAGTGCAGAGGCTGAGAAGGTGATCCCTCGTTTCTTCTTGGATACCACATAACTGGCATTTGGAAGGTCCTACAAAACCTTTCTTTCTAAGATTTTCCCAAGTCAAAATCTTTTTGTGATGAACCATCCACATAAACAACTTGATTTTCATCCATTGAGGGTGCTTCCATAGGTCCTTCCAAGTGTTATCCGGGTTTGAAAAATTGTATCCAGTGACCACATATTTGGCTTCTTTGAGGTTGAAATTGCCCTCATTGCTTCTTCCCCATCTAAGTTGATCTGGGGACGACGAGATCAAAATTTTCCTTTTTTCTAGGATTTTGGCAAGAGTTTTTGCCTAGATCTTCAAAGGAGATTCTTCACTATTAATTGGTACTTTCCAAGTTCTCCACTTGCCATTGTTTCTAGTTTTATCCCAAAAGTCGCTAACCTTTTTTATTCCTTTGTTGACAGTTTCCTCTCTGAGAATGTCTAGTCCTTCTCTACTTAAGTTGGATTCCTGTTGCTAGTTATCCTCCCAAAACCAAGCAAGCTTTCCATTCCCAATCTCCCAGAAGTTGTGATTCTGAACTAAAGCTCTGTTCTCCCAAGCATTATTCCAGATGTGGGAACCCCTGATGTGCCCTATCATTCTGATTAAGTCCCCCTCTCTCCATTTTTTTGCATATTTCTCCTTCTAAAGCTTGGCCCATGGGTTGCTGGATTCCTTCAACCATCTCCACCAAAGTTTGGCCCCCAAAACTTTTTTAAGAGTTTCCGAGTCATGGAGACCAAGACCCCCATGAGGTTTGGGCATGCAAAGTTTGTCCCAAGCTACCAGCGCCCATTTCTTCTTTTCCTCACCTTTTCCCCATAGAAAGTCTCTTTGCATGTTTCTTATTTGCTGGGCAACTCCACCAAGGATAGGAAGAGCTGAAAACATATAAATTGGAAGAGACTGCAGGACCGCCATTGTGAGAACGGGCCTACCAGCAAGGTTTAAAGATCTACTTGTCCACTTGTAGATTTTGTCCTTTAGTTTATTGATCAAAGTTTCCCAAACCTCCTTGCTCTGAGGTTTGTCAGTGAGAGGTATTCCCAGATATTTGGAGGGGAGTTGGTCTCTCTGAAATCTGAGAATTCTGGAGAGGTTTCTCTGAATTGCAATATTTGTATTGAAAAAAAACACTTTAGATTTTGAGAGACTTACCTCTGTACCAGCTGCTAAAGAAAAATCCTGTAGGATTTGTTTGTAGGCTTTGGCTTCTTTGACCGTTGGTATGCCCTGTAACATAGTGTCATCAACAAATTGCTGATGAGTTAACGTGTTCCCTTCCTGGGTAAGCTTGAGACCCTGGATTGTACCCTCCCTTTTGGCAGAAGTGATTGCTTTTCCTAATCCTTCCATCATGAGAATAAAAGAAAATGGTGAGAGCGGATCTCCTTGCTTGAGGCCTCTCGAGGGTCGAAAGGATTTGGAGGGACAGCCGTTGAGGAGGATGGAAAAGCTGGCTGAAGTAACCAAAGCCATAACGCATCTTATCCAATTCTGGTCAAAGCCATAAGCAATTAAAACTTCTTTGATATATAACCAGCTCAGTTTGTCATAAGCTTTCACTAGGTCTAGTTGAATGATCATCCTTGATTTCTTATTATTCTTGAGAGAGTGGACTATTTCATGAGCTTGAATGATGTTGTTAAGAATTTGCCTTCCTTCCACATAACCAATTTTCTATTCCAACAAGAGTGTTGGTAGGAGGGGCTTTAGTCTGTTTGCAATAACTTTGGAGATGATTTTGTATATCACATTACAAAGGGCTATGGGCCTGAACCAATATGGAGTCATTGCCTTATCCTGTTTAGGAATGAGGGCAATGAAAGAGGTATTTAGCACTTTTAGGATTGTTTTTGAAATCCTTGAGTCGTCCACCACTTCTAGAATATCATTTTTTACTATTTCCCAGCTTGCTTTGAAGAAGTCTACGTTAAAACCGTCTGGTCCAGGTGCTTTCCCATTGTGCATCTCATTTATTACTTCTTTTACCTCTTCTTCTGATACCGGTCTGTTGAGATTGAAATTGTCTTCCCTAGACACTAGTTTTGGAATATGATTTGTAAATTTTTTGATAGCTAGAGATCTATTTGAGATAGGTCCTCTACTATTTTTTGAAAATGTTATACCAGAACAAACTCCATATCTTTGTGTGTTGAGCTCTCTTCCTAGCAGATCTATGAGCTTTGTGATCCGATTATGGGCCCAATGTTCCATGGTAGATTTGTGAAAAAACCTTGTGTTTCTTTCTCCTTCTTTGAGCCATTGTACTCTTGATTTCTGCTTCCAGAAGATTTCCTCCTGTTGACATCTGGTGTCCCATTCCTGTTGTAGTGAGTCTGCTTGCAATTTCCTATCTTCAGTGAAGCCTTCCTTGATAAGAGTTTGGTTAATATTCTGAAGCTTTTGTTCCACTTCTCTTTTGGCTTTAAAAATATTTCCAAACTCACTTTTGTTCCAATCTTTGAGTTTAGTCTTGATGTGCTTGAGTCTCTATTGCAGCATGAACATTTTTGTGCCTTGAACCAGTAAATCTTCCTTCCACCACTTATCAATGTTGGATATGAAATTAGGGTGAGTGAGCCAAACATTTTCAAACCTGAAGGGTCTATTCCTTGGAGTGCCAATAAAAGAAGCTTCTAGCTGAATTGGCCAGTGGTCCGACCCTCCAAAAGGTAGGATAAAAGCATTCAAGTTAGGCCCCGAGAGGAGGAGGTTCTCCGAGATTAGGAATCTATCTAGTTTTGAAGCAACCTGTGATGCTCCTCCCCTCTTATTGTTCCAGGTGAAGATCCCATTTGCTGTTTCTAAGTCCACTAGCTTCAAATTGATGAGGAAGTTCTAAAAGGCAATAGAATCCTTGCCTATTAGTCTAGTGCCTCCTTTTTTTTCTATAAGAGATTTGATCATGTTGAAATCTCCACCCAGAATCCAGGGTATTGTTGGGTGTCTCTGTCTAAGCTCCTCCAATGAGGTGAGAATCTTGAGTTTATCGTCAGGATTTTGAGGACCATAGACATTAGTAACCATATAAATATCCTTGTCACCTAAAGGTTGGATAACCATTGAAAGATAGTTCCTAGATGCTTCCGCATCCAAAATGTCAAATTTCTGGGGATTCCAGAGAGTGAGAATCCCTCTCGTTGTCTTATTGGCTTTTACTTCTAGGTATTCATACTTACTGAGCTATTTGCTATGTATCTTCCAGAATTTATCTATTAAACACTTTATTTCCTATATGAACACCATATCTGGGTTTTCTTCTTTTATTCTGCTGCTGAGATTCCTCTGCTTTCTTTTACTTCCTAGACCCTTGATATTCCAAGTTGTGAGCTTCATGATGATGGGTTTTTGAATGAGTAACTGGTAAGATATTTCATCTTACCTGAGTTGATCATGAGCTTTCCACACTCTATTAGCAGTTCATTTTGACTCTTTCTGCCTCTTTTCCTGCCTGGGTTCCTAGCCGAGTGTCCTGATATTTCCTCCATTGATTTGACCCCTTCTTGGTCCTGTCTTTCATGGCTTCTTTTGTTTCCTGAGGTTTTTATCTGAGATCGCCAAAGGAAAAGTTGTTGTACTCTATCAAACTCCTCTTGTGGTAGGGAGTCTATCCCTTTGCTAGTTCCCTGGTTTAAGAATTTCTCCAGATCAAGATTCTCCCTCTCAAGTATCTCATATAGCTCTTGGTCCTCAGTCCCAACTTCACTAGGGGTCATCTCTTGATCCCTGCTTTGTTCCATGTTGTTTGGTATGCCTTCCTGTAGTTTGTTGTTATCCTGTATTATTTCCATGCTGTCTTCCTTTTCTGTCTCTTTAGGATGATTGTCCAGAGTAACATCTTTTTCACTCTTCCCCCCTTCTTCTTCTAAAATTTCAAAACTATTGCGACTTGCTACTTTGTTATCACTCTGTTTTTTCTAATACCTTCTTCCTATGCCTTTCCCTTTGCCTCCTATCTTGGTGAATCCTTCGGGATCTTTGTGTATGTTGGTCCTCGGATTCTCCTCCCGCTTGTTTTGTGGGAAATCTCTGAAAAGGTGTCCATGTTCATGACATTTCCAACATCTAAAAGGGACATGTTCATAGTCCACCGCCTGTACCCATTCCTCATCATACACTTCTAAGACCACTTCATCCGGGAGAGCTCCCGATAAATCCATTTCCACACATATTCGTGCGAAGGAAGTATATTTCCCTCTCAAAGTTGCCTCTGAAATTTTTAGAAAATGTCCTAATTTATTTCCTATAGCTTTCAGGGATTCAGGGAACCAATAATCTAGAGGCAGGGAGTAAAGTCTTATCCATACCGTGACCGAAGTGAATGTCTCCTGCTCCAGGACAAAGTTCATTACCCAAGGTTGCATATAGAGTCCTACAACATCATAGAAATAAGGTCCTCCTTCGAAAACTCTGTCTTTATCCTCTAGGCTGTTGAAAACCACTGTGAAGAAGCCCTTGGACCCTAGATGAAGAGTGATATCCCCTTTTGGTTTCCAGTTGTTTCTAATCCAAGTATACAGATTCTTCTCTGTGGTCCATAAGCCCATAAACTTACATATAATAGCATAATTTGTCATGTGATCTCTGTGCTCTTGCAGTGTAGGATCATTTAGAACCACCCTAGGTTTGGTGGCAGTCTTGGGATTACAAGATCCCTCTGCCGAGTTGTACCCCTTTTTCTTCTGACTACTGTCCTCTGGAATCTTCTCCCTTCTGACTGTCCCGTGAGTTTTTTCCTAAACATCATCTTTGCTTCTTTCTAGTTCTGTTGAGTCTATATTTTTTTCCTTTCTCCCAGGGTCTCCTGAATCTGTTCGAACTCGTTTCTCTGCTTTTATTTGAAACAACGTTGTTGTAGGAGGGAGTGGAACTCCCTCCTCGTGGCACCTCCATTGTTCTCAGCTCACTCCTCCTGTTGCTTCTTGCTTCGAACCCTAACTCTTGAAAAAAAAATCAAATAAAAAATCAAGTGGGGATGAATCTTATATTTAATAAATTTAAATTTAAATAATTTTTAAAATATAAAATAAAAGTTTTTATTATGATAAATAGTGTAATTAACTTTGATTTTAAAATGTATTTTTTTCCAATGTAAACGTCTTTTAATTTAAGATTATCACAATTTTTGTATTTGCAATAGACATATAATATCATATCAAATCATAATATTGTTTAATTCTACATTTTATTATATACTATCATATCAAATCATAATATTGTTTAGTTCTATATTTTATTACACATAATATCAGATCCAATCGTAATATTTCCTAGTCACACATTTTATTAATTTTCTTTTACAATAATAAGTTTTTAACAAAGATTATCCTATTATCAATTATCATGATTATCCTATTATCAATTATCATTTAGCTTTTCTGAAAATTAGCATTACATCTCACTAACAATCAATGTAATATGTTTCATATGTCTAGTAATTTACAACAACATAATGTCATATTATTAATGTTGATTTTAATTTTTTTTCTCAATTATTACATCATTAAAAAACAATAATGTTTTTATAATTCAAAAAAATTGCATTGGAATATAATAAACTTTAAAATGTATAAATTTTATTTTAATTATACAAATGTTAAATAGCATGTAATATATTTTGTTTTCAAGAAAAAAAATACAATTTTATTTCATTGAAATAAAAATACGATCCTCACATAGATGCAAAAACATTCAACATTTTCTTAACTGTCAAAACATGTTCATAAATTACCCATTACTTACAATGTCTTAAACTAATCACCAACCTCACATCTGCTAGAAATTGTTTATAAAAATTTTCCACTAGTGGCTAACCTCATGTATATCAATACTACTTATACCCCATATTTCCTTGTACATAAATAACTAATACAAAATTGACAATCCCATAATGATATCTAACATTCCATGAGAATTTATAGCTAAAGTTAAGCCCATAAATCCAATTGTAGTGTTTGTGAACCACCTTCCCAATTCTCCACAACATGCATCTCACATAGAGGTAAATAAAGGCCTTCCTTTCACAAACTATATGTTCGTTGGTTCAACTCTTGGAATTTATGCTTAATATGAAAGATATCAAATACCACAATTGCTTGCTTAAAACTATCAATCAATCCTCATAAATCCAATTTGTCAACCTCTTATAACCATTCATCCAATTCACCACAAAACATGAATTGTCAAATAATTGCAATGAGGAATGACCAACTTCGAAGGATTTTTCAATCAATATTTTGAGCACTAAAAACTCAATAAGACTATTAGTCCCCTGATCACCACAAGTCTTTTGTAACACACCCACTCCTAATCCCATCCCACAACACCAAAGCACAAGTTAGAAGGAGTTGGCTACTATGCTAACCCAAGATCTAAGGTAGCATTACGGAAATGAGGTCTAATTTTTTTTTGATCTTTTTCAAGTTCCTTAAAAATTCATATGGATGATTTCATTATGTTCATCTCGTCAGGGAAATTCAGATGATATATAATTTGTCCCAATTTGACTCTTGGATCATTCAGTATGGCCATTTGAATCCCTAATCAATTAAAGGGTGCCACGATATTGGGATGCCACATGGTGCCCCTGTGGAGCCCTCATGGTTGTCCAAGTCTTAAGCCACCTATCATTTGTCGACCCGTTCATACTCTAGATCACATACTGACCCTTTTTGGCTACTCACAAGGCTAAAAGGGAAGCTTTCAACACACACACACACACATGTTTGATTATTACGCATGGGCACGAGCCACCCTATCCACCTCATCCTGACACTTCAATCCCCGACATTACATTCATAAGCATCATCCAAACTTGCCGTGATAAAGAGGATCAGTGTGGTGTGGGCTTGCATAAGGGTATGTTGGCCTTAAAGAAGATGTCAGGGTGACGTGCGTAATTACATGTGGGTAAATCATTATATGACAGAGATAAGAACTTTCTCATTCCTCGGAGTCTATCTCTAGGGAGGAACAAAGGCACATTCTAAAGAACAACTCAGGCTGACAAGGCTATGGGATTACATGGAGGCAAAATATGCATATCCATTAGAATCCTAAAGAGGGTGGCCATACAATTGCTAAGCTATTTTGGTGCTTGAAGGAGTAGCCAGGCTAGGGTGATGTGTCCTAGAGGAGCACAGTCACGAGCCTTGTTCACATGCAACACAATTTTCGCATTGATGTTGAGATTAAATGACTATATATATATATATATACACACACACTATGGTTGAAGGTGCCATAACAAGGAGCTTTGTAACGGAAAGGGAAATAATATAATGCATAAGCCTACAAGTAATTTTTAGGTATATGAAATCATTTCCCCATACTCTTATAAGTGCGCCTTCCCCATCCCACGGTCATGATTTGCTACAAGTATGAACGATTTCAATCTCACCTTTTGGTGAAAGAAGTGCCTGAGTAATATTTATATATACATTTATATGTGAAAATACATGTATGAACCCATATGCACGCAATGTTATCCTTCATGAGCTTGAAATAAAGGAACAAGGCTTACTAGCCCATTGTGTAAGAAATGCAATAAATAGAATGGGGTTTGCCCATTCATAATCACTAAGGCCCACTAGACAAATTGCAAGCTCGTTGCAACTCAGGGGTCTACAAGCCTCTCATTCTAAAATAAATAGAAAGAATCAAGACCATATTATCTCATAAATCCCCTGGTCTCTTGGGCTTTTAATAAACATACAACAAAATCATGGAAGTGAAAAAGAACACACAATGCCCAAAGTCCTACAGGAAATCACATTCCACACGCAGACATGAAATATTATCTCCCAATCGATTCACTATTTGAGCACTAAATTTAAGATCATTACATGCATGTAGCCCACACAACATTTATATAGTTGACATATATAAGAACCAACACTCCTCAACATTAGCATGTCATTATATTGATTCAAATAATAAAGATAATATAGTAGTTGCAAGAACAAAAATAAGATTATACTTATCTTATAAAAGTTATAGCAACTGAGAGTGGGAATCCAACTCTCCACCCAACCATAGACAAGATACAACCAAGGTTACTTGTAGTTGTCACCGCTGAGCTAGATTCCAAAGATTTAGGTGGAGTGCTTCCGAAGATTTTACACAACAAAATAGTTGAAACAGGATGCCACTAGGCCACACTGCCTCCATCCACCAGCTACACACTTGTCAATCACATTGTTGAGGCATATTCACATCCATGCCAACACCTTGAAATACATAGAACTTTATCTCACTTTCAAGAGAAGGGAGTCCATTATAACGAAGGTTATTTAGTGGTTAAGCTACCAATGGGTAAATAAATCACTCTCCAGGTGGTTCATCAGTGAGTCAAGAACCAGAGCTTTAGATCCAAGGCAACTCCTGGTGGTTCTTTCATCCCTCACAAGAACCGAAATGAATCCTTCCAATCCAGCAGGTTCATCAAGCCACAACTTCTAGTGGTTTCTTTATCCTTATAAGAAAGCCACATTTTTGGGTTGTGTTATATTCTTTCCATAACTAGCCCCAGTAGATAAACTGGTTGGGTGGAGCCCCCCCTTCGTTGTGTCGATGCGCAACGGGGGGGTCACAGGAGGGCGGTAGCCCCCCTCTATGGGGTCCGGGGCAGCGCCCTCAGAATTTTTTTTGGACCCTATATTAGATGGGTGAACCTACCTATGGTTTTGTGCATGGTTTTCACACATGGTTTTGGACGCGATGGTTTTCGGTCCATGTTATTTTGTAGATCCAGTCAAGGGAACTATGGTTATGTTCTAATCTAGGGTTAATGGATTCAGGTTTATAGATGCTTCGACATGTATATATATGTATTGTAACATTGAAAGGAACATAATGAAAAATCAATCTGGTAGTCCCGGTTTTGGGATCCAAGGGAAAATCTTTGTGTATATTTGTTTTATGTGTTATGCTCTCGCCATTGTTTATTTTCTATTTCTTAGAATTTATATGCAGGTAGTTTCTTAGAATTTATACAAGGTTAAAACCTACACACACTCTGAAATAATTCCCTCACGTAGAGGGTTCCTCAACTGGTGCCCATTTTCTAGGATTCGAGCCAATGTTAAAGTTTACTTCTCCCTTTCGACTTTGTGTTCTTACTCAACAATTATAAATGTTGTGTTCTCTACCAATGCCTCCTGCCCATGTGTGAGAGAGAGAAAGCATTGTCTCATCCCTCAAACAACATACTAACTGCCCCTTGCTTCCCTCGATTTTCATAGTGGTCCACGTCCTAACATCGCAACCCATGCCTATCTTTAATTTTATCCTTTTATTACTTGTGGTGGGAGCTAAAGGACACCTATACTTGTCCATATTTCTTCAGTTAAATTTAATGCAAGTTAGCAAATTTAATTATTTTTGGCCAACTAAGACTGATATTTAACAGAAACCATTTCCTTAAGTAACCTCCTTCCTCAGGCAATGGAATTAGTGTCTCTAGGGGATTTCATAGTCCCCTCCCCCTTGAGGGGAACACTGTCCTCGAATTTTAATAACCATATACGACAAAACATGCTTTTAGACCAAGCCTTGTTGATTATGGAGCTTTATTTACATAGCTCGTTTTATCTTCTCATGACACATCTTATATACACATTGGCTTACCAACCAATTGGTAATCATTAATTTATAAATTCAGTGATCTTCCAATGGCCTTTTGGAAGTCTTTTAATCCTTTAGAGGTGTTCAATACAACTTGGATTGTTCTCTTTGTTGCTTGCTTTACACAAATTGGATTTGTTGCTAACCCGACAAGTACTCAATGCCTTCACTTCTCTTTGACCTTGTACACACACTGGATCATTTTTCAAACACAGAAGGCACCTAGTGCCTTCACTTCTCTTTTACCTTGCACACACATTGGATCGATTTCCAAACCTGACAAGCACCCAGCTCCTTCTCTTCTCTTTGATTCCAAATTTACTAAGTGGTTCATTGACCCCATGGCAAGCACTTAGTAACAAATGAATATATATAAGCCCAATTGTTACTCCATGAATATGGGCACTACCAAACTAGGTAGTCTTATGTCAACAAGAATGTAGGTGTATTCCACACATATATAGTCCTAGGAAACCCCCATTTCGATATTCTACCTTACCTAAATCAACACAAGCCCAAGCAGTCTCATACATGTCTGTCCCAACACATTACACAACACAAGGGCTCAAACAATCCCATACATGTATATCCCAACACATTACACAACACAAGGGCTCAAACAGTCCCATACATGTATATCCCAAAACATTACACAACACACACACATATATGCATAGTACAACTTGACAATTACACATGGTACAACACTGTACATAAACAATACACATGGCACAAAACAACATGTACACAGAAGCGTTGAAAACTCAGAGAACATTCCATCTTTCCATAGACACTAGGGAACATTGCCTCTAGTGTCCTTCCCATGCTTCGTTGCGTGTGTCCACAATCCATATCTAGGATCTATGGTTTCTTTAACTATCCAAGCTTGTCTTAGTATGTTATATATCACACTTCTTCCATCTTGTTGTTGTATCCTTCAACATTCCTTGTTCATAATATAAACATAGGAATAATATAAGAATCATCTTCTTATGATGTTAAAATCATATATTAGCATGGGATACTTTTTCCCACTTGACTCCTCACACAACCAAGAATCTTTGATGCCATCCACATCTACATAAAATGAATAAAAACCATATTTCTTCTACAAGAATGACTCTTGAAAAAACCTGTCAATCAAAATGTCATTTACATATGTATATAAATATTGGTCTCATCATGAACATATGAAATATATATCTATATCTATCTATATATATATATATATATATATATATATATATATATATATATATATATATATATATATATATATCTGCATTGAGTTAAGGTTATATAACTTCCCCCATGCCATTCTCATGGCTACCATGTCATTGTCCATTATTTCCCATGGACTAACCAACGACTTGGCCTTCATAGGGATATCCAGTTAATCATGGACATAACATACATCTTGATATTTGTTTAAGAAGGTAGAAATTGAGATAACTCCATTTAAAAAAGACATGCATCAACCCAAGGAATTCCTTCTCCAGAAAAGGAATCCCTTGGTTCTCTTACCAAAGGTCTGTGGCTTTACTTCCACACTCAACAATCTTTCTCTGCCCCAAGCATGACATTCAAAGGGCCATTAAAAAGGAAGGTGATATCAATCAATACAAAAAGGGTAATCAACAACAAAAAGAAATAAAATTTCAACAAAATAGCATGGCCATGCACAAATGTAAAATCAAAATGAAGTCAATCCTTGAAAGCGATAAATTAAAGTCACAACCCATATGCATTAAAATAAAACAACCCCAAAATCAATTTATGTCCCCATGAGTCTAACCTTCATGGAACTCACATCCATCATACAAGTGTGCATATGTACACATGTACATATGTATATCCACATACCAAAATCAGTTTAAAACTTCTTTACAAGGCTCACAACGACCTTGAAGTCTTACATTCCCCAAAATTCACAAGGGATTTCTTCAACATATACATGTATATATCAAGGATATTGAGGGAATGATCCATCCTCCTTCTTGGCATCCCGCATCATTGATTCATGTCCCTATGGCTTGTAAGGTCTATTTTCTTTATTCTTATTCTTGTGGGGATAATCCTTTCATAGATCCTCTTCTCTACAGCACCAACAAAAAAATAACCTCTTCTCCTTTTCAGCCTCATGGGGCCTCTTCCTACCAATGCTATCTTTCCTTTTTGAGGATTTAGTTTCATATGTCATTTCTTGCAACTGTTTTTACATTTCAACATTCCACTCGACCAATTATTGTTGTTTCTTGGTGATATTTCAAAGTTCTTCCCTAGAGATCTTTAGCTCATCTTCCAAGTACTTGAGCTCAACCTCCAAATTCCTGAAGATTTTTTGCCTTTGGGGGGATGTCCTTATTTCTCGTTCTCGATGGACTTGGTCAACATCCTGCTGCACCACACCATGATACATGTTTTCTTTCATTGTCATTGAGTCTTTCTATGTGCTTCCACATACACTAAGTTGTTAGTGCATTAATAGATATAAAAAAAATATACCATTTTCCTTTCCCTGTTGTACCAAGCATGCCGCCTTGCAAATGCACACATGTCTCAAATCCAAGACATAAATATCTCAACATAAAAAATTAGATCAAAACCCATAATTTCTACATTCACATGCACATATCAGCTCATTTATAACCATGCTCTAAAGATTCAAGTTTCCATGTCAAGTTGATACTATGCCAAAATCAGTATCACTGATTTCATTAAGTCTCGGTACCGAGGCTAAATAAAAAATTTAAATTCATCCTTTATACTTAGGAAACCATCTCACAAAAAGATAGAAAAGATAGATCAATGCCTTATAATTCAGCCTCTTCGAGGAGGCAACCTCCTTTACATTACACAAATGAACAATTCTTGGATGATACAAATGACTAAACCTCCCTTCTATATATATAGGAGTCTAAGGGGTCACAATATAATCAAGCCGACCTAACAGTAATAACATAAGGGCACAACAATAACAATAGTGGGTTTCTATGGGGCACACTAATAATAATATGGGGACAATAGGGGCACAATAATAACAATAAGGGATACAATGACAATAGTAATGGGGGAATCACTAGTATTATAGGGACCTAACATGCCCCTCTCCTTTCGAAAAGCATTGTCCTCAACGCTTGAGTAGTTCTGGATGCTTCTGTATAAAATTCTCATCCTCCCATGTGGAATCTTTAGCGGATAAGTTCTTCCACTTGATGAGATACTCTAAAATTGATCGATTTCGTAGCTGTCGAGTTCTTATTTCTGTGACTGCTTCCAGTTCCAATATGATTTTTCCTTCCTCGTCAAGTTCTGGCAATATTGTTTGAACTGGGAGCTTGTCACCTATAACCTTCTTTAAACATGAAACATGGAAAACTAGGTGCACTCGGGAAGCTGTAGGAAGCTCCAATTTGTATGCCATAGTACTGATCTGATAATCACCCTATGAGTGACCTCAGTGAAGATTTATTTAAAAAAAGGTATTACAGACCCATGTGCTGGTGTGTGTGTTCTGTGTTATTGAAACAACAGATCAATCAGATTGCCAATACACAGAAAATAAATGGAAAGACAACAGAGAAATACAGTAAGCAATACAAAGACACAAACAATTTTTAATAAGGAGTTCACCCTATTCTCTAGCGCTACGTCTCCGGTCCAGCTTTAGTGGTGGCCTTATTTTATTGTCTCTTTCAGTAGAGAAATTACAATGCAGGGACTCAATATGAGTTCTCCTGAAGCAAATTTTTCTTGGCAGGGTGGTTCTTGGATTCCCCAAGCCACTCAGAGTACACAAACTCTTGTTCTTCCTACCAGCTTTGTGGCCCTTAGTCTACAGTGGAAAGAGCCAACTGTGATGCTCAATTTGGATAGATTCCTCTATGGGAAGGCTTGATTCTTCAAGCTCTCTGGCGCTCAATGCTACCTGTGGTCAGCTTGGACCTTTGTCTCCTCTGCTTGGCTTTAGTGCTCTCTGTGTTCAGTCCTCCTCTCAGGGTTCACTGTTCACTATCTCTCTTGGTCGCTTGGGCTCTTCGTTCCTTCTCTTCAAATCCCCGTTCACTGTCTCTGTTCATGGCTTTAGCCATTCGACCTCCACGCCTGTTCGGTTCCTCTCTCGCCTACGTCGATTCGCCTGTCACCTGCATGTTGGGTGTTCCCTGTTCGTCGTCAGCATGGATGCTCAAGAAGTAGCCACATGTCTCCATCGGAATAGTGCCAGCCTATTCGCCAATTCGTTTCTTTCTCCACCGTGGAAGTCAACAGATTCCAAATCCCCTTAAATCGCGGCTTAATTCCCTGTCAATTCCACTCTATCTATCAGACGCAATCTCAGCCGTCCGATCTGGGCTCCTCCAAATCCAACGTCATTCGCATGTCGAGCATGGTTGACTTGCTCAACCGATAACGCGTGATCACAACAGTTTTTCTCTCACCTCCGCTACCACGCATCGATCGCTGAGTGTGATCACTCCACTTTCTCCAAAACCGCTTACCATTCAAGGGCACCTCAATCAATACCACCGGTTTCCAGGGCGCTGGTCCCACCTTTGTTCTTTAGTGCCTTTACCTTTTACTGCTGCGGTCCTTTGGTTCCCCCACGCAACCGAGTGCTTAAGGCTACTCCTTTTCGGCCCTGTTTTCCCAGCGATGTGCACTCCCAACGATGCACGAAGCCCATCGAAAATCAACTCCTTTTCCCGATCCAGGAATCCAAGGGGCTATTTTGACCTCCTGTGCAGTCTCCATGGGCCTCGGTCAGCGCGCTTTGACCGAGGTCCTTTTCGTTCCACGTTGGCTGCCATGGCCACTGGTTCAGGGTGTTTTTGATTGTTGTTTTGGATTCTTCAAGGATTTGTTTCATCCCGATATAGTCATGGTTCTATGACAGTCGTTTATGGATCTGATTCGGATCATGGCCTCCCAACTGAAAAGCTTTTGGACCACCAAAAGTTAGTTTTCTTTAAGCATCAACTAAGTGAGGAAACTGCTATCTCACTTGTCCAATCTCAATCCACTTCGCGTTGCTCGGTTTCGAACCTTTAAGCCCAATTCTGAGGTATTCCGCCTGTCCGCTGCACGTCGTCCTTACCTTCCTGTCCAACACTATATCTTCCTACAACTCATTAAGATATTCAAGTAGTAGGTCATCAACAAAAGGCAATTGAATCTGCTCTTCAGGGTCCTCAACCATTGAAGGTTCAAACAACCTCAAGCAATCTTCGTTCACGATTGAGTAGATGTGCATGTAAGCTGGCAGATCAAGGCGAAAATCATTTTCACCAATCTTCTCAAGTATCCTGAAGTGTCCATACCTAATAGGTTTTAGCTTCTTACCTTCACATTGCATCTTGTCCTTGCTGATATACAGCTATACTTGGTCTCCAACTTGAAAACTATGCTCCATCCGATGCTTATCATGCCTAGCCTTGTACTTGGCCTAGCTCTTTACCAGCTATTCCTGTACTGCCTGGTGGATCTCCTAGATCTGTTCAATGAACCTAGTTGCCCTGTCCACATCACTGTGTCCATAAACCATGGTATCTTTACCAAAGACAAAATCCAAGGGAGACCTTGGTATGAAATTGTTGTGCCCTACAACAACCCCCCATTTCATAACATTTTTATCACAAACAATTTACATATGAAATGGGTCCCTTTTAAAATTTTTAATTGGCATTAATAAACTTGTTCAGATAAGGTATGATAATCAAATGAATTTGTGCATAAAACCCTTGTTGAACAAATAATGAGCAATTTTTGAGGTTAAGTCCGAAAAAAGCAATCGCAAGGTTGGTTGCCATCTTGGTTCTTCCCGATGCGATATCGCTATCGGCCATCGGCGATAGCCAATGCACACAAAGAAAAAGCACATACCTTTTCCCCGATGCGACACGATATCGGCGATCAACTATCGGCGCTATTTCTTGTGAAAAATGTTTTAAAGCTCCTACCCGATGCGATATCGCTATCGGCAGTCGGCAGAATCCTACGCAGTTTCATAAGACGTTCATATCTTTTCCCCGATGCGACATCGCTATCGGCATTCGGTAAATCAATTGATATACATTTAGGGATTATGTTCGCGCGCTAATACAATGTCGCAATCGGCGTTCGCTAAAGATCTTTCCCAAATGATAATGTCACTCACACTTCCGATGCGATGCGATGACGCTTAATGATGACCTCAGTTTCCAAAAGGTGATTATTTCAAAGCATTAAAGTTATATTTAAACCCGATTTGACAAAAACACAGATTTCAAAATGCCGTTAAGTAAAGGGATAAGGTAATGCATGCGTATTTAAAGCTTTTCCCCTTCGAATTAACGAGCAATTACGATTAGACCTTTGAAAAAATCTATTGCACGCTTTAAGGGGTCATTCGGTTTAATAACTTAAGTAATGGTCATTTATGGAGCTGCAGGCTGTAAAATCACCATCATTGCATCTACGGTGCCTTCTCAAATCATTAGATCCGCAGCCTCTTTTAGAAATAATCTCACCACGCTTCAAATAATATATCTATCCCGTTATGGATTGTCATTGTTATTTCTTTGTTACGATTTCTCTTGCATTTGTGTAGAATTCAACTGTCGAGAGAAGTCTGAATATGATGGGAAAGAAGTTCAAGAAGGTGGCAGGTTCTACTGTGACACCTGCCTCAGGCCAAGCTGCTACAGTTTCAAGGAAAGGCTTAATCTCAGATACTACATGCACTGGTCTTCCTGGTACTACATGGCAAGGGACATACAATTTGCTAGAAGCAGAACAACCAGAAACGACAGTAACGGAGGCAAGTGTGGATGAACTAAGAAAGTCTGACGCAACTCTTAAAGATTTGGCTGACTCCTTTCTGCACAGAATAGCAGCCAGAGAACAAGTCTTGCCTTATACTAATGTGGTACGTTGGGCAATTGAAGAAATTACTCTCACTAATAGAACCTTCCATACTAAGGATGGAAGGATTTTCGGTTCCTTCAAGCCTGACGACTTGAGACGGATGTATCATTTGCCCAATCCCGAGCAAGTCTATAACAGAGCCTTTGTGGAGAAATTCGCCAGAGAGAATGAATCACCATCCGAACCTCTCCGAGATTGGAGGCAAAATCCAGCAAAACACAAGCAGGATATGTCGGGTAAGTACTCCAATGCTTCTTTGGCTTCACCTTACTGCTATGCTGGAATTATGATGTGTAGATTGTGGGGATTTCATGATTCTGCAAATATCCATGTTGATATGGTTCCCTTAATGGAAGCGGCCGTCAATAGTATAATCATGGATTGGGCCACTATTCTGTCTGATAAGTTGGTCTTAGCTATTCGTGAGTTTAGGGCCAAAACCAGAGTCACCGAGAGAAAAATCCCACCCTTCTATTACTCTGCCTACATTATGGATACCCTTTGTTTTAATTCTGAGTTTCCTGTCCTTGGTTGGAGATGGACAACCCATGACCCAACACCTATTCATTTGTATCATCGTAAATTGTGGAAACCCTCTCACAAAGACCATTTGTATCAAATTTGCAATGGTTTTATGGTTCCCGTTCACTATTCTATTTTTGACAGACCTATCCCTAGAATTTCTTATGAAGCCTCTTTTGACCTACCAGCCGTAGCCCATTGGTTCGGCGAAGAATATTTTTCCTATATCAGAGTTTTTGGAAGCAAGGCTAGGCCACATGTTCTCCCCTTGTACATCCCAGACAAATTGTTAGCCCGAGAAATCTCCTATCAGATCATGTCTGAGGGTGTCACACAAACTCTCAAAGAAGAGAAGAAGAGAGGATGGCCATCTTTTCCTTTGAGAATTGGAGTTTACACGCTGCTAAATTACAAGCATGCAGAAAAGGAAGCAGCAAAACTCCAAATGGTATCTCTAGCTTCTATTCCCAACAGACTCTATGACCCGAAAAAGACTGCTTTCATTGCCTTGGAACAGGCTAAGCTGACAAAGGTTGTTCATCAAGAAGACCAGTTTGACGACCTGTTCATGGGTGCCGATTCAATAAGCCAAGTCAAACAACTTGCTGCGATGAGATATGAAGATGTGGAATTAACTGAATTTAATAAACTTAGAAAGCAAAGGTTGCAAACTTTGCCTCTAGATTTATTATCCACAACCCCGACTTCATCCTCAAGCGAGCCTGATCAGCTGGAAATAAATTCACCTCCCGTTACAATTAGAGAACAGGAGGAAAGTCAAAACAAGCTGCAGGCAGAAAGGGAGCTAGAAGAGCAAAGAAGGCAAAGGGAGCTAGAAGAGCAAAGAAGGCAAAGGGAGCTAGAAGAACAGAGGAAAAGAGAGGAAGAAGAAAAAGCAAAGAAAGAACTGGAAGATAGGCAGAAAAAGGAATTGGAGGAACAGCAACGAAGAGCACAAGAGGAGCAACAGCGGGAGGCATTCGAGGAACAGTAGAGGATTGAAAAGGAGAAAGAACAGAGTAAGCAAATCTCTGTTGATACCGAATTGATTAAAGAATGGAACCAATTCGATTCCATTATAAGTGGTAAGGAAGCCTCCAAAGACTCAGATGCCTCAAAAACTCCCGATACTACGTTCTCTCCGGTTCTTGAAGGAACCAGCGGCCCACCCATGGTACAGAATGTTGAGGAAATTACTCAAAACCCATCTGATCAAATTGATCTTCAGGTAGAGGAAATTCCTCCCCTAGACATTTTCTACAGCCCTAAGCATAGAGCCATTGTAAGGCGCTCAAGGAAGAGGCGAAGGATTGATCAACCTTCTGTTTCAACTGAGCAAACAGTCACGGGCAATGTCGTCTGGAAGGGAGAATTAGATCCCTCTGAAGATTTGACAAAGCTGTCGCAATTTACGGGAGCTTATTCAGCGGCAACCATTCACAAAGCATCCGAAGTGAGTCTTCTTTTGAAGACTAAAGAGCATGAGGTATACGCACTGCAAGCAGAAGTGATAGAGGCAAGGAATAAGGCAGCACAGGCAGAAGAACAATTGCTAGCCCAACAACAAGAGAATCATTTGTTAACCCAGCAAATTGAAAAACTGAGGATAGACCAAAGTGACATTCAAAAAGCACAAGAATTGTCAGAAGCATTATCCCAGTTGGAGGCATCGAATGAGCTATTGATGAAATCTAAAGAGGAGCAAATAATTCAGCTGTCAGCACAGCTTGAAAGTATCAAAGGTGCCAAGAGTATTGATGATTTCAGAGCAGAGGCAACTCTAATAAACGCCGCATTGATATCTCTGACCAGACTCTTGTGCCAACAACTAGTTGAAGCTGAGATACTTTGTGACACATCTACAGCAGTATGTGAACAAATCGAGAAAGCCAGGAGTAACTTGGATCAGGCCGAAGAAGATATAACAGAGTATATTGAATGGCAAGACACTCCAGAAGGGCAAGCGGCAAATTTTTCCCGAATCTGTGTAACATACAAAGACATACTTTTCATGGAATGGAACACACAGGTAATGAAGGCGGAAAGGGCAGCATCCAGATGCAAAACGATTGCCAGAAACATGATCAATCTAGTCAATGATACATTGTACCTGGCAAACATGATTTCACAATGCACACCTGGAAACATAACAACCGCAAACATGCTGGAGCACAGGAATTATCCTGAGCTGGAGACACAAGGGCGGTTAATTGCTGGAGTGAATACCTTGACCGCCGACGCATACTGGCTTTTCCTGATTAAACCACATTCTCAAAGGTCGGCTCTTAACTGCCTAACAGATGCTCTCCGATACCTGATTGCCGATTTCCAAGATGCCACATACGATGCACAGCTGACTTCACGCCTCAATACTCCACCAGAAGTAGAGCCAATGCTGGCGATATGTCAGCGAAGGAGTAAAGGCAAAGAGACCTCTGACTGAAGCATCGCCGCCGACTGCCGAATCACCCAAATGCAAAATGATATTTGTTAATGCCGATTTGTTAGTTTTCAGTTTTAGATATTTAAATATTTAGATTAGCATAGTATTTATAGACCCTTTCATTGTTTTGGAAAGGGTCGTAAAATTTTGTAAAAGACTTAAAGGCTGAAGTTTGCACTATTGTGCTTCAGTCTATATTCTTTTTGAAACTCGACCACTGGTCCTTAATTTTACTTGGAATGCTGTTTTAAGTAAATTGTGCACTATTGTCGTTTGCTTGGGATGCTTTCTGGTTGGAAGGAAGGACCGCGACATAGCGCTTAATATATTGGATTGATCAAACAACTTGCTTGGTACTATTATCTGTATCTGTTCTCTTTTCCATTATATGAATTGCTGTGTTATTACTTTGCTATTATTGATTACATGTATGCGATATAACAGCAAATCTGCATTTCATATCACTATTGAATGTTTTGTGATTTGTTATCTCTTTCACTCATGTATGTAACAATGATATAAATGACTGAGTGCAGTAATTCGCTATTATCGCTCTGCATAACTATTTATGCAGAGCAATCTTAAATGGTTTAAACATTTATGCTTACTGTTAGTGACATCTATATGCCTGCCATTAAGCATAGGTTATCAAACGCTGCATTATCTGAATTGATAAGTCCCGGGATTAGCTTATAGTTATTATATTTCTTTTATAGTTTAGTTATTTGTTTATTATCACTTCATATCGTAAATCATTCATCCATCCCGTTTACTTATAATCTTTGGGAAACTGGTCCCATTATCCCCAGTCGGAGCCACTATTCCAAACGGAAAAGGAGTTGCACTAAGTTCTGGACCGGGTGGTTTCCCCGATGTTGTTGCAACGAATTTCGGGGCATCAACATTTTTGGCGCTAGAAGGAGGGCCATCAACTGTGAATGGCAAGTAGGTCCAAGTCCACAAACCATTCTAAGAGTAATTCCCCCTCCAAACCCTCTTCTCCTTCTCAATCACATGCTGGTTCTCCAGCACATGATCAAGAAAAAGAAGAATCAACCACCAATGCTCACACCCATCATATTTCAGAGCATTTAAGTCTTGAATCCCCTGAAGTTCAGTCTCTTATCCATAAACTTCAGAGCTTCTCGATTTCGCCTCAGAAATCTGAAGTATCACAAAGCAGTGTGACTTCGTAGTTAAGCTTATCTCATCCACTTACCAGACTTCAAAGTGAAAAACTCGGTATTGAACCTACTGAGTTTCCTTTACCAAAAAGGAAAAAGGCTAAAAAGATTACTGAAGTATCTGATAGTGAAGATCTTTCTTCCATATCCTCCATTTCCACTCCTCCTCTGCGAAGCCAACCATCCACTCCTTCATTACACACTGTTGTTTGTCAGGGAATAAGCACTACAGCATCTCAAACTACTCACTCTTCAACAATTTCTTCTCCTCAGTCATCTGGAATCTCAACAGTAGTAACAAATATTATCGAAAGCATAATGGCAGATCCATGGACTACGCCAGGCGCAGTCAATATGCCTGGACCATTACATGATCTACCTGATGCTCCCGAAAAATGGTTGCCTAAATTCAATCCAGATAACGGAACACAAGCTGAAGAACATATTAACAATTTCATGTTAGCAGTTAATTTAAAAGGAGTGACAGAACAAGATGTTGTTGTAAGGCTTTTCCCTTATACTCTGCAAGGATCGGCAGGATCCTGGTACTTCTCTTTACCTTCTGGTTCTATTACCAGCTGGACTACATGCCAAGAACAGTTCCTTACCAAATATGGAGATGACAGGTCTCTGGCGACTTTAATAAATGACCTCTCCAATTTGAGAATAGAACATAGGGAACCAATAAAGGAGTTTAATGCTCGATTCAAAAAACTCCTAAATAAAATCCCCACCGCTTCGAAGCCAAGTGAACAAATCAGGAGCGAATGGTATATTACTGCCCTCCCTTCCAACATAGCCATTTTTGTTGACAGGGCTGGCAAACCTACCTTAGCCGAGAATATGAAGGAAGCACTTGCCATTGAAAAGCGTATTAATGCTTTAGAGAAAAAAGCAGCCTTAGAAGATAGAAAATCCAAAAAAGTTTCATTTAAAGAAGATTCTAAGAAAAAGACCCCAAAAGACCCATACGACATGGAAGGTTTACAAAAGGTCCTCAAAACATTGTCTAATGAAATGGTTGAGATTAAAAAACAGGTGGCTGAAACTTCGAACAAAAGACCATTTAGAACTTTCAAGAAAACTGAAACAAAGCCACCCAATGTTATATCTAATGCAGACTCCGAAGAAGAAGAAGAAGAGGAATCAACCTCTCAAACGGATGATGAAGAAGAAGTAGTTGAGTGTCACGGCATGTGGGATTTTATACTCCCAAATTCTGACACTGAGAATCAAGAAGAAGCATTTCCTGTTACTACAAGGAGCAAAATCGCTTCTGAACCTACTCAAACAACTACAAAAAAGAGGAGTGCAGGTGCTGCCACACCAAAAGAAAAAGTTCTTCCAAAGAAATCTCCGGTAGCAGCCCCTCAAAACCAGCCTCCCATTTCTAACTCTCCTTCAACATCCAAGACACTAGTAGTATCTGACTCCATGGAGTATAATATTGTTGATGATATGAAAAAGACTAAGGCAAACATAACCATGTTTGAACTAAGTAAGTTAAAACATCAGCAGAAATTGCTCCTAAGAGAATATAACGCTGTCCCCTCTTCCCCTCTTCCCAGTTCAAAAGCTGCTAATGATTCAGGACAACCCCCTCCAGATATGGTCGAAGCTACCGATTCGGTTCTGATCGGAGATAGATCCAATTCTCATACCCCACCTTTCTTGCTCACCTATGAAATCTATAATCGAAATCTGCATAACTGTTTAATTGATTCAGGGGCTTCATCTAATATTATGCCAGCTTCAGTTTGTTCTAAACTAAACATAGAACCCCAGAAGTCCGCAATTCATATTGTACAGTTAGACAGAACCAAAGTGCAGGTTATAGGAGAAATTAATTCCGTGACTATCAGGTTGTCTGCTGATCCCAGAATAGTACAGAGAATAGATATTTTGATTGCTGACATACCTGAATTCTATGGTTTAATTCTGAGCAGAGATTGGTCTGAGAAACTGCATGGATACATTTCCACGGATTGGTCACATATGTGGCTCCCCTACAAGGGTAAGCCAAATCAAATAAGGATCGACCGCGAGAAACACATGACTCACACAGTAACCGATTTCGAACAAGAAAACCAGCCTGTGGCCTTCAACAACAACATTTTGGGAAATTATTCCTCAGAATCATTCTTTGGCAACTTTATTGCCCAATCTTCCCCTTTTTAGTTAACCATTGTACATCTCAAGTAGAAAATTTTTCACAAACCAATTTATCCAAATGCTTCAACGCAAATCAAAAAGATGTAAATATTTTAGTTGATTCTCCTTTATTTTGGTCTTTGTATTTTGATGGCTCTAAGTCCAGTGAGGGGTCAGGAGCAGGTTGCATTTTGGTTAGTCCGCAAGGCGAAAAAACAATGCTATCCTGTCGATTAGAATTTGAATGCACCAATAACACAGCCGAATACGAAGCTTTAGTGCAGGGACTATATAAGGCAATTGACCTCAAAGTCCAATATATAAAAGTATTCGGCGATAGTGAGATCATTGTTAAACAGGTAAGAAATACAATTCATTGCCTTTCAAGCCACCTTAAGCATTATCAATCGCTAGTGCAAGATCTTACTTTGCATTTCTCAGCATTCAACATTTCTTCAATTCCAAGATCACAAAACTCAGCAGCTGATTTACTAGCCAACGTAGCTTCCAAACTCCTCCCTTCCGAAGACTATAGTCTTGATAGATTTTCTATAGAATTAATTTTTAGGCCTTCAGTTCCTGATAACATCACTAACTGGAGGGTTTTCATCCATGACGAAGATATCTTGCAATTCTTAACCTCTGAAAAGTCTTATGACAATCAAATCATTGAAGAACATGACCATGATTCTCAAATGAAAAAAACATCTCAAGATAACGCGATTCCTAAGCCTGTAGTAAAGCTCGAAGACCTTTATGACATTAAAGATAGGTTCAAACCTGTAATTAATGCAAAACTCCAAAGCTCTACTCTTAGGTTTGAATCGATCAATTTGGGAACAGATCAAGCTCCTCAAAATATCAATTTAGGACTAGGACTTTCTATAGAAGAAAAGGAAGCATTCATCAAACTCTTAAGGAAAAACAAACAAGTTTTTGCTTGGAAGTATGACGACCTCAAGACATATGATACATCTATCATACAACACACTATTCCTATGCTTCCCGATCAAAAACCGATCCAGCAGAAGTTAAGAAAAATACATCCAAATTTGGAGAGCCAGATAAAGTCGGAACTTAATAAGCTCTTAAAAGCTAAGATTATCTTCCCTGTCCGACACTCAAACTGGGTCTCCAATATGGTACCAGTCAGGAAGAAAAACGGCGACATCCGAATCTGTATTGATTTCAGAAACTTGAATAAGGCAAGCTTGAAAGATAACTTCCCTCTGCCTACCATGGAGCAAATCCTTCAATCGGTAGCTGGATCTGAATTGATGTCTTTTCTTGATGGTTTCTCAGGATATAATCAAGTGTTGGTTCATCCTGATGACCAATTAAAAACTACATTCAGAACAAAATGGGGAACTTACGCATACCAAAAGATGCCTTTTGGACTCATAAATGCAGGAGCAACATTCCAAAGAGCTATGGATACAGCCTTTAGAGGGTTAATTAACCGGACAGTAGTCGTCTACCTCGATGATATTACTGTGTATTCTAAAAAGAGATATAATCACTTGCATGATTTAAATCAGATTTTTCAACGATGCAAAACATATGGTATCTCTCTTAACCCGAAAAAGTCTTTCTTCGCTCTTAATCAAGGTAAGCTCTTAGGGTTTATTGTTTCTAAAGATGGCATTTATGTAGATCCTGATCGAATTAAAGAAATTTCTGAGATTCCTTTTCCACATAATAAAAAATCAATGCAGTCGTTTTTAGGACAAATTAATTTCGTTAAACGATTTGTTCCAGATTTTTCACAGATTGTACTACCACTGCAAACGATGATTAAAAAGAATTCAACCTTCAGATGGGGATTAGAAGAAAAGCAAGCTTTTAATGATATTAAGCAATCCATAATCAATGTCCCAGCTCTGAATACTCCAAATCTTTCTAATCATTTTACATTATATACTATTGCATCTGACTTATCTTACGCAGCAGTACTCACACAGTTGAATGATGACAATTTGGAAGCGCCCATTTCGTTCTTTAGTTCAAACTTTCAAGGCGCCGAATTGAATTATTCCGAAATTGAGAAACAAGCTTTTGCTGTCTTTAAAGCAGTCAAACATTATCGACCCTTTCTTCTTAAAACCCATACTAAAGTAATAGTTCCTTTCTCAGCAGTTAGGCAACTATTAATCCAAAAGGAATTGGGAGAAAAGAGGGCAAATTGGGTCGCAGCCCTCCAAGAATATGATCTAGAAATAAAGCCAGCAAAGTTTGTTAAAGGTCAAGGTTTTTGCAGGATATTAGCAGGAGCATCAAACATTCCTGAATCAAGTGATACAGAGCAAACCCAAGAAGTTAATCAGCTAAGTATACCGGATTCCGAATCTCAATATTCAGATCTGATCTTTTATTTAAAGAATGGTTATGCACCTACCAATTTGTCCTACAAGAACAAAAGAGCCATTAGATTGAAAGCTAAGAGTTTTTCCCTTATTAATGATGTGCTCTTCAGGAGAAACTATGATTCTGTCCTATTAAGATGCCTTGAGAAACCTGAAGCTCAAAAGGTTTTGCAGGAGCTACACGATGGACCGGCAGGAGGACATTTTGGAGCTGATACAACAGCTCATAAAGTCATTCATGCTGGATATTATTGGCCTACTTTGTTTAAGGACGCTCATGAATATGTAAGGAAATGCATCAAATGCCAAACTGCCAGTGGAAGACAACACAAGCCAGCTTTCCCTTTGCAACCAATCAACATTGAACAACCTTTTGAACAATGGGGATTGGACATCATTGGAGAAATAAATCCTTCTTCTTCCAAGCAACACAAGTATATCCTTACAGCAACTGATTACTTTACAAAGTGGGTAGAAGCAGTTCCGTTAAAGACAACAAACTCTGAGGCGATCATTGAATTTATAGATCAGTTCATCATTACCAGGTTTGGTGTTCCAAACGCTCTTGTCTTTGATAATGCTTCTTATTTCTCAGGCAATGCAATGATTGATTTCGCCATCAAAAGAGGATTTAAATTAAAGTATTCTGCTAATTACTATCCTCAGGGTAACGGCCTAGCAGAATCAACTAATCAAAATCTAATCAAAATCATTAAGCGAACAATTGAAGAGAATCATAAGAACTGGCATAAATCCTTGGTATTTGCATTATGGGCCGATAGGATAACACAGAAAGCTTCCATAGGGACCTCTCCGTTTAATCTCGTCTATGGAAAAGAAGCAATCGTACCAACCAACCTTCTTCTTCCATCTCTAGCCCTAGTGCAATTTATCGACGAAACTCCTTCTTCTTCTATACAGTTTAGATATGATGAAATTCTCAAACTTGAAGAAGAAAGGGATAAAGCCAAGGTTACACATGCAAAACATCAACAAGTCATTAAAGCAGCTTTTGATCTAGCCTCATCTAGCCCTAGACAATTCCAAGTTGGAGATCTAGTCCTGAAATGGGACAAAGCCCATGAAGACAAAGGTAAACATACCAAATTTCAAAAACTGTGGCTAGGACCATTTCAAATCTGTGAAAAAGTAGGCCATTCCACGTTCATACTACAAAATCTATCAGGGGTGAGGGATTCTCTCCCTGTCAATGGTCTAATCTTGAAGAAATTCTTTAATTAAGGAGGTAACCCCTTCTCTTTGTAGCTTGATAGTTTTTATATAGTTTGTAGGATTTGTAGAAATAAGAATGTGGGACATTTCCCATTGACCTTTCGCTGTAATTAAAAGCTGTCTCGCCATGACAATATTAGTATTTACTTTTGGATAATAGCGTCTTAAACCAAGAGAGATCATTTCTAGGAAATTAGATATCTTTTTATTCTAAACATCACAGTCTAACCTTTGTAAACTTCACTCTGAACGAAGTTCTATGAGTCATCTTGGGTGTTCGAAATTAGTCCCCAAAGGTTATCTATATGAAAATAGGAGCTAATTCATCTCCAACATCTTTAACTCTTAAACCTGTCATCCATTTATTCTTAAGAAGATAGTTGTTCATCCCATTCACCAAGTTTATGATTACTCAGAGTGTAATTCTAAAATATAAAAGATTAAAGATAAGAGGTCTTATTACAAGCCTGCTTACCATGTTCATAGGAAAATAATTTAACTGACATTACCAAAACTGCATATCAAACAGGGTAATGGCTTGAAATTTCAAGACAAGGGGTCTCATCACGAGCCAGCTTGTTCAGTTTAAATTACTACCCGTGAATGGCATTGTCATTTATCTGGCCACCAAACCAGGACAATGGCTTTTATCTTAAGCAAAGAAGAAAGCGAAATTCAAAAAAATACGAAAATATCTTTTGAATTCATTCTGTTTAGTCACACTCTAAGGTGAATGGAACAATGGACAACAACATGGTTAAAAGGTAACCCTGCCGAGACTATGAATGTTTGCTGGCAGCAGAGGCTCTACCTGTGACAGAGGAGTTTATTTTAAAAGCTGATATGGAAAAGTTTTCTATTTTTACCTTTATAAACCAATAAGGACTTATTTTAATACTCAAAGTGCATTTATAAAAAGAGGAAGTCAAATGAAGAAACCTGTTTTATTCAGAATCAATAGACATCTAGTTATATTAGAAATTTCCTTTCCTTTATAAAGATTCTATTTGAAAAGGTGTAAGTATATTTATTAGTCCAGAGATAACTGGTTCTGCCAGCGAATCGCCAATTGTTGTGCCCTACAACAACCCCCCATTTCATAACATTTTTATCACAAACAATTTACATATGAAATGGGTCCCTTTTAAAATTTTTAATTGGCATTAATAAACTTGTTCAGATAAGGTATGATAATCAAATGAATTTGTGCATAAAACCCTTGTTGAACAAATAATGAGCAATTTTTGAGGTTAAGTCCGAAAAAAGCAATCGCAAGGTTGGTTTCCATCTTGGTTTTCCCCGATGCGATATCGCTATCGGCCATCAGCGATAGCCAATGCACACAAAGAAAAAGCACATACCTTTTCCCCGATGCAACACGATATCGGCGATCAACTATCGGCGCTATTTCTTGTGAAAAATGTTTTAAAGCTCCTACCCGATGCGATATCGCTATCGGCAGTCGGCAGAATCCTACGCAGTTTCATAAGACGTTCATATCTTTTCCCCGATGCGACATCGCTATCGGCATTCGGTAAATCAATTGATATACATTTAGGGATTATGTTCGCGCGCTAATACAATGTCGCAATCGGCGTTCGCTAAAGATCTTTCCCAAATGATAATGTCACTCACACTTCCGATGCGATGCGATGACGCTTAATGATGACCTCAGTTTCCAAAAGGTGATTATTTCAAAGCATTAAAGTTATATTTAAAACCGATTTGACAAAAACACAGATTTCAAAATGCCGTTAAGTAAAGGGATAAGGTAATGCATGCGTATTTAAAGCTTTGCCCCTTCGAATTAACGAGCAATTACGATTAGACCTTTGAAAAAATCTATTGCACGCTTTAAGGGGTCATTCGGTTTAATAACTTAAGTAATAGTCATTTATGGAGCTGCAGGCTGTAAAATCACCATCATTGCATCTACGGTGCCTTCTCAAATCATTAGATCCGTAGCCTCTTTTAGAAATAATCTCACCACGCTTCAAATAATATATCTATCCCATTATGGATTGTCATTGTTATTTCTTTGTTACGATTTCTCTTGCATTTGTGTAGAATTCAACTGTCGAGAGAAGTCTGAATATGATGGGAAAGAAGTTCAAGAAGGTGGCAGGTTCTACTGCGACACCTGCCTCAGGCCAAGCTGCTACAGTTTCAAGGAAAGGCTTAATCTCAGATACTACATGCACTGGTCTTCCTGGTACTACATGGCAAGGGACATACAATTTGCTAGAAGCAGAACAACCAGAAACGACAGTAACGGAGGCAAGTGTGGATGAACTAAGAAAGTCTGAGACAACTCTTAAAGATTTGGCTGACTCCTTTCTGCACAGAATAGCAACCAGAGAACAAGTCTTGCCTTATACTAATGTGGTACGTTGGGCAATTGAAGAAATTACTCTCACTAATAGAACCTTCCATACTAAGGATGGAAGGATTTTCGGTTCCTTCAAGCCTGACGACTTGAGACGGATGTATCATTTGCCCAATCCCGAGCAAGTCTATAACAGAGCCTTTGTGGAGAAATTCGCCAGAGAGAATGAATCACCATCCGAACCTCTCCGAGATTGGAGGCAAAATCCAGCAAAACACAAGCAGGATATGTCGGGTAAGTACTCCAATGCTTCTTTGGCTTCACCTTACTGCTATGCTGGAATTATGATGTGTAGATTGTGGGGATTTCATGATTCTGCAAATATCCATGTTGATATGGTTCCCTTAATGGAAGCGGCCGTCAATAGTATAATCATGGATTGGGCCACTATTCTGTCTGATAAGTTGGTCTTAGCTATTCGTGAGTTTAGGGCCAAAACCAGAGTCACCGAGAGAAAAATCCCACCCTTCTATTACTCTGCCTACATTATGGATACCCTTTGTTTTAATTCTGAGTTTCCTGTCCTTGGTTGGAGATGGACAACCCATGACCCAACACCTATTCATTTGTATCATCGTAAATTGTGGAAACCCTCTCACAAAGACCATTTGTATCAAATTTGCAATGGTTTTATGGTTCCTGTTCACTATTCTATTTTTGACAGACCTATCCCTAGAATTTCTTATGAAGCCTCTTTTGACCTACCAGCCGTAGCCCATTGGTTCGGCGAAGAATATTTTTCCTATATCAGAGTTTTTGGAAGCAAGGCTAGGCCACATGTTCTCCCCTTGTACATCCCAGACAAATTGTTAGCCCGAGAAATCTCCTATCAGATCATGTCTGAGGGTGTCACACAAACTCTCAAAGAAGAGAAGAAGAGAGGATGGCCATCTTTTCCTTTGAGAATTGGAGTTTACACGCTGCTAAATTACAAGCATGCAGAAAAGGAAGCAGCAAAACTCCAAATGGTATCTCTAGCTTCTATTCCCAACAGACTCTATGACCCGAAAAAGATTGCTTTCATTGCCTTGGAATAGGCTAAGCTGACAAAGGTTGTTCATCAAGAAGACCATTTTGACGACCTGTTCATGGGTGCCGATTCAATAAGCCAAGTCAAACAACTTGCTGCGATGAGATATGAAGATGTGAAATTAACTGAATTTAATAAACTTAGAAAGCAAAGGTTGCAAACTTTGCCTCTAGATTTATTATCCACAACCCCGACTTCATCCTCAAGCGAGCCTGATCAGCTGGAAATAAATTCACCTTCCGTTACAATTAGAGAACAGGAGGAAAGTCAAAACAAGCTGCAGGCAGAAAGGGAGCTAGAAGAGCAAAGAAGGCAAAGGGAGCTAGAAGAGCAAAGAAGGCAAAGGGAGCTAGAAGAACAGAGGAAAAGAGAGGAAGAAGAAAAAGCAAAGAAAGAACTGGAAGATAGGCAGAAAAAGGAATTGGAGGAACAGCAACGAAGAGCACAAGAGGAGCAACAGCAGGAGGCGTTCGAGGAACAGCAGAGGATTGAAAAGGAGAAAGAACAGAGTAAGCAAATCTCTGTTGATACCGAATTGATTAAAGAATGGAACCAATTCGATTCCATTATAAGTGGTAAGGAAGCCTCCAAAGACTCAGATGCCTCAAAGACTCCCGATACTACGTTCTCTCCGGTTCTTGAAGGAACCAGCGGCCCACCCATGGTACAGAATGTTGAGGAAATTACTCAAAACCCATCTGATCAAATTGATCTTCAGGTAGAGGAAATTCCTCCCCTAGACATTTTCTACAGCCCTAAGCATAGAGCCGTTGTAAGGCGCTCAAGGAAGAGGCGAAGGATTGATCAACCTTCTGTTTCAACTGAGCAAACAGTCACGGGCAATGTCGTCTGGAAGTTAGAATTAGATCCCTCTGAAGATTTGACAAAGCTGTCGCAATTTACGGGAGCTTATTCAGCGGCAACCATTCACAAAGCATCCGAAGTGAGTCTTCTTTTGAAGACTAAAGAGCATGAGGTATACGCACTACAAGCAGAAGTGATAGAGGCAAGGAATAAGGCAACACAGGCAGAAGAACAATTGCTGGCCCAACAACAAGAGAATCATTTGTTAACCCAGCAAATTGAAAAACTGAGGATAGACCAAAGTGACATTCAAAAAGCACAAGAATTGTCAGAAGCATTATCCCAGTTGGAGGCATCGAATGAGCTATTGATGAAATCTAAAGAGGAGCAAATAATTCAGCTGTCAGCACAGCTTGAAAGTATCAAAGGTGCCAAGAGTATTGATGATTTCAGAGCAGAGGCAACTCTAATAAACACCGCATTGATATCTCAGACCAGACTCTTGTGCCAACAACTAGTTGAAGCTGAGATACTTTGTGACACATCTACAGCAGTATGTGAACAAATCGAGAAAGCCAGGAGTAACTTGGATCAGGCCGAAGAAGATATAACAGAGTATATTGAATGGCAAGACACTCCAGAAGGGCAAGCGGCAAATTTTTCCCGAATCTGTGTAACATACAAAGACATACTTTTCATGGAATGGAACACACAGGTAATGAAGGCGGAAAGGGCAGCATCCAGATGCAAAACGATTGCCAAAAACATGATCAATCTAGTCAATGATACATTGTACCTGGCAAACATGATTTCACAATGCACACCTGGAAACATAACAACCGCAAACATGCTGGAGCACAGGAATTATCCTGAGCTGGAGACACAAGGGCGGTTAATTGCTGGAGTGAATACCTTGACCGCCGACGCATACTGGCTTTTCCTGATTAAACCACATTCTCAAAGGTCGGCTCTTAACTGCCTAACAGATGCTCTCCGATACCTGATTGCCGATTTCCAAGATGCCACATACGATGCACAACTGACTTCACGCCTCAATACTCCACCAGAAGTAGAGCCAATGCTGGCGATATGTCAGCGAAGGAGTAAAGGCAAAGAGACCTCTGACTGAAGCATCGCCGCCGACTGCCGAATCACCCAAATGCAAAATGATATTTGTTAATGCCGATTTGTTAGTTTTCAGTTTTAGATATTTAAATATTTAGATTAGCATAATATTTATAGACCCTTTCATTGTTTTGGAAAGGGTCGTAAAATTTTGTAAAAGACTTAAAGGCTGAAGTTTGCACTATTGTGCTTCAGTCTATATTCTTTTTGAAACTCGACCACTGGTCCTTAATTTTACTTGGAATGCTGTTTTAAGTAAATTGTGCACTATTGTCGTTTGCTTGGGATGCTTTCTGGTTGGAAGGAAGGACCGCGACATAACGATTAATATATTGGATTGATCAAACAGCTTGCATGGTACTATTATCTGTATCTGTTCTCTTTTCTATTATATGAATTGCTGTGTTATTACTTTGCTATTATTGATTACATGTATGCGATATAACAGCAAATCTGCATATCATATCACTATTGAATGTTTTGTGATTTGTTATCTCTTTCACTCATGTATGTAACAATGATATAAATGACTGAGTGCAGTAATTCGCTATTATCGCTCTGCATAACTATTTATGCAGAGCAATCTTAAATGGTTTAAACATTTATGCTTACTGTTAGTGACATCTATATGCCTGCCATTAAGCATAGGTTATCAAACGCTGCATTATCTGAATTGATAAGTCCCGGGATTAGCTTATAGTTATTATATTTCTTTTATAGTTTAGTTATTTGTTTATTATCACTTCATATCGTAAATCATTCATCCATCCCGTTTACTTATAATCTTTGGGAAACTGGTCCCATTATCCCCAGTCGGAGCCACTATTCCAAACGGAAAAGGAGCTGCACTAAGTTCCGGACCGGGTGGTTTCCCCGATGTTGTTGCAATGAATTTCGGGGCATCAACAGAAACCAAAGCAGGTCTCAAAAGGATATCTCTGTGTAGAAGAGTGTTTGTCTCTGTTGTAAGCATGTTGCACATAACACAAGTGTTCATCCCAAAGCTTAGGGTGTTTGCTGCAATATCCTCTCAGTGACTGGATCACTGTCCTATTAACTACTTCTGTCTGGCCATCTGTGTGTGGATGAAAAGTTGTGCTTTTCTTTAGTTTGGTGTCTATTAGTTCCCACAAACTGGACCAAAACTTCCCCACAAATCGGGTTTCTTGATCGGATATAATAGAAGTGGATAATCTAAAATGAACCCATACATGTTCAAAGAATAACTTTACAGTCTATTCAGCTGTAATCTGTTTACTACAGGGTATCAAAATACACATTTTGCTGAACCTATCCACAACAACATATAGATAATCATGACCTTTCCTAGATTTAGGCAGTCCTCCAACAAAATCCATGGAAATTCTTTCCCAAGGGTGAGAAGGAACTGGAAATGGAGTGTACAAGCCTAGTTTTCTGTTGATGGGCTTGCTTTTAGCACACATAGCACACCCCTTTACATATCTAGAAACTGTCTCACTCATTCTTGGCTAGTAGCAGAACCTTTGCAGTTGTGCAATTGTTTTACTTACCCCAAAGTGACCTGATATCAGAGAAGTGTGTGCTTCCATAATTATCTTTGCTCTCTCAGTTTGTGGAATGCATAGTTTCCCACAATGATATAAGAGTCAGTCCTTCACATGATAGTCCAATTCTTCTACTCTTTTTCCTTGACTCAAAGTTGCATATACATCTTTAAAGTTCATATCCTGAGCATACTATTCTATGTAGCTTTCATGTAGCACAGAATTATGCTTAAGTATGGTATATGCATTTATAATGGGTCTAGATAACATGTTCGCAACCTTGTTATGTATGCCATTTTTATATCTAATGACTGAATGAAACTTTTGTAGAAAACCCATCCATATGTAATGTCTTGATTGTTGCAACTTAGTTTGGGAGTGTAGATATTGAAGTGGCTGATGATCAATATGTATTACTGTTTCTTTTCCCACTAAGTAATGTTTCCACTTTTTCACACTCTGAACTAATGCATACAATTCTTTGTCATATGTAGGATAGTTGACTACTACAGGATTAAAAGTATTAGAATGATAACATATGGGTTTACCATGTTGTGTCAACACTGCTCCCATGGCATAGTCACTAGCATCAGTTGGGATCTCAAATGGTCTTTGTAGATCTGGCAGTGCTAGTACAGGTGTTGTACTAATTTTCTCCTTCAAGGTGTCGAAGGCTTTCTGCTGTTTGCCTCCCCACTTAAACACCTTGTTCAATCCTGTCAAAGCATGTAAGGGAGCTGCAATTGAGGAAAAGTTTGAAATGAACTTCCTCCAATACTGTGCTGCTCCTAAGAAACTTCTCACTTTTGTAGCGGACTTGGGTTTAGGCCAGTTTACAATGACTGCCACTTTAGAGGGATCTATTTTAATTTCACCTCCCCCTGCTATATGACCCAAATAATTTAGAGAGGTTTTTCCAAATTCACGTTTGGAAAGTTTAACATGAAGTTTTTCTCTTTTCAAAACATCTAATGTCTGCTCAACGTGCTTTAAATGTTGTTCCCACGTTTTACTAAAAATCAGAATGTCATCCAAATACACAATAGCAAAATCATCAAGAAAAGGTCTGAGTATATCATTCATTAATCTCATGAAAGTAGTAGGGGCATTGTTAAAGCCAAAAGGCATAACCAGCCATTCATACAATCCCTGCTTTGTTTTGAAAGCAGTCTTCCATGCATCTTGCTCTGCAACTCTGACCTGATGGTATCCACTGTGCAAATCCAGCTTGGTGAAATAAACATCCTCCTTCAGTTGATTTAAAAGATCATCTATGCGAGGAATGGGATAACGATTTTTGATTGTTATTTTATTCACTGCTCGATAATCAATTCACATTCTCCACGAGCCATCTTTCTTTCTCACCAAAACGATTGGTGATCCACATGGTGATGTGCTAGGCCTGATGAACCCTTTCTCGAGCAACTCCTGCACTTGCTTCTTGATTTCAACATTCTCTAAAGCAGATAACCTGTACATCCCAATGTTAGGCAAAGGAACATCTTGCTGCAAAATAATATCATGTACTATTCCCTTTTTGGGTGGCAGACCTTGAGGTTCTTGAAACAAGACATCATACTATGAAACAATCTTTTCTATACCAGCTTGCTGATCAGAATTACAGCCCTCAAATACATTGGTTTTATCAGTTTTCTTTTCCTTTACAACCATTAGTAAGAACTGTTTGCATGAATTTATCATTCTTTTCATCTGTCTTGAGTTTATGAGAGTATAATTATTCTTGAGCTTATGAGCTCTTACAAAGTATTCGATTCCATCTTTAACAAGTAGATACTTGTTCTCATCTCTATAGAAAATAACCTTTCTATCATACAAGTAAGGACTTCCTAACAAAATTCCACATATATCCAAAGGAATTACATCTAAGTCAACCTCATCTACAAATGCTGACCCAAAAGAAAACTTGAGTTTGCACTGTCTAGTCACTTGTAGTTGTGCTTTATCATTCAACCATCCTAATGGGTATGGCTTCTTGTGAGGTGTAGTTGCTAATCCCAATTTCTTTACAATTTCTTCAGAAATCAGATTTACTTGTGAGCCACTATCAAACAAAGTATCAATCTTTTTATTTTTGGAAACAACACGAATATGGAAAAGCTCATGCCTTTTTCTCTCATGTTCTTCATCAATAACAGATTGAGTAGAATTACTAGTAGATGCTTCAAAATTCTTACCTTTTATACCTATGGCTGCAATGATTGTTTCATCTCCCGAGTTTGACCCCAAATCTTTCTGAATAGCTGCAATAGTCTTCTTCTTCTTTCCCTCGGACTTCTTAGGTCTCAGCTCTGGATGCAGAATCCAACAGTGCTCATCATCATGCCCCTCCTTTTTACAGTGAGTGCATGAGGCTTTTCCTTTCTGTGCAGTGTTAGCCTTCCTTGCTTTCCACTTCTGCTTTCTTTTCTCCTTGCTTTTGCTTACAGTGGGTTGGGATGGTCCCCCAACTTCTGGATTTCCATTCTTTCCTCTAGCTTCTAGATGAGTAGCTTATACAGATACCTCATCTATACTAGTGGGATTAAACATGAGGATGGTATGCCTCATGTAGCTGTGTAGACCACCAATGTACTTCAAAAGAGTTTCTGGTGAGTCTAATGAAATACCCAACATCAATGATCTCTTTCGGAACTCTTGAGTATACCCTTGTACACTTTGCCCTTTCAACTGCTGAAGAGTTTGCCAGCTCATCATGGCTTGTTGCATGTAGGCCAATGGATATAACTACTTTTTTATTTCAGTAACAAATTCACTCCAGACAGAGATGGTATTACCATGCTTCCTCATATCAGCTTGGGTTCTGCCTTCCCACTATACCCAGGCAGTGCCCCTTAGGCGAAGGCTTGCCAGCTGAATCTTGCTCTTGTCTGAGTCTATATTTTGTACTCTTCAATACACATCAATTGGTCTTATCCAATTGTCCAACTTTTCAGCATTTAACTCTCCATCATATATAGGAAAATCAAATTTAACATCTAACTTAATCAGAGATGCCTTCTTATTATGCAAAGGGCTACTAGGAGGTGTAGGGAAGCTTTCTTCTTCTCCCTTTCCTTTGGAGTGGTCATGGGAATGAGATTCATCCTCTTCTTTATCTTGCTTAGAGCTTGATGAATCTTCACCCTTACATTTTCTAAAGTCCCTATACATTTCTTCTACCATGGAATTTATAGCTAGGAAACTTTCTATGAATTGAGAGTCTGGCCCTATAGAACCTTCTTCTGACATTGTCTTTCGAGAATAGACTCTCCAAATTTCAGGATTAATTTCTACCAACTCTCCTTCTCCTAGTTTGAGCTTTGATCTAGTGAGCATCCACAGCTAAACCAACAGAAGCTTGTCCAACCTTACAGCCTAGTGCTTTGATACCACTTGATCTGATAATCACCCTATGAGTGACCTCAATGAAGATTTATTTAACAAAAGGTATTACAGACCCATGTGCTGGTGTGTGTGTTCTGTGTTATTGAAACAACGGATCGATCAAATTGCCAATACACAGAAAGTAAATGGAAATACAACAGAGAAATACAGTAGGCAATACAAAGACACAAACAATTTTTAATAAGGAGTTCACCCTATTCTCCAGGGTTACGTCTCCGGTCCAGCTTCAGTGGTGGCCTTATTTTATTGTGTCTTTCAGCAGAGAAACTATAATGCAGGGACTCAATATGAGTTCTCTTGAAGCAGATTTTGCTTGGCAAGGTGGTCCTTGGATTCCCCAAGCCACTCAGAGTACACAGACTCTTGTTCTTCCTACCAGCTCTATGACCCTCGGTCTACAGTGGAAAGAGCCAACTGTGATGCTCAATTTGGACAGATTCCTATATGGGAAGGCTTGATTCTTCAAGCTCTCTTGTGCTCAATGCTACCTGTGGTCAGCTCGGCCCTTTGTCTCCTCTGCTTGGCTTTACTACTCTTTGTGCTCAGTCCTCCTCTTAGGGTTCACTGTTCACTGTCTCTCTTGGTCGCTTGGACTCTTCATTCCTTCTCTTCGAATCCCTGTTCACTGTCTCTCTTCATGGCTTTAGCCATTCGACCTCCACTCCTGTTCAGTTCCTCTCCCACCTACGTCGATTCGCCTGTCGCCTGGGTGTTGGGAGTTCCTTGTTTAGCATCAGCATGAATGCTCAGGAAGTAGCCACGTGTCTCCATCAGAACAACGCCAGCCTGTTCACCGATTCGTTTCTTTCTCCACCATGGCGGTCAACGGATTCCAAATCCCCTTAAATCGCGGCTTAATTCCCTGTCAATTTCGCTCTGTCTATCGGACGCAATCTCAGCCATCCGATCTGGGCTCCTCCAGATCCAATGTCATTCGCACATCGAGCACGATTGACTTGCTCGACTAATAACGCGCGATCACGGCGGTTTTTCTCTCACCTCCACTGCCACGCATCGATCGCTGAGTGTGATCGCTCCGCTTTCTCCAAAACCACTTACCGTTCAAGAGTTCCCCGATCAATACCACCAATTTCTAGGGCGTAGGTCCTGCCTTTGTTCTTTAACACCTTTACCTTTTTCCGCCCGCGGTCCTCTGGTTCCCCCACGCGATCGAGTGCTTAAGGCTCCTCCTTTTCAGCCCTGTTTTCCTAGCGATGCGCGATGCCCATAAAAAATCAGCTCCTTTTCCCGATTCGAGGCTCCCAGGGGCTATTTTGACCTCCTGTGCAGTCTCCATGGGCCTCAGTTAGTGCGCTTTGACCGAGGTCCTCATCATTCCGCGTCGGCTACCATGGACACTTGTACAGGGTGTTTTTGATTACTGTTTTGGACTCTTCAAGGATTTGTTTCATTCTGATATAGTCATGGTTCTACGACAGTTGTTTATGGATCCGATTCAGATAAAGTACCAATCTTTTACAACACCTTGTATGGACCATAATACTTTCAGTGATAATTTATTATCCTTCTTAGCTTGCTTGAGGGACAGTTTTTTTATATGGTTGTAGTTGTAGGAATACCCAGTAACCTACATCAAAACTTATTTCATTGCGATGTTGATCTACCTATTGTTTCAGTCTATTTTGCGCCAACATGAGGTTATCATTTAAGAGTTGGAGAACTTGTTGTTGATGCTCGATGTGATGTTCCACTGCTTGAACCTTAGAATTTTCTCTTAAAAATTATGTGATGGATGGTGGATGATATCCATAAAGTGCCATAAATGGGGTCATTTTTGCTGCAGTATGGAAGGAAGTGTTATACCACCATTCAGCTAGAGGAAACCATTTGACCCATTGTGTCTATTTATCAGATACAAAGCAACGAAGATATCCTTCCAAACATTTGTTTACTATCTTAGTTTTCCCATCAGATTGAGGATGATAAGATGAGCTATGAGCTAGCTAAAAAGAAAATAATTATGTCCAAAAATTTCTAGTGAAAATGGGATCTCTGTCGCTTACAATAATCTTTGGGTTTCCATGTAGCTTTTGAATTGTTTCCATAAATGCAGTAGAAACTGTATTGGCTTTAAATGGATGTTATAATGCACAAAAGTGTGCATACTTGGTAAGTCTGTCAACTACCACCATGATGAAACTATTTCCTTCGAACTTGGGTAAACTTGTGATAAAATCCATTGAAACCTCCTCCCAACATTGGCTTGGAATGGATAAAGGTTGTAATAGACCCGGGGTTTTCTAGCTAAATGTATCATATGTACTGGGATCTTGTTGTAACTTTTGAATGAGTGCTCACACTTCTTCGTCATTCTTCCATTCATCCCTTGCTTTGTTTATCCAATTTGGATGGATAATAGAAATGGCGCACAACAATGCTTCCACATCCTCATCCTTTCTTGAGAGTGTCATAACCCAACATCTTTGTGACCCATTTTTGTTTCTCTTCAGAGGATAATCTTTGTTCTAAAAATTATTTAAGACTATCATGATCCTTTTTTACCTTGATGTGTCTTCCAATTAGGTAGGGTCACCATTTCTTAAGTGCATGTAGTATTGCCAACATTTCCTCCTCATAAATATCTTTGTGTAAATACTTTCCTTTGATTGGACAACTTTCGAAAGAAATGGGTCTTTCATCTTGCATTAAAACAACACCAATTCCATTTCCTGAAGCATCACATTCCACAATAAAGTTTTTTGTGAAGTTCGGTGTAGCTAAGACCGGTGCTTGGCACATTGCCTCTTTAAGATGTTCAAAGACCTTCGTTGCTTATGGAGTCCATGAAAATGCATCTTTCTTCAATAATGTTGTTAGAGGTGCTCCTATTCTCCTATAATTGTTAACAAACTTGCAATAATACCCTGTCAACTCGAGAATTCCTTATAGATGCTTTATGGATGTGGGGATTTTCCATTCCTTAATGGCTTTAATTTTTCTAGGGTCTACCTTAATACCTTCATGAGATACAATATGACCCATATATTCCACCTCTTGTACTCCAAAGAAACATTTGGAGCTTTTTGCATATAATTGTTTCTCCTTCAATAGTTTGAGCACCCTGTCAACATTTTCAACATGATCCTTCCAAGACTTGTTGTAGATTAGTATATCATCAAATAATACTAACACAAATTTTCCAAGGAAGGGTTTGAAAATGGAATTCATCAAACCTTAAAGTGTAGAAGGTGCATTAGTAAGGCCAAAAGGCATGACCAAAATTTCATAATGACCCTCATGAGTTCTAAATGTTGTTTTTGGAATGTCTTCAGTCTTCATTCTGATTTCTTGGTATCCTAAACAAAGATCCAATTTGGTGAAGTAAATTGATCCATGCAATTCATCCAATAATTCATCAATGATAGGAATGGGAAATTTATCTTTAATAGTGAGCTTGTTGAACTCCCTATAATCTGGACATATGCGCCATGATCCATCCTTCTTGTGCACCAATACTACTGGAGTAGAGAAAGAACTTTGACTAGGTTGAATTATACCAGCCTCTAGCATTTCTGCAACCATACATTCAATTTCACTCTTTTGGGCATAGGGATATCTGTACGGCCTGATGTTTGGAGGAACATTTCTTGGAATCAAATGAATAGCATGATCATGATCATGAATAGGTGGGAGGCCGTCTCAAATACCTTGGAATGATTGTCCAAGACCTTTTGGAGATCTGGAGAAATACATGATTTCGATGTGGGAACCTCTAGCTAACATAATTGTGCAATTACGCCTCATTTTTCCTTCTTTAGAAGCTTTTTCATACAGTTAGAGATGATTATCTTTCCCGGTTTCCCTGCAATACCTCTTAATTCAACTTCCTTTCCTTCCACAAAAAATTTCATGAAAATTTCTTGAAAATTAAAAGCTATTGTACCCAAGGATTGTAGCCATTGGAATCCTAGTACAAAATCAGCACCACCCATTGGAATGGAAAGCATTGGTCTATTCAATACATACTCTCCCATGGATATCTTGATATTATAGCACTTTCCAGAGCAATTTATGGTTCCTCCATTTGCAACCATCACTTGATACTCTAGTGTTGGATATAGGAAGCAATTCAATTCCTTGGCTATCTTACAATGAATAAAATTATGGGTACTTCCCGAATCAATCAACAATATTACATTTTTCTTCTTGATATGTCCTTCTATCTTGATAGTTTGAGGAGTGGTAATTCCAACCAATGCATTACAAGATATGGTCGGATTCATTTCTTCTTTATCTAGGGTTTGTTCTTGGAGTATATCATCTTCTTTTGACATTTATTGTTCCTTTTCTTCCTTCTCTTCACAATCTATGTAGAATAATTTCTTCTCAACACACTTATGACCTTTAGTGTATTTTCTATCACAACTGTAACAAATCCCTTTTGATCTTTTTTCTTCCAATATTTTTGGTGTCAAACTTGTAGGTCATGGAAGGCTAGGGGCAACAACACTTCCATCTTTATATTTGTGAGTGGTAGGCCTCCTGGTTGTCATAATTTTGTTTTCCATTTTTCTTGTTAACCTGAATGCCTTCTCCAATGAATTAGGTTCCCAAAGGAAAACCTCATGTTGGATATTATCCTTTAAAGTCCCTATGAACACATCAATCCTATGCTCCTCTGGAATATATTTTACCCTTATGTTCAATTTTTGGAAGTCCTCAATGTGCTCCATCATTGAACCCTTTTGTTTGAGATTTATCAATTGGTTAAGAAAGGTGTTGCTTTTTGTATCCTCATAATGTGATATCATTTCTTCTGTAAAAAATGACCAAGTGACAATTTTTTTACAAGAGCAAAGCCATCGATACCATACAAACTGATTTGGTTCCAAATATTAAGTTTCAATATGTACCTTTTGTGTGTTTTTCACATTATGGAGATCGAAAAATTGCTCCATCTATAGTATCCATGTTCCGAGATCCTTGCCATAAAAATTCCTCATATCAATTTTTGGAACATGGTGGATCTTCAATCCAACATTAGAGTCTATGAAATCACGATTAACATTTCTTTTGTTCTCATCATGAGTTTCCTTTACTACCCTTTCACCATTAGTAACCATTTCTTGTAGCAACTTATTCAAATTTATCTTCCATTCTTCCATCTTAGTGCCCATGCCATTCATCTTATCATCCATGAAATCCATCTTAACTTGCATGCCATTCATATTATCTTCCTTGCCATTCATATTGGCTTCGGTTACCTTTTGTGAGAGTGAAATTTGTTGTACTTGATCTTGTAATTTTGATATATCATGTTGCATTTATTCCTCTTATTCACGAGTCGTGCTAGAGCTTTCAGGTTTCTTACTAGGTGTTTCCATTTTCTTTTTTTGGGGCATCAATTAATGCCAATAATTCTTCACTATTCCCTTTGAATTCCTTCAAACTAATTTTTCAAACCAATCTTATGCAAAATTTAAAAAACATTACACACTTTTTTTTTCACTTTGTAAGAGCTCGATATTGAATCTATTGTATCTCTGTAACTGCAGATCTTGAATATCTGAAATCATGTCTTGTAGTAGCCCTTTGGGTCCTCTTTCTAACCCTGCAATTCTGATCAAGATTGGATTCTCCAAGGAAGAGTGATGCCAAATCTCCCACAGTGACTTGATTATAGACTAGCTCAGTAGAGAGAACTTGTACAAAGTGTCATGTTTCATTGTTTCGACCTTAGTACCTGAAACTGATATACAAAACACTGCAGGATATCTTCTTTATGGAACTTCTGATGAAATTTCAATCTGATGCTCAGAACAAAAGTTATGATAATTTTCCCCAGGTCACTTGTTTGGAATGTAATTTGGGAGTCTGCAAAAACCCTAACTTCCTCAGATTATATCTTTGAAAATATAGTGAGACAAGTTTGAAATTTGGACCCGAAGTTCAAAACGATTTCAGTTCAAATGGGTTTGTTTTTTAGCTTATGAAACAACGCAGAAAAACCATTATAGCGAAAAGCACATGATTACCTATTTGGAGGAGTTAAACTCTAGAATCCAAAGCTCTGATACCAAATGTTAGGAAACCAACTCAGAAAAGGATATATCAACACCTTAGAATTCAGCCTCTTCGAGGGGGCAACCTCCTTTACATTACACAAATGAACAATTCTTGGATGATACAAATGACTAAACCTCCCTTCTATATATAGGAGTCTAAGGGGCCACAATATAGTCAAGCCGACCTAACAGTAATAACATAAGGGCACAACAATAACAATAGTGGGTTTCTATGGGGCACACTAATAACAATATGGGGACAATAGGGGCACAATAATAAAAATAAGGGATACAATGACAATAGTAATGGGGGAATCACTAGTATTATAGGGACCTAACACTAAGACCAGCCAAAAAAAGCATCTCGTAAATTTGATTTTCATATGCAGCAATATAATCGACATCTTCAACCATGTCCTCATTTTCTAGGCCACATTCTTCAATTACTTGGACCACTATACTATAAGAATACCCCATATGGAAAAAACAAGCATTTATTGAAGAGGATTATGTAACATAAGGGACTCCTGATAATTCAAGATAAAGTATAATATTGTAATCTCTTTCTCTAGCAAAGCTAAAAATCCTTCATCTACAAGGTCTACACAAGGTCCTCTACTTTGAACTCATATAACTCAGGTATTGAACATGGATGTTCTATCTCATAGTGAGATAACAACCTTGATAAGCTTCAAGCAACAATTTTCATATGTCACACCCCATTCCTTAAGAAGGAAGGCATTGACCATGAAGACAAGCATTCATAAGGAAAACAAAATAAGCGCAATCATCATAAATAATATTAAGCCTCCACATCGAGGTTCTTTGCCATATATCAATTAGGAAATGGGACCCCCCCATCCCAATAAATATGGTCATATACATATACTTACATTCAATTAGAAACAAGCCATGTTATCCAGCTACAACAACAAAGGGATTTCCTCAACATCCCTCATATCATAAGGACATTCACATACATAACCATTCCAAGTTGCAAGATCACATCACTCAACTAGTAGTGATGGTATACTACAAATGACCATACTTACTGCCATGCAAGAAGCTCTGTAAAATTAAAGAAAATGACATATATCCAAGGTCATGACTACCAGTTCTCTATACCTTCAAGGTGAAAGGTAGATAGCTCATGCATTGCAAGGAATTCATCAAAATAACATGTCAAACATCATTGCAGTTAATGTGCAATACAAATTAAATGCTATGACTAAGATACCTGATGAGCCCCAATTTTTGGTACAATTTGGGCTCATTTGGCCTACTTTCTTTGCTCAAACCATTCATCTTTTATTGCTTATGCATTCATTTCTTGGTTTATTCGTGTTGTTTGTAGGAAGAAGGGTAGGCATTCTATCTACGTGACTAATACATGATGATTTCAGGTTTTTGGCATTAAAAGGGAGCAAAGACCACGAAAAAGGAGACAAGGAGACAGTAACGTGGCACTGTTGGTTTTTAGGAGAGGATGTCCACAGTCTTGGGGACCTTCCTCGTGATTCCCACCATAGCTCTGAGCTCCAACCAATCTCCCCACCGAGCTTAGAGGCAGCCAACCGTTCTACAGGAACAACAGTTACAACTGTTCTACAGGATCAGCAGTTTAACCTTCATTTGGACAGCCGAGCTCCACAAATCAAGGAAACCTGTTGGATTATCATTTTGCATAAATACTGAGGTCGTAGCCTCTGATAGGAGCTTTTTGACTTTTGGAATTACTATTGTAATCTCTGAGCACGAGTTACAGCTCGGTTTTTGTTGTTTTGTAAGCCAGTTTTGGCATGACATCAGATTTTTGGTTATGAATAAAGGCAGGCAGATTTTGATCTCATTCTGAGTTTCTAAGGGAGCTATAGCTCTTAGGTTAGGGCCCAACCTGAGAGAAATAGACCTCCTCTGTGTTGTAATGTTATTTGCCTTTCGTTCCAGCACTTCGTTTCTTTACTTTGACATGCAATTCGAATTTACAGTCTGCTGATTTAGTTTTTATGAGATTGAATAGGATTAGTTTATGGTGAATTTGCTTCTAGTTGCTTAGGTTAGAAGAGGATAGTTATAATTCATTGGAGCTCCAGAAAAAGGTTGAAAGGACCTCACTGCCATCTCTGTTAGGGATTGGGGTGTAGTCTGAACCAACCACCAAAACCAAACGCAGTTCTTTTCACGTCCATGCAAGCTGCAACAGTTACTTTAGTCGTAGATCCATCCATGCACTTTGGTCTTGATCATTACTTCTTCATTCCACTTCCATGCACGAGTTTTTTCACAAATTGCGCTACTGTTCATTGGTTCAAAATAACACAGTTAACATAGGTTAAAGAGTTCTCGTTTTTGGTGACATTCATAGACAATTTGTTTCATTTACACTGCTCCACACCATTCCATTACCTTCCTCTTCGTGTCAACCACACCGAAAGCCACTCAACCGACCTCTGTTCAGCTCGTTTACCTTCCAACTCTTCCATTACTCACGTAGCTCCATTTACTTAACCTTTCGTTGATCCCATCCTTCTAGCCATCAACCCACTGCATGCACTCTTTCTCCATCTGACTTCTCTGCTCCTGAGCCATCACCAGTTCCATCTCCATCTCACCTATCCTCCCATACCACTCCATCACTTCACCATCTCCCAAAACTCCCACGGTCGAACATCCTGTAGAATTTCACAGACTTCCTGTAGAACCCCTGAGTTTCCTGTAGGATCCCCTGCAAACTTCCTGTAGAAGCCTACAAACTCGGTTGCTGAGCATCTGAACGTGGTAGACTTCTGTGGACTGATGCTAGAGATCCTCTAGGGCCTCTCCTAGCCCCCCTGACCTTGCCCATGCTTTCCTTCCATTCGAACCGCTCCTGCACAGTCAAACCCTAATCAAAAGCATCATCACAATAAATCCAACCACTTAATAAAAAAATACAAAAACATGTCTTTTCAGATGCAAGTAGCTTAGATGCATGTATTTCAGCTCACTGCAAGTAATGGCATCATTGGTAGAAGTTTCATTCACAGTTTTGCATTGTAAGGGCCTAGCTAGTCAAATTAGGGTTTTCATGCTTTGTTGGCTTTCAGTTTCTTTCTGCAAATAGATTAGCCTCCTTTGAGTTAGCTTTCGTCCATCACTCATAAAGCTTCTTCTGAGAGCATATAGAAGTTGGCTTGAGCCCTAGCGGACTTGTGCCAGCTGACCAAGTGACAGCTGCGACAAGAGCTAGTACTTGTGCATACAGCACCGTCGCTTCCAAGTTTGTACGAACTACCGGGTTGATAAAATTAGAGATAGGAAGCTCCAGGAGTTGTAGCATTATTGCTACAATACTGGAGCCCACCATATTTTTGGCGTCGTTGCCGAGGAAGCGTCAGAGTATTAGTAATTGTTGCTTTTCTTGTATTTTCTTACTCTTGCCTTCTGCTAAGTAGTTTATTTCATTTCCATTCTGCAAAAGTAGCATAGACATTTCCTGCTTTCATAGATTAGCATTTCCTGCTTTCATAGATTAGCATTTCCTGCTTTCATAGATTAGCATTTCCCTTCTGCAAGCGTAGACTAGCATTTCCATTCTTGCAATTTCATTTGAGCAAAGTAGATTAGTTCTTTCCTGCTTTCAGTTTAATTCTGCATCTTTCATAGTTAGTTGTAGATCAATCTGTTTCAGTTTTGCAGGTACCAAAGGAAAAAAGCAAAAAAAATAAAAAAGAAAGTCTTTTCCCTTTCATGCCTCGTAGGAACCGAGATAGATCAGGCAAATTCCTACCAAACACCCCCACCACATCACTGAGTCACCCTTCTCTCTTCTTTGGTGACAGTGACCCAGAAGAACCTATAGGTGAACATCCAGAGATATACAAAGATCCTATAGTAGAAGAAGAGTTAGAGACCACTCCATCTGAAGCTATGGCTGACAATAGAAGAGAAGATGAGAGAATAGAAGGTGCCTTCCCCATCCGAGAGACCAATGGAGAAATGAAAATGAAGAACATTAGCCCCTCCGCCTTACCTCACTTCCATGGACTGACTACTGAAGATCCTGATACCTTCCTGTTTGAGTTTGCTGTCCTTTGTAGAACCTATGACTATACTGAAGATGAGCAAAAGTTGAAACTCTTCCCTTCAACTCTTAAGGATGCAGCATTACGCTGGTTCATGGGATTACCTGGGAATAGTATCACCACTTGGGCTCAGATGCAACAAGCTTTCAATACCAAGTACAGGGATTATTGTAGGTCTAAGGAAACCAAGGGAGAAATCTTTCGGATGACCATGGGAAATGATGAGTCCTTAGAGGATTATGAGGAGAGGTTCCAACTAAGCTATAAGCGGGCCAGGTGCACACTTGACCCTGAATCCCTCAAGTTGGTCCTGCTCCGAGGAGTCCCTGAAGACCTCTTAGATACCCTTCACATGTTAGCTGGGGGGGACATTTACCAACTGCCTTATGAGGACATCAAGACTGTGTTTAGAAACCACTCCAGGGCAGCTAGGAAACGAGGTAGGGGAAACCTCCTCTCAACTAGTGTTCCTTTCTCCAAACATGAGCTTGCAAATCAATTAGAAGATCTCAAGAGTGAGGTGAGACAGACCATTGCCATGCAGCTGGACACATTCGGAATCCAGCAGAAGAAAGAAGAAGCTGAGAGAGCCTTGGCTGTCTTCTGCCCTAGGTGCACAAGGAGACACCCTAAGAACGAATGCCCATTACATTCGGTTGAAGTATGTTTCGTTTGTGAGGAGGACCATCCCACAAATCAGTGTCCAACCTTACCTGGGTTTAAAGCCATGTACCAAGGGACAGAAGCTCCCACTGAACCTCTCTATTACCTCAACCAAAGGAGGCCACAAGGATCTAGACCTTATCAGCAGGGGATGCAAGGGGCATCTCAAGCTTATTACAGCCCCAACCAATCGACTCCTATGCCTTCCTGGGGTCCCCCTGCTCATCCTTCATGGTCCATGCCTCCTCCATGGTCTTATCCACCTCAGTACCCCGCTCAACCTACTTCTCATTCATATCATTCAATTGCCCAGCCACAACCTTAATGGAATGCACCTCAGTCGGGGTGGAGGCCCCAATACAACACTCCTCCTGCCATCTTGCCTCCACCACCAGTTCAACCTCAGCCATTACCTCCTGCTCCTCCAAGGCAACCTCAAATGCCTGCTCAACCGAACCCGAACCCCAACAATAGACAGGCCCAGCAGGTATACACTGGGGAAACCTCATGCCCTACCTATGCTGTGGAGATCCAGGAGATCAATCTTCGATCTGGAAAGACTCTACCAGATCGCCAACCTCCTCCCCCAGAGGATGAGGAAGATAAACAGGAAAGTGAACCAAAGGCTATTCCACCCTTTCCTGAGAGACTAACAGCCACCACACAACCCAACCCAGAGGAGGATGAGCTTCTGGGTGAGCTCAAGCAGTTGTGTGTAAAAATACCACTTCTCCAAGCCATCAAGGATGTGCCAATATACAACAAACTGGTTAGGGAAAAGTGCTTCAAACACCCAGGCAGGCGGAAGAAAGATGCTTCAACCATTAATGTCATAGGACAACTGTCTAACCTTATGTTAGGACAAGTCATCTGCCCAAAGTACCTAGATCCTAGAAGTCCTGTAGTAGATGTCCACATCAATGGCACCATCATACCTCACACCTTGATTGATCTGGGGGCTGCCATTAATGTGATGACCAGGGATACCATGCTCAAACTCAATCTTCAGGGTTCCTTGAGGAAGACCTCGACAGTACTGCAACTGGCAGATCGCTCCACCGTGACTCCCGAAGGGATTGTGGAGGATGTCTTGGTCTCTATTGACTCTTGGGAATACCCTGCAGACTTCCTGGTTCTGCAACCAAAGGCAAAGCTTACTGCATATTCCCTCATTTTGGGAAGGCCTTGGTTAGCTACTGCAGATGCTTACATAAGTTGTCGTGCAAGAGACATGACCATCAAAAATGGTCCCATGTCCAAGCAGCTAGTCCTATACCCTCCTGCCCAACCCTCCTTAGAGCATGACTTACCACTCTGGTTGGAAGAAGGAGAGGAAGACGAGGTGTACTCAGCACCTCTGTGCACCTTAGATACCACTAGAAGAGACCCCCCAACCGAGGATGACTTGATCGAGACCTTGATCCAGAATCCACCTTCCAGTGCACTACCCTTAGAAAAATTGGTGGAGGATGCCCAAGCTAGCACCTTAGTGGATCTTTGTACAACCAACCCTGTTACTCCTAGAATCAAGAATGTGGAGTTCGGCCCTGAGAAAGCATTGAAGATCAGCTCCTCCCTATCTCCTTCCCAGGAAAAGGAGCTGTGTAGTTTGTTGGCCAACCACCTAGATGCTTTTGCTTGGAGCTATAAGGAAATGAAAGGAGTCCATCCTTCGGTCTGTACCCATCATATATACATCAAAGAGGATTGTAAACCGGTTAGGCAACCCCAGAGGAGAATGAATCCAGCCCTTAAGGACACTGTCAAGGAAGAATTGCAAAAACTGTTGGATGCCGGATTCATCTACCCCATCTCAGATAGTGAATGGGTGTCCCCTCTAGTGTTGGTTCCCAAGAAAAATGGGAAGTGGAGAATTTGTGTGGACTACCGAGAACTGAACAAAGCTACCAAGAAAGACCATTTCCCTCTACCTTTCATAGATCAAGTGTTGGATGGACTGGCAGGAAAGAAGTTCTTCTCTTTCCTGGATGGGTTTAGCGGGTACAACCAAATCCAAATCAGCCCGGAAGACCAAGATAAGACCACCTTCACTTGTCCTTGGGGTACCTTTGCCTACCGAGTCCTTCCCTTTGGGCTATGCAATGCTCCTGCTACCTTCCAGAGAGCTGTCTTGAGCATCTTCTCGGAGCTGGTCCATGATGCAGTGGAAATCTATATGGATGACTTTACTCCTTATGGGGCCAACTTCCAGGAAGCAATGTCCAATCTGGGAAAAGTCCTAACCAAATGCATTGAGATGAACTTGTCCCTTAGTCCTGAAAAATGTGAATTCCTAATGACTGAAGGGACCGTGCTAGGCCATACCATTTCTTGCCAAGGGTTGCAGGTGGATCCTAACAAAATTGCTCTCATCAAGAGGGTTCCACCTCCTCAAAAGGTAAGGGATGTTCGGAGTTTCTTGGGATTAGCAGGATACTACCGGAGATTCATTAAAGATTTCATCAAGCTAGCCTCGCCATTGTTTGGCCTGTTGGCAAAAGATGTGGAGTTTAATTGGATTGACGATTGTCAGAGGGCTTTAAATGAATTGAAGGACAAGTTGGTGTCAGCCCCAATCCCGAGAGGTCCAAACTGGGCCCTACCTTTCCACATCCACACTGATGCCTCGAACAAAGCCATAGGTGCAGCTTTAGGACAGGTTGAGCAAAAACTTCCATATGCCATTTACTTTGTTAGCAAAAACTTGTCCAAAGCTGAGCTGAATTACACTGTAACCGAGAAATAATTCTTGGCTGTGGTCCATGCACTGAACAAGTTCCGACATTATATTACTGGTTACCAGACCTTTGTACATACAGACCATGCTGCAATTAGATATTTAATGAATAAACCAGATGTGAATGCTCGTATTATTAGATGGTTACTTTTATTGCAGCAGTTTGATTTGACCATTGTTGACAAACCAGGTAGAGAAAATGTTATTGCTGACTTTTTATCTAGATTGGATTTGTCTGCAGATGAGGATGGAACAGTGGATGACCAGATGCCCGATGAACATCTGTTTGCTATTTCATTACTCTCTCCATGGTTTGCTGATATAGCAAACTACCTTGTTTCAGCACAGTTCCCTCCACACCTATCTTCCAGAGAGAAGAGCAGAATCATCAGAAAAAGTGCCTCATTTACTTGGATCGGGGGCAATCTTTTCAAGCTTGGCCCCGATCAGATCTTAAGGCGTTGTGTAAGGGAGGAGGAAGTCTTTGATATCCTCCTCACTTGTCATGATGGGCCTTGTGGAGGACATTTTGCAGCAAAGAGAACTGCCTTCAAGATCCTGCAGGCAGGCTACTATTGGCCCACACTTCATCAAGATGTCAGAAGATATGTCAGCCAGTGTGACCAATGACAAAGAATGGGGAAACCGACCCAAAGGGATGAGATGCCTCTCCAACCTCAAGTGACTCTTGAGCCATTTGAGAAGTGGGGCATGGACTTTGTGGGCCCAATCAACCCTCCTTCGAGGCAAAGGTCTTACATCATTGTGTGTACTGACTATTTGACAAAGTGGGAAGAGACTAAAGCAATCAAAGCAGCAACAGAAGAAAAGGTGGCCGAGTTCCTAAGAGGAAACATCTTCTATAAGTTTGGCTATCCAAGAGAGCTGGTCACCGATCAAGGGAGCCAGTTCACCTCCAACCTGGTTGAAGATCTACTAGCTCATCACAAGATCAAGCATAGGACTTCCACCCCTTATCACCCTCAAGCAAATGGGCAGGTGGAAGTCACCAATAGAGCATTAGAAGGGATCTTGACTAAGGTGGTGAGCAGCAGCAAAAAGGACTAGGCAGATCACCTGGTTGAAGCCACATGGGCTTACAACACCACTTGGAAGACCACCACCGGCTTCACACCTTATGAGCTGGTCTATGGAAAGAAAGCTTTGCTGTCCATTGAGTTTGAATACAACACTTTGAGGATGGCAGCTCAGCTGGACCTAGATCTCAGCCATGCACAACAAGAAAGGTTATTGCAGCTGAATGGATTGGATGAGCACCGAATGCAGGCCCTCCTTCACTCAGAAGTGGTTCAACTTCAGAGAAAGGTGTGGCATGACCAACATCTCCATTACAAGCAATTTCAGCCGGGAGATTGGGCTTTGTTGTATGACTCCAGAGGGGAAGCTGAGAACCAGATGGCTAGGACCATATGCAGTGGAAAAATGCCATGACAATGGATCTATCCTTATTCGAACCATTGATGAGGAAGCCATTCCCATGCTTGTCAATGGGCATCGATTGAAGATCTACAGGAGACCTCTCTCAAGACAAGAGTTCCTCAAAACTATGGAGAAATCTGTATTGGTCATAGAGAAGGGTTCTGCCTCTGCTTTGGGCATACCCTGAAGGATTTAAAAAATAAAATAATAATAATAATAATAATAATAAAGATCCTTGGGTGAAAACCTCTCTGAGGCGCCCAAGGCAGGTGGTAGGGGTGAAAACCTCATTGAGGCGTCCCTATTGTCTTTCAAAAAAAAGGAAAAGGTTTGAAAAAGATCCTTGAGTGAAAACCTCTCTGAGGCGCTCAGGGCAGATGGCACGGGTGAAAACCTCTTTGAGGCCCCCCTGTTATCTTTCAAAAAAAAAGAGAAAAAAAAGGGAAAAAAAAAGAAAAAACAATAAGTAAAATATGGTAAAATTGCATGCAGGTTGCAGATGTTCTATGGAGGAGAGGAAGCCTCTCAACTCAAAGCCAAGGGTCCTTATCATGCTGTCAAGGGACCTCACCAGCACCTCCTCCAAGGATACCCATGTTTTTTCAAGGTATGTGCAATTTTATCATGGTTTGAATCTTCTACAGGAACATGCAGTCTTTCTACAGGAAGACGCAGATTTTCTACACGAAAGTGCAGACTTTCTACAGGAAGCCCGAACTTTCTACAGGAATCTCTGTGTTCTACAGGAAACTTCCTGTAGAAGTTTGGGACGGCCCAGAATTCATTTTAAAAGGAGATCTAGCGACTAAGGATCGGTTTGGACGCATGCAAGCCTCTGTTGGCAACCTTGCACATTGCTGTTACCTTGCTCCACGATCCTTGTCGACATGCAACCAAGTTCCCTGCACCAGCAAAGCAGATCGATGAGTTCTCGCGGGAAAAGCCATTTTAAAAGATAAACAAGTGCTGAGATCTCATACCACAGGCATCAGAAGCTCCGGGAGCGTGATCGAAAGGCCAGATCCTCCATTGTGCAACATGCACCCAAGGAGGAAGAACTGTTACGAGACACCCCGCGGGAATCCTGTAACAGTTAAACCTGCTAGAGTGGATACCATTCACAGCACCGCCATCTGCAATGAAACGCGGGCGCATGCAACCAAAGCATCCACTCCATCGTCGGCAGCCTGTAACCATGAGCCTCCGGGTCTGTGTAAGTTCGCATGCAGCAGGTAGATCCACTCACCATTGTCCAAAAACTGGAAAAATCGTGTGCAGCCACGCAGGTAAGTGTCTCGACCCTTCCTTCCATCAAATCGCATGAATTTTACTTTGAATTGTTTGCACAGCGTAAAAGTGAATGGTTGAACGGTCGTATGGCCAGTCGACTGGCCACGTCAGCTAGTTATGGTATAGTTGGATGTTTGGGTGGCGGCCACGAAAAAGAGAATGAGCAGCACGCACGTGAGAACAATCCCGTCGGAAGCAATGAGTTTAACAGAAAGAGGCGGCGGCAGATCTGTGGGAATGGATGCGGCAGCAAGTGAATACGCAGGCGAATGATGGATGACGTCGCCCAACGGTCCGGCGGGGACAGCTCACCCCCCGCGCCACGGATTGCGCCGATTCAAAATCTAATCGGCTAGATTGTGCACATGCATTTATCAACCACCACTTCAAACTCGAGTGGCTATTCTGATCTCTTCTGCACTTTGATACGCCGAGCTTTTGGCTACCAGAACGCCGGTGAAGCACACCTCGAGCGCAGGCCAACTACAGTCCTCCCCGAAATTTGCGCACTGCTCCTACAGGAACACAGTTTCTACAGGAACGCAGTCTGTACAGGGACGCAGTTCTACAGGAAGGCGGGTTCCCCACGTAAAAAAAGATGGCAGAAAAAGGTAACCCTGAAACTCTTCATGCAATTGGTTTTCAAAGGTGGCAGGATCATCGTCCACAGTCTGGTCATAAAGATATCGGTGAAATTGTTGGTTGCTGTGCCTATACTGTCGTTCTACAGGATGTCAGTGTAATTAGACTGTGTTGAATTTTGTGGATTATGTGCATGCTCTGTCTCAATAGACCAAATCTCTTTCGAATTTGCCACCTTTAGTTAAAACAACCGTGTTCATCATGCCGGGTGGGTTTATTAGACGGGAACCCACCGATTCAACCAAGTTAAGGGAAAACCAGGAGGTGGTAGAACTCTTCACACGGGTTCAATGGATATCTTTTTGTGATAAATTGTAGGGTTACGATGATGAAGTGGCCGAAGAATTTCTGCAAGCTCTAAGGCCGAAATCCAAAACACTGGCTACAGTAACCTTCAGGGGCCTAAGCCTCAAGCTCACCCCACAGTATATCAGTCAGATTACAGAACTTCCTATGGGTTTGCCGTGGGATAAGGAAGAAAGAAAGTTGAGCCAGCAGGCAAAGAAAGAATTCTTTCCACCTGAGGAGGAATTCTCAGAGGACAAAAATGGGGTGCGAAGAACGAGTCTGTTGCCACCATGGAATGAAGTCAGTTTGCAAATCATGAAATATATAACTTGTGAAGGCCGTTTTAGCATCGTGTATGCATATCACTTTCGGTTGCTCACTGAATTAAGGCACCAGATTGATCTTCCTGTAGAACAAAAATTGAGCATCCCTTATTTCCTATTGTAGTCTCTAATGGAGTGTGCCACAAAGCTAAAAGAGGGCATACCAGATCAGATAGCCCACCATGGGTTGATCAAGCTTCTTGTGGAGGATGCGCTGCATTCATATAAGGTTCCCCTCTCATGGGAATCCTTCCGGAATTTGACAAGAGATGGAGACATTAAAATGTTGATCGAAGAAACGGGTTCTTCCAGCAGTGAGGAACAAGAAGCAGTGGCCGAGGAAAAGAGAGAAAAAGGCCAGAAGACCCCGACCACAGTGCAGAAGAAAGAACAAAAGAAGAAGCATGAGGAAAAGGATGACAAAGAAAAAGGTGGCACACCTATCTTGTCAGCAAGAGAAAAGAGGCTGAAGAGAAGAATGGACAAAGCTGAGGTGGTCCACATCAGCCCAAGTACCTCATCAGCACCTGCAACCAAAGCAAAAAGCAAAATCCATGCGGCTAAGCAAGAAAAGGTGGTGACACCCGTGTCTACAGGAAAGCAGAAACATGCTTCTACAGGAAGCCCGAAAACAGGGACAAAGGCTTCTACAGGAAGCCCGAAATTGGAAAAAGGGGCTTCTACAGGAAGCCCGAAAATCATTGAGAAACAGGCTTCTACAGGAAGCCTGAAGACAAAGAAAGGATCTTCTACAGAAGGCCCGGAAGTGGGCAAAGCAGGGTCTTCTACAGGAAGCCCGAAATCTGAAAAGAAGGGGCCCTCTACAAGGAGCTCTGAGAAAGAAAAACGCAAGAAAGAGAAGGCTGGTATTCTCGAAAAGGACGCAGCAGCTGCGCTGGCCGCCCTCAGTACACCTCCAAAGCCGAAGGAGAAGAGAGAGAGGGAGACCCCTCTACCATCTGAAGCCAGGAGGAGTAAGAGGATAAACACGGGCAAGCCGCAGCCTCCACCCAGCAGCCAAACCATTTTAGGGGATGTCCCTACTTCGCCCAGTGCAAGAACCCCCTCTAAAACATTAGCCACCCCTGAGAGGGGAAGCCCAAAAATAACTTCCTGGACACGAAAAATAGGCCAATCGCCTTCCGAAGCCCGGCTCAAGGAAATGGAAAAGGGGGAAGAAGCGCCACCCTCGTCACCACCAAGGGCAGAAAAGGCAGGGCCACCAAAAACAGGAAAGGAAGAGCATGCTCCGGGCTCTAGTTCTCGGCCAAAGACGAGGAGCCAGAGCAAAGTTGCTCAAGGATGAGCAAATAGTTTAGATGGGGGGTGATGATGAGCCCCAATTTTTGGTACAATTTGGGCTCATTTGGCCTACTTTCTTTGCTCAAACCATTCATCTTCTATTGCTTATGCATTCATTTCTTGGTTTATTCGTGTTGTTTGTAGGAAGAAGGGTAGGCATTCTATCTACGTGACTAATACATGATGATTTCAGGTTTTTGGCATTAAAAGGGAGCAAAGACCACGAAAAAGGAGACAAGGAGACAGTAAGGTGGCACTGTTGGTTTTTAGGAGAGGATGTCCACAGTCTTGGGGACCTTCCTCGTGATTCCCACCATAGCTCCAAGCTCCAACCAATCTCCCCACCGAGCTTAGAGGCAGCCAACCATTCTATAGGAACAACAGTTACAACTGTTCTACATGATCAGCAGTTTAACCTTCATTTGGACAGCCGAGCTCCACAAATCAAGGAAACCTGTTGGATTATCATTTTGCATAAATACTGAGGCCGTAGCCTCTGATAGGAGCTTTTTGACTTTTGGAATTACTATTGTAATCTCTGAGCACGAGTTACATCTCGGTTTTTGTTGTTTTGTAAGCCAGTTTTGGCATGACATCAGATTTTGATCTCATTCTGAGTTTCTAAGGGAGCTATAGCTCTCAGGTTAGGGCCCAACCTGAGAGCAATAGACCTCCTCTGTGTTGTAATGTTATTTGCCTTTCGTTCCAACACTTCGTTTCTTTACTTTGACATGCAATTCGAATTTACAGTCTGCTGATTTAGTTTTTATGAGATTGAATAGGATTAGTTTATGGTGAATTTGCTTCCAGTTGCTTAGGTTAGAAGAGGATAGTTATAATTCATTGGAGCTCCAGAAAAAGGTTGAAAGGACCTCACTACCATCTCTGTTAGGGATTGGGGTGTAGTCTGAACCAACCACCAAAACCAAACGCAGTTCTTTTCACGTCCATGCAAGCTGCAACAGTTACTTTAGTCGTAGATCCATCCATGCACTTTGGTCTTGATCATTACTTCTCCATTCCACTTCCATGCACGAGTTTCTTTCACAAATTGCGCTATTGTTCATTGGTTCAAAATAACACAGTTAACATAGGTTAAAGAGTTCTCGTTTTTGGTGACATTCATAGACAATTTGTTTCATCTACACTACTCCACACCATTCCATTACCTTCCTCTTCGTGTCAACCACACCGAAAGCCACTCAATTGACCTCTGTTCAGCTCGTTTACCTTCCAGCTCTTCCATTACTCACGTAGCTCCATTTACTTAACCTTTCGTTGATCCCATCCTTCTAGCCATCAACCCACTGCATGCACTCTTTCTCCATCTGACTTCTCTGCTCCTGAGCCATCACCAGTTCCATCTCCATCTCACCTATCCTCCCATACCACTCCATCATTTCACCATCTCCCAAAACTCCCACGGTCGAACATCCTGTAGAATTTCACAGACTTCCTGTAGAACCCCTGAGTTTCCTGTAGGATCCCCTGCAGACTTCCTGTAGAAGCCTGCAAACTCGGTTGCTGAGCATCCGAACGTGTTAGACTTCTGTGGACTGATGCTAGAGATCCTCTAGGGCCTCTCCTAGCCCCCCTGACCTTGCCCATGCTTTCCTTCCATTCGAACCGCTCCTGCACAGTCAAACCCTAATCAAAAGCATCATCACAATAAATCCAACCACTTAATAAAAAAATACAAAAACATGTCTTTTCAGATGCAAGTAGCTTGGATGCATGTATTTCAGCTCACTGCAAGTAATGGCATCATTAGTAGAAGTTTCATTCACAGTTTTGCATTGTAAGGGCCTAACTAGTCAAATTAGGGTTTACTAGGGTTTTCATGCTTTGTTGGCTTTCAGTTTCTTTCTGCAAATAGATTAGCCTCCTTTGAGTTAGCTTTCGTCCATCACTCATAAAGCTTCTTCTGAGAGCATATAGAATTTGGCTTGAGCCCTAGCGGACTTGTGCCAGCTGACCAAGTGACAGCTGCGACAAGAGCTAGTACTTGTGCCTACAGCACCGTCGCTTCCATGTTTGTACGAACTACCGGGTTGATAAAATTAGAGATAGGAAGCTCCAGGAGTTGTAGCATTATTGCTACAATACTGGAGCCCACCAATATCATCATGCTCGTTTAGTTATTACACTCACAATTGAGATCCTCCCTAGATATAGGGATCCATGCATTAGTTCCAGGCTACATAAATAGATCATGAGGTAAGAATGCCAACAATCCATATAATCAATCAGTGACAAATCAAATTTAAGACCTAATTTTTTTATTTTTTTTTTATAAATTTTCTAAAAATAAATATGAACCCCTTGGCAGGAACCCTATCGTCACTAGTCAATGATAGATCACATCCAATCCATGTTGAACCTAGATACTCTAATACCACTTTGTGATGCACACCCTCCTAATCCCAAAATACAACACTAAAGCACATTTTAGAAGGAGGTGGATATTATGTTGACCTGAGATCTATGGTAGCGTTATGGAAATGGGGTCTAAAAAATGTCGATTATTTTCAACTTACTTAAAATTTCATATGGATGATTTTATCGTGTTTGTTTCGTCGAGACGATTTTGATGATATAGAATTTATCCCAATCTAACTCTCAAATCAATTAGTATGGCCATTTGAAGCCATGGCCAATTAAAGGGTTCCATGATATCAGGATGCCACGTGGTGCCCATGTAGAGCCCTTGTGGCTATCCAAATTTTAAGCCACCTCTCAATTGTTGACTGTTTGATACTCTAGGTCACAAGCTGACCCTTCTCAATTTCTCAAAAGGCTAAAAGGGGAACTTTCATTACACACACGCACATATATTTGTTATTATGCATAGGCACGGGCCACCCTATCCACCTCACCCTGGGACTTTAGTCCTAGACATTATATTCATAAGCATATTCCAAAATTGACGAGATGACGAGGACTGAGATGATGTAGGCTTGAAGAGGGACATGGTAGCCTTAACAGATATGTTGGGGTTACGTGCATAATTACATGTCGGCATATTGCTACATGATGGAGATATGAACTTTCCCATTCCCCAAATTCCATCTCTCGGGTGGAACAAAGGCACACTCCAAAGAATAGCTCGAGCTGATAAGGCTTTCGGAATACATGGAGGCAAAATATGCATATCCATTAGAATCCTACATAGGTTGGTCATACGATAGCTGAGTTTTACTAGTGGTCGAAGGAGTATCCAAGCCAGGGTGATATGTCCTCAAGGACCATGGTCATGAGCCTTAGTCGCATGCAATGCAATATATGCTTTGACAATGAAATCATTTCCCCGCACTCTTATAAGTGTGCCATCCCCATCCCATAGTCATGATTTGCTACAAGCATGAACAATTTCAATCTCGCCTTTGGGTTAAGGAAGCACCTAAGTAATATGTGTGTGTGTGTGTGTGTGTGTGAAAATACATGTATGAAGCCATATGCACGTAACATTATCCTCCCTGAGCTTGAAATAAAGGAACAAGGCTTACTGGCCCATTGTATAAGTGATACAATAAATAGAATGGGGTTTTCCCCTTCATAATCACTACGTCCCACTAGAAAAATTGTAAGCTCGTCACAACTCAAGGGTCTACAAGCCTCTCAAGCTAATATTAATAGATATAATCAAGCCCATCTTATCTAAGATATCCATTGGTCTCTTGGGATATTAATAAACATACAACAAACTCATGGAAGTGAACAAGAACACACAATGCCCAAATTCCTACAAGAAATCACGTTCCACGGGAAGACAAAAAATCTCAACCTCCAATCGATTCATAAGCGAGAATCACATACTTGAGCATTAAATTTAACATCACTATAGGCTTGTATCCCACACAATCTATATCTATATCTATATATATATATATATATATATATATATATATATATATATATATATATATATATATATATATATATATATATATGAGAACCAATACTCAATGTTCGCATGCAATTATCCTGATGCAAATAATAGAGACGATATAGTGGTCACAAGCACAAACATAAGATTATACTTATCTTATAAAAGTTCTAGCAACTGGGAGTGGGACTCCAATTCTCCACCCAACCATATAAAATCTACAACCATTATTACTTGCAGATGTCACTCTCGATATGGACTCCAAAGCTTGAGGTGGAGTGCTTATGAGGCTTTTTACCCAACAAAACAACTAAAACAAGATGCTTCTAGGCCACATTTCCTTCATCCACTAGCTACACACTTGTCAATCATGATGTTTAGGCATATTCACATCCATGCCAACACCTTACACTACAAAGAAACTTATCTCTCTTTTAGGAGAAGAAATTCCACTAGAAGGAAGGTTCTTTAGTGGATAAGATAATGATGGGTAAAGAAATAAATCTCCAGGTGGTTCACTAGTGAGTCAAGCACCATAGATTTAGCACAAGGAAACTCTTGGTGGTCCTTTCAACCCTCACAAGCACCAGAGTGAATCCTTCCAATCTAGTAAGTTCAACAGGCCATTGAGTTCCAGTGGTTTCTTCAGCCTTACAGGCAAGTCACACTCTCTGAAATAATTCCCCTTGCAATCCTCAGTTAGAGGATTTCTCACCTGGTACCCCTTTTCTAGGATTCGGGTCAGCATTAAAGTTCACTTGATCTCCCTTTCGACTTTGTGTTCTTGCACAAAAATTATAAATGTTTCATTCTCTTCCAATGCATTATGCCCATGCATGAGAGAGAGAAATCATGTATAACTTGATGAATGGATGTTCTCATCCCTCCAAAAACAAACTAACTTCTTCTCACTTCCCACGATTAGCACAGTGGTCCACATTCTAACAACTCAGACAATGTCTGTCTTTAATTTTGTCCTTTTCTTGCTTATGGTGGGAACGAAAGGACACCTGGACTTGTCCCTATTTCTTCAGTTAAATTTTATGAAAACCAAAACATTTAATTATTTTCATCCAACCAAGGTAGATATTTAAAAACAACCATTTACTCAAGCAACCTCCTTCCTCAAGCAATGGAATCTATGTCCCTCTCTCAGCCATTTTAAAATAATTACAATTATTTACAAGAGAGAATTGTTAACCATGGGATGTCAAACATTCATAGTGTAAAAATGACTCTCATGAATAGAAAGAACAATCCATTTTCCCACACAAACATTTCAAATCTTAGAAATCCCCATAAAAAGATCTCCATGTAATGCTTTTATCAATTTGAAAATCCCCTATCTAAAGTGGCAACAAGATGGTTATTGCCTCCAACAAATTAAAAAGAGTCAAGGCCTAAGAAACCCCCTAAAATGGAGGAATATCCTTCCCCACAAAAAATTGACTATTACGACTCAACCATATTCCCCATAATAGTATGAGGGTACATTTCTTTGAGGATTTAAGATCTTTCGTGACAAAGAAATTCTTAACAAACAAGATAAGCTCATTTTTTATCTATAACTCTTTCTTCTTTGCCAACTTATCAATATTAAACCAGAATTGTTTAATAAAAATGTTAAGCCTTATATAAGCCCCATGTTAATTCAAAAAACCACTTATTAAGCCCTCGATATTGAGTAATTATGTTTCTATTGTTATATTGTTATGTAAATCAGAACCCTCAAGGTCCCATTTTATTATAATTGTACCCTTTGTCTCCTATATGTAGACTAAGGAAACCTAGTCTTAAGATCATAAAATATTGTCTTTTTCATTCTATTTATTGTAAAAGGAGGTTTCCCCCTAGAATATTATTATTTCCTATCATTTATAAGCATAAGAATCATAACATTTGGTAACAAAGCTCATCATCCTATGGTTTTGTTGCTTCAAATAGGTCATCATGGAATTTTCATTATAATTTTTTTTGGAGGTTTCAGACGGTGAACCTTGGAGAAGATTTAGAATATATCTCGAGAAATATTTTTTTGAATTTTTAGATATTTTTTTGTTATATATTTGGATATATGGTCCAAGGAAGTTAGGGTTTCTAAATGCTTCTAAATTTTGTCTCAAAAAGGTCAATTCGAAACTTTCGTTATACATTTTTAATGTGAGGCTTCAGACCTTGAAACGTAAACCACGGTGATCCAAAATCATGGTGAACATATCGTTCAAGTTATAATTATTGGTTCATTATATTTTCAAAGATATGCTCCAAGGAAGTTAGGGTATCTGTATGCTCCATAAATTAGTCTCAAATATGCTAGTTCACCAGTTTTTCTATCATTTTTTATAAGGCTTCATAAAGTGAAATTTGGACTATGTCAAGGAGAAATCTCTGGGAATAAATATTTCCATTTTCAGAATTTGGTTCACGGTACTTGTAGATTTATACCTTATGGAAGTTAGGGTTTGTGAACAATCATGAAATAAATTCTAAATAGGTCATCTTGGTATTTGTTTCTATATCTTCTTGTCTAAGAATTTTCATGCTATGAAATCTTCAGGAATTTCAGAAGACGTATAGAAGTACCCTAGGGACAAGTTCTAGAATTATATTTCAAGAATTGGATACATGTCATGCTATACAAGTTTTCACATTGGAAGAGGCCAAAAAATCAACACGTTTTGGGAAAGTTACTATAATTTTCAGTGGTCACATCAAATTCAATTCACACTATGGAATTACATAAAAATACATATCAAAGTATTGTAGACCAATTTTTTACATATATAAGGCCTCAAAATTCATAGATATATAAATCAACCTTCAACCATTTTTATATTATTCAAATTAAGGTATGTAACTTACTACTGACCTAACTATTGATTAGAAGATCCTTTTTTGTTGTAATAAAGATGAGTGCTATTACTATTTTACAACATGCCTCCAAAGAAAGATATTACACTAATTAAATCTAATAAAGGGCCATCTTTGACTCATGAAGAAAGTGATGAAGAATTAGAATTTAGGTTATATCAATTGGAGTATAATTTAATGAAATGGATGGTAGAATGTTGAAAAATATCGATTTCTCAGATTCTCAAGAAAATCTTAAAAGAGGAATGGAAAAGAAGATGAATGAAAAAAGGAAGGAATAGAAAATAATGTAGAAGGAATGCAAAAGAATATGAATGAATATAAGGAAGAAATACAAAAATCTATGATTTCCATGGAAAATATTCTCTTGGAGAGGCTTCCTAAAAGGGATGTGGAGATCCAAGGCAATCATCAACATAAGGAGAAGCATGTTATTGAGACTCAATATCTTATGGGGAGTATGTTATCACCATTGGAGAGAACAAATTTTGAATCACATAACCATAATCATGAATTTTCAATCCAAGATCCACAACATTAGGGCTTCAATTCACCACCAAGGAACTACTACATTCCAAAGATTGAAATGAAGAAATATGATGGTAATGATCCTATAACATGGATATATATAGAGAAATACTTTTATCTACACTACGTGGCATCCTTACAAAAAGTAAATACTGCATCCATGTTTTTAGAACAAGACCAACATGTATGGTATCGATGGATTTGTGAAAGAAAAAAGGAATATGTTATATCTTATTCCACTTTGACAGAGTAAGTGATAGCACATTATGGGACTATTAAGAGAGAAAAACTCTTTGTCAATCAGTAAATCTTCGACAAAATGGTTCAGTTATAAAGTACATTCAACAATAGCAAAATTTGAGTCTCAGGTTAAAGAACATTTCATAGGATAACGTGTAAGACCTATTTATGGGAACTTTAAAGGAAAGAATCCAACATGAGGTGGATCTTTTGAATGTAAATATCAAGAGCATGCTTTCAGTATAGCAAGGAAAGTTGAAAATAAACATAAGGCCACTAGAAAATTGGTCACTAATAACTATAGAGAAAATCATGCTCCCTTCCCTGAACCAACAAGGTTCAATCCTCAAAAAATGGAGGAAATAAGAGAAAATAGACTATGTTTCAACTATGATAGCAAGTATAGTAAGGGGCATAAATGTAGTGAGAAGAAATTGTTCTACATAGATCGTGAATATGAATAAGAAGTGAAAAATTCACAATATTTAAAGCTAGAAGAGAATACTCCAACGATCTCTTATCATGCATTTGTCAACATCAGTACTCCACAAACCTTTAACATAGAAGGATATATAAAAAAGGAAAATGGTAACAATATTGATTGATTCAGGTAGTTCACATAACTTCATCAATTAAAAATTGAAAAAAATTCTTAATTTCTTTGTATATCACATGCTTGAATTTCAAGTGATGATTGCAGATGGAGGTACCAGAAATTGTTCAGGGAAGTGCCATAGTATTAAGATGAATATGGGGGAGTCTTTATTGGTTAGTCACATGATTGAAATCCAAATGGGTGGTGTTAATCTTGTATTATGGTTCCAATGGTTACAATCATTGGGAACAATGGCCCTTAATTTCCAAGATATTTTCATAATATATTTCTCAAAAGGAAAGGAAATTGAGCTTAGAGGTATCTAGTAGAAACCTGGTAAAGTGGTAAACTCTAATAGCATGACAAAATTTCTAAAAACATGGACACAAAGGTGTAGTTGCAAAAGTGTGTTCATTATATGTTCAAATATATATATCATATGCTCAAGTGGATCTTCAAAAAGTTATCAACAATCATGCTAAGGTATTCAGAGAAATTCCTAAAGGTCTTCCACCTGTTTGAGATCATGACCATGGTATTCATTTGCAACTAGGAAGTGTACCAACTAATGTTAGGCCTTAAAGGTACCCACATGCACAAAAGAGTGAGATTGAACATATGGTTCAAGAAATGTTAGAGGCAGACATCATTCATCCTAGCCAAATCAATTTCTCTTCACTAGTGGTGATGGTTATAAAAAAAGATGGTTCATGGTGTATGTGTCTAGACTGCAAATAGCTTAACAAAATGACAATTAAAGGTAACTTTCCTATTCCTATCATTGATTAATTGTTAGATGAATTGCATGGATAACTTTCTTTACTAAGTTGGATCTTTGATCTAGATATCATCAAATCAAAATGAGGCAAGAAGACATTGGTAAAATAACCTTTAGAACACATTAAGGTCATTATGAGTTTTTGTTTATGCCATTTGGACTTACAAATTCACCTTCAACATTTCAAATCTTGATGAATTCTATTTTCAAACCCTTGGAAAATTTGTGTTAGTATTTTTTGATGATATACTAATCTATAACAAATCTTGGGAAGAGTGTGTACAAATTTTTGGTAAGGTTTTGACACTATTGGAAGTGAAAGAACTATTTAAAAATCCTTCCAAGTGTTCCTTTGGGGTTCAATAAGTGGTATATATGGGTCATATTGTATCACATGATTGTGTCAAGGCGGATCCTAACAAAATCAAAGTTATGAGGGAATGGATAATCCCAAATAACTTGAATAAAATTAGAGGATTCTTAGGATTCACAAAATATTACCACAAGTTTGTCAAGAAGTATGGTGAAATAGCAACACCTATAACAAAATTATTGAATAAGAAGAATTTTCTTGGACTAAAGAAGAAAAAAAATCATTTGAAGAACTTCAATGGGATATGTGTAAAGCTCCCATCTTGGCGACACTTGACATCACAAAAATAATGATTGCGGAGTGTGATTCCGCAAGCCATGGAATTGGTGCAGTTTTGATGCAAGAAAAAATGTCCCTTCCCTTTGAATGTAGTGAACTTGAAGGAAATAAATTACTCAAACCCATTTATGAAAAAAAATGTTGACCTTAATACATGGAGTTAAGAAATGGTGTCCATACCTAATAGGAATAAAATTCAAGTAAAAGTAGATCATGATATTATGAATTACTTCTTGGAGAAAATACTATCCTTAAAATAACAACAAAAATGGTTTGCAAAGATGTTGGATTATGAATTTGAAATTATCTACAAAATGGGAAAAAAATATTGTGGCAAATGCACTCTCAGGAAAGATGAAGACACAAATGGTTTACTTTTTGCTATTTCCATTCAAAAATTTGATTGAGTGGAAGAAGTAAGGATAGAATGGAAATAAGATGAGAAGATATGCAAGATCATTCAACAACTATAGGAGGACCCTGATGCAATAGAAAAATTACAGAGAAAAATGATTTTTTATGGTGGCAAGATCACTTATACTTATGTAATAATTCTCAACTCAAACAAATACTCATGTTGTAATTATACACTTCTCCTATAGGAGGACATTCAAGGTTCTTTAAGACATACCAGATGATCAAGAAAGTTTATATTTGGAAGGTATTGAGGCATATGTGCAAGAATTTGTGGCGGAATGTGCAGTATTCCAACAAAATAAAGGAGAGAATATCAAGACCCCAAGGCTCCTTCAACAATTAGCCATACCAAGCTAATTTTGAGAAGAAGTTTCAATGGTTTTTATTATAATTTTATCCAAATCTAAAGGAAAGAGTATCATTATGTTAGTGGTAGATTGAATGACAAAGTATGCCCACTTTTTCTCTTTTTATCATCCTCTTAAAGTAAGTACTATGGATGAATAATTTATGGAGGCAGTCCAAAAGCTACATGGAATACCAAATATTATTGTAAGTGACAGAGATTCCATTTTCACTGGAAATTTTTGGACTGGATTATTTTCTTGTTTTCATACTTAGTTGGCTCAGAACTCAACTTATTATCCTCAAATTGATGGGAAAATTGATATTGTGAATAAATGTTTAGAAGGATATCTATGTTGCTCTACATTTGATAAACAAACACAATGGGTCAAATGGTTTCTCTTAGTAGAATAGTGTTACAACACATCCTTCCATACTTCATAAAAAATGTCATCATTTATGGACTTTATGGATAACATCATCCATCCATCACATCACCCTTGAAAGGGATATTAAAGGCTCAAGTAGTAGAGGACCACATATAAAACCAATAATAGGTTCTCAAAATACTGAAGGACAACTTGGTTATGGCACAAAATAGGATGGAACAACAAGAAAATCAACATCGCAATGAAAGGGAATTTGAAGTGGGGGATTGGGTGTTTGTGAGACTAAAACCATATAAATAGATGTTCCTCAAGAAACAAAATAAGGACAATAAATTAGCTTTGAGGTATTATGGCCCCTATAATGTGTTGCAGAGGATTAGAAGTATGGCTTACAAATTGGATCTACCTCCATCTTCACGTGTACATCTAGTATTCCACATTTCTTTCTTAAAGAAGGTAATTGGTGATAATTTCATAGTTCAAACTATTCTACCATAGATTAATGAAGAAGGGAAAATAATACTAGAACTAGAAATGGTTTTGGAAACAAGGGCTAAGAAACTAATAAATCGAGCAATTATTGACTACCTCATCAAATTAAGAAGAACCTACCAGTGGAATAATCAACATGGGAATATGGGTTTTTCATGTAGAAACACCCATAGATAGTCACGTGTTGAGGACAACAATTCTTTGAAGGGGAGGGACATGTTAAGCCCTATATAAACCACATGATAACCCCAAAAACCCTTATTAATCCCTAGACAATGAGTTATTACATTTATATTGTTATATAGTTATGTAGGCTACAATCCCTCATGGTCCTATTTTATTATAATTCTACCCTTTGTCTCCTATATATATAGTAAGGAGACCTAGTCTTAGGATAATCAAATATTTCCTTATTCATTATATATATTGTCAAAGGAGGTTTCTCCCTCAAATAAGATTGTAATTATTTGTTTTTTTTATCATTAAGGTGTTAGTATCATAATAGGGTAGAGGAAAAGGAGACGATCCATCATTTCCACCTCTATTTTACCTCATAAACAATAGATGGGGCCTTAATAATTTCTCCACTAAAGGAATTCCTAAGTTAGGTGTTAGGTCCCTATAATACTAGTGTAGCCCCCTTATTGTTATTGTTGTCCCTTATATTATTATTGTTATGTAGGCTTTGATTATATTATGACCCTTTAGACTCATATATATACCAAGGAGTTCTTGTTATTTTAATCATCCAAGAATTGTTCATTCGTGTGATGTAAAGTAGGATTCCCCCTAAAAGAGGCCAATTTTCAAGTCGTCGATCTATACTTTCTTCTATTTTGTGATCTAGTTGCATAACATTTGGTATCAGAGCTTTGGATTCTAGGATTTTTCTACTTCAAATAGGGCATCTTAGAATTTTCTCTATAACGTTTTTTCTACAAGGCTTCAAAAGCTAAAATTTTGATGACATGGAGAAAAAAATCTTGGTGATATTCTTGTAAAAATTTCAGATCTTGGTTCGCTATTTTTTGTGAGATATGGCTCGAAGAAGTTAGGGTTTTTGCACATTCCATAATTCAGTCTGAAACAGGTGACCTAAGGGAAATCGTCACAACTTTCTCTACGAGCATCAGATATGAATTTCATAAAAAATGATTGAAAGTGAAAAGACTTTAGTTTGTAGTTTGTCTTATCATTTTTAGTGTCAAGGGTTGAAACAATGACACGTGAATTTCATACAAGTTTGCTCTATTGAACCTGTCCATAACTAGGTCATCATGGGAGATTGGGCATAACTTTATCTTGAGGAATCCAATCTCGTTTTGACTTGGGGCATTGGTGTAAAAACCATGGGTTAAAGTTTTATGTAATAAAGGTTAATAAAGGAAAAATAAGACTAAGATCACAGAACACATATTCTAAGCTAAATGTTGGGAAAGTACTATAGTGGGCATCAATTTCAGTTTAATAGTGGCTATGGAAACTGGAAAAGGCATTGGCAAAGGCAAAGAGGAAATGATTGAGAAATAAGGAAAATAGGAGAAAAGGAAGATGAAGAGACACAAATTTTCGTGCAAGGGAAATTAGAGGAGAAATGAAGGAAAGTGGAAAAAGGAGACCTCAATGTTAAAAAATGCATTCAAAGAATCGGTTCACAACATTTGGGTCATTACATATATTTTCAGTTCAGTTTTGGCTCTCTCCTTTCATTATCTCTCTCATACACTCTTGCACGCTTATAGTATTCTTGGAGCATTTTTGGCATTCACTTGGATTTGGAGAAAGAAAAACAAAGGAAATTTAAGGAAACCAAGGAGAAGGTTGGATCAAAATATTTAGCAGGAGGATTTCGGTAACAGGTTGCATGTATGATTTACTAGCTGAGGTCTGAATGCGTGTTACATCAATTTTTTTATTTGGTTCATTTTTTTTCATTAACATGGGTTTCGTCTAGTTTGACAGTGGTTTTAACCTTTCCTTTCCATTTCCTATATAGTCATTGTGTAATGGGATTCATTCCTGATTGAGCTTTGGATTTTCAGAAGGTTTTGGAACAGGGTGAGCTGGTCTTAGGAAAATTCCCAAGGGTTGTGGATTGAGATGGTTTTCTTTGGGAAGCCCTCGATAGGTGGGTAGAGATAGGAAAATTCATCAAGGTATGGTGAAGAAATTTTGAGGCATCCAAGCTCAGTTTTGTTTTTTGATCTCGGCACCAGTTAGGTGAGATCACAATAGCTCGAGGGTGGAGGTGTTTAACCTCTGGATTCCCTAGTTGATTATGTCATGGTTTATCCCGTGATATCCCACATTCATGATTTCAATATGGCACAAGGGTGATTGGTTGAAAGAAAGATTTAGTTCATCCCACTCTATGGTTGGGTGGTATGTGGAAGTTCCTGACTTGGTTGGATTTTACATACGTTAATAAGAGTTATTTTCCCATTGTGATATATGAGCACTTGTACCTGTTGTTGTGTTGATTTGATGGTTGATTTTTCATGGTTAATATTTTGGTTATATGTTGGTTATAAGCATGGTTCTATGATGTGATCTAGATATGGCTCTTGTTCATGTTTTGATAAGTGTTTGAATGGTTGATGAATGCATGGGCTAACAAGTTTTGTTGAAACTACTTGAGAAGGAATTAGACCTTCTTGGTGATTCTCAAATGAAGTTCAGAGATTTAAGACCAGATATACATTCATGACTTGTAAGTTACATGTTTACCATATGTTTGACGAAATGTCTGATGGGCTCTAGGTAGTATAGGTCGGGTTCTTGCTTCAAGTTTGAATGTTTTGCATTGTTATTACCTTAATCATGGTTCTAGAAATTTACAGGTAGTTTTGGGCATTAGTTTAGAGGCTAGCATGGAAAATTGGCTCTAATCTCAGAATCATTGGCACAAAACTGGGGAATTTAGTTCATAGTCGTATGGAAGCAGGCTTATGAGTGCAATTATATCCGCATACATGCATTCATGTTGTGTTGTGGGTGTGGTTGGGATGTTAGGCTTATGGAAAAGAAATTCCATTTCAGGATCTGATCATCAAAGGTTGTGGACTAACTTTTGATTGATCTAGTGCTCCTAAGAGGTGTCAATAAGTTTTTGGATTGTAGGCCCCACTTCCATAACTATAAATTGGATGTCGAGTCATGTCATAGTAACTGATGCAGCCCAGGTCTCTCCCAGGCCACAACTACCAGGATATTTGACAACCAAACGTATAAAAGCTTGGTTCATGGCGATTTATAAAATTTATGCTTGTTAACTCACAGCATTCTTCATGAAACTCTGAAGAGAAAACATGGCCATGCGCACCTATTCCCTTACCATAACCCTCTTATCACAAATGTTATTGGTGGCCTTTATTCTTGTGGTACTGCGTTACCGCAGACAGGCTTTAATATATGTGATTCCACACTATATATATATTATACACTATCCCATAAGCGTTCCTTCTTAGCGATATAGAATGATTCCCCGGCGCAACCGTGAATATATATAAATGTGACAGTCATAAAACCTGTGACCGTGGCTATATATATATATATATATAGATATGTGACAGTCGAACAGTTTCATAAAACTCTGTTATTCCATTAATCTTCCACCGCAAGCTACCACTAACCACTGAATCTTCAAGGTGATTTTAATATATGATACGCACCCTTTAATACATTGCCAGATCCGCTAGTAAGTCCTCGACATCCGCCTGAAGGCTCAACTATACATACAGGTTGTAACTTGTTTCCAATTCCGGTCCTCGGCCCTTTTTCCCAGCGATAAATAGGGTTCGATATCGCCACAATCAAAGGCTCAAATGTGAAGTCCGATGACTGTATATCCACGCGTTCTGATTTAATTTGCCATGCTCCTCCTCCGGCGACCCATATGTATTAAATCAAATCGGTATCAATTCTCTGGAACTTGTCACAGCAATTTCGCATGGAATTTAAAACTATTAATCACCGAATCGCATTCAATTAACAGTAATTGCGTGTAGAACAAACATGACACCATTCAATAAGAGAATTAAACATCTACGCTGTCCGCCGTGCAGTTAAACACATATCAAAAGAAATTCAATCGACACGTGAATTTACCCAGATTACATGTGCGCCACTGTAATCTCAGTAATCAACCCGTAACTTGAAACACACACAAGGGTGCATTGGAAAATTAGAACCATTATTGATTCATGCCAATTCAATGTTCTATAACATCAGTTCTGCCGCTATGTGCAGAGCCGCAACATATCCATACAGAATTAATTTCGGCACACTCATATATACATAAACAAATATTCACAGAGCTTTACATTCATGGCCAGATATACAATCCATGGCCCTTTTACAAACTGCCCGAAGGCTCCCAAGGAGAATCCTTGCTCACTTCTCACACTCTTGCTTCCTACCCTCAATGCCTTTGAGGCTCCCTAATTTATTAAACTCAGCATGATAAGAAAATCCTAAAATCACTCAACTAAAGCTCATGCAATGCATACATATGGCAAAAGCATCTTTTTTAGCTTTATTTTGTCTTTTTCCTATTCTAAAATAGAAAAGCTTTCCTTATCACTTAATGATCCACATCCACTCCTTTATGCCTAAAAGCTCTCCTAGTTTTATTTGAGAATATCTAATTAACTAATGCATGACCCCTATTTCTATTATTTACAATAATTTCCTTTTTGGCTGGATGCTCCCGCATCATACTACCAAGGTAGAAAAATTCATGATCTCCTGATCATGTGTTCAGCTTTATGTTTGCCTGGATCCCATATCTTGTGTTGTAACTTTGCACTTGCCACTGCTTCTGTCTGTTCTTCTCCAGGTCTCCACACTTTATGCTGCTTTGCTCCACTAACTGTATTCTTGCAATCTTCTGATGTCTTCCTCTTGCTGCTTCTACTACTTCTCTTCTTTGCTGATGTCTTTTTCTGAGACACTTTCAGCATGATTCTTCTGATTAATTCAATTTCCTTGTCCAATAAATCTTCAAGCTGCTGATTTCTTGCCTCTATGCTGCTCTCTGTTCTGACTGCCACCCGATCATCCACCCCCTCTTGTCTTCTGGAACAGAGAACTTCTTTTCCCTTTAATTTACTGTTCAGCTGAGTCAAATGTTTCTCAGCACTGGCGACCATACCTGCATCCACAAAACACATGTTAAAACAAAAATCACAAGGCATCAGTGCCTTACTTCCCTCTGCCAGTATCTCAGTATGCTGTTTCATCCCAATCAGCACATCAGTATGCTGATTTGCCTTCACCATGAGACCGTTAGCTATTCCTTCCTTCTTACCATCTTCAGCTTTATGATTTTCATTCATAAAGAGTCTCTTCCCTTGTTTCTCCATCCAATAAGTCCTCTGTCTCTCCAACTCTCTTCTTTGGAGATCTAGTTTCCTATACAATTCAACAACTTCATTAGGAGTAGACCTTGGAAATTTCACATGATTTTCTATACCTCCACTAGTTTTTGACCAATCATCAGCTGGTCCTTCTCTTTCTGCCTCAACATCCTGATTAGACTCCTTCTTCTCCATCTGCTTCTGAGATCTTGCTAACTCATTATCGATCTGAACAGCTTTCAGGTTCAACTCTTCTTGCACAAACTCTAAATTTTGTTTATCTTCATGTTCTGTACCTGCAAACATGCGCAACTCATTAGTTTTAAAACCACAAGACTTTTCAGTCTTGACTGCTTCCTTCAACATTTTTCTTTTAATATATCTGCATGTGGGAATTTCAAACTCCAACTCTGGCGCAAGAACTCTAAGTCCCTTTTTCAACAAGGCAATCACAATTTTCCTCAACCTTCTCTGCAATTGTCGCCAAATAACTCTCTTTCCCTTCAGTGGAAAGATCCATTTTCCATTTTGATCTTTCTGCTCTTGTAGCCATTCTTCCAGTACCTGCAATTGTACCTTCATTACTACAATCTCTCTTTCTCGAACTCCTGCAGTCATCCCATCAGCTAATTGTCTTTCACCTGCAAACATCCACAAATTGTCAGATTTAAAACCATATGACCCTTTGGTCTTACTTGAAGTTTCAGTCTTCAAGCCTTCATCTTCACTATCTCCCAGAAATTCTCCTTGTTCTGGTTCACAGATGTATTCTTCCATTTCAACTTCCTCTGGAATTATCTTCTTGCCATTTACCTTGGCATCCTCTTTCTTATGTCCTCTACCGTGGCTTTTTCCTGAACCTCTGCTATGACTATCAGTAGTCATCTTCCCCGCCATGAGTTCCTCACCTATGAGTTGCATGAAGCCTCTACCACAACAAACTCTCTTGCTGCCACTTACCTCACCAATCCTTCCCTCAGGATCTGGTCTTTTGGTAATCATTGGTCCTCTGTTGGAACCTTTCGAGCATTCTCCACTGCTCCTGTAGGCTTCTCTCATCTGCAACTTTCTTCAACCTCTGTTGATTCTCCTTTGCAACAAGCCTCTGCAACAGCTAGTCCTCCTGGCTGCAATCTTACCTCACTAAGCTCCCCTCACTTAGTCTTTTGGTAAGCACGGTCCTTTGTCTGGAACCTTCTCCTGAGCAACACCTTTGCTCCCTCTAGGCTTCTGCAATCTCCTTCTCTCTCCTGAGAACACTTCAGTTGTCCTCTTTATCCAATTCCTTATTGGATTATTCAGGTTCACTGCCACTTCTCTGCAACCATAAACTTCAATTACAAATTTCAAGTCAGAAAAATAATCTCACCTCTTAAGATCTTGCATGATCTTGTCCTCCTTCCTCTTCGGCAATCCTGTTCACTTGTGTAGTTTGCATATCAGATAAAAAAATCATTCATCACACATTCAAAGAAACATACTTCAGTTTCCAATTGTACTTATTCAAGAAACAAACAATCTTCAACAAAGTATTCCTGCTCTGATACCACCTGATGCAGCCCAGGCCTCTTCCAGGCCACAACTACCAGGATCTCTGACAACCAAACGTATAAAAGCTTGGTTCATGGCGATTTATAAAATTTATGCTTGTTAACTCACAACATTCTTCATGAAACTCTTAAGAGAAAACATGGCCATGCACACCTATTCCCTTACCATAACTCTCTTATCACAAATGTTATCGGCGACCTTTATTCTTGTGGTACTGCGTTACCGTAGCCAGGCTTTAATATATGTGATTCCACACTATATATATATATATTATACGCTATCCCATAAGCGTTCCTTCTTAGCCATATAGAATGATTCCCTGGCGCAACCGTGAATATATATAAATGTGACAGTCATAAAACCTGTGACCGTGGCTATATATATATATGTGACAGTCGAACAGTTTCATAAAACTCTGTTATGCCATTAATCTTCCACCGCAAGCTACCACTAACCACTGAATCTTCAAGGGGATTTTAATATATGATACGCACCCTTTAATACATTGCCAGATCCGCTAGTAAGTCCTCGAGATCCGCCTGAAGGCTCAGCTATACATACAGGTTGTAACTTGTTTCCAATTCCGGTCCTCGGCCCTTTTTCCTAGCGATAAATAGGGTTCGATATCACCACAATCAAAGGTTCAAATGTGAATTCCGATGACTGTATGTCCGCGCCTCTTGCAGGTTGTTCATATCACTCAAGCTCCAAACGCGTTCTGATTTAATTTGCCATGCTCCTCCTCTGGTGACCCATATGTATTAAATCAAATCGGTATCAATTCTCTGGAACTTGTCACAACAATTTCGAATGGAATTTAAAACTATTAATCACCGAATCTCATTCAATTAATAGTAATTGCGTGTAGAACAAACATGACACCATTCAATAAGAGAATTAAACATCTACGCTATCCGCCGTGCAGTTAAACACATATCAAAAGAAATTCAATCGACACGTGAATTTACCGAGATTACATGTGCGCCACTGTAATCTCAGTAATCAATCCATAACTTGAAACACACACAAGGGCGCATTGGAAAATTAGAACCATTATTGATTCATGCCAATTTAATGTTCTATAACATCAGTTCTGCCGCTATGTGCAGAGCCGCAACATATCCATACAGAATTAATTTCGGCACACTCATATATACATAAAAAAATATTCATAGAGCTTTACATTCATGGCCAGATATACAATCCATGGCCCTTTTACAAACTGCCCGAAGGCTCCCAAGGAGAATCCTTGCTCACTTCTCACACTCTTCCTTCCTACCCTCAATGCCTTTGAGGCTCCCTAATTTATTAAACTCAGCATGATAAGAAAATCCTAAAATCACTCAACTAAAGCTCATGCAATGCATACATATGGCAAAAGCATCTTTTTTAGCTTTATTCTGTCTTTTTCCTATTCTAAAATAGAAAAGCTTTCCTTATCACTTAATGATCCACATCCACTCCTTTATGCCTAAAAGCTCTCCTAGTTTTATTTGAGAATATCTAATTAACTAATGCATGACCCCTATTTCTATTATTTACAAGAATTTCCTTTTTGGCTGGATGCTCCCGCATCAGTAACACTCAGCTCAAATTTACCCTAGAGAGCTTTTAAAAGTGAGTAAATTCTAGGAGGGGTGGTTACAGATTGGTGTCAAAGCTTCTAGGTTCAAACACTTGGATTGGATCGGCTTTATGTGATTGTTATGCATGCTTGTTAGTCGTATGCATGCATTACAATGGTTATGGTTTTCATGTATAAAGTTAGTGTTACATTTTGAGTTATCATGCATGATGTCAATAGGTTGATATGTTGGTGTCAATATATATATATATATATATATAGATATCTTGGTTGTTTTGTGCAGATAAGATAGCCTCCCCTAAACTTCATTAAGGTATGTTTGATAATGTTTCTGTTTGGTTTATCTAACATGGTACATTTGCAGCAAGAAGAAGATAAAATATGATGAGTAAAATGGTGGATTACAGCTCACATGACTCCTTATAGATCAGCTGAGAAGTAAGAATATGAGTACTCTCCTGATATAGTAGATACACTGAGAACTCTAAAGGTAAAAATTAGAAGTTGCAAGGTATATAATGATAGGATAATTGAATCAAAGGAAAATAAAGAAGAAGTTAATGCAATGATCCTATAGAGGTTATTGTATTTACATAGATAGGGACAACCATGGATTGGTCATGGACATGAGGAAAGGACTAATGGGTCATATGGTAGTAGGTATCGGTCAGGATATAGGTTGGATAGGGATGACACAGTCGGAGGTGGCAGGTGGCTCGATACAACTAATAGGATAGGTAGTGTTTATGGGTTCTATTCTAGTTATAGTTTAGAGAGACATCATTTTCATCAACATCAACATCCTTATAGGAGGATTGAGAAGAATTACTTTCGAGATGAGTTCAACGAAGCCAAGACTCCTACATTTGATGGAAAGATGAAGAAACCAAAATATGCATAAGCATGGCTACTTGGGATGAAGAATTTCTTTGAATTACATGATTATAAAGAGAATATGAAAGCCAAGATAGATATTTTTAGTCTCAAAGGAAAAGAATATATCTGGTGGCAAGATGTGAAGCATGTTAGAGTAATCAAGGTAGAAGCATTTATTTGGCATGAGTTTAAAATACTCTTTAGGAAAAAGCACTTGTCTGAGAGATATTATGATGGAAAGGAAAAGGAGTTCTATGAGCTTAATATGGGTTCTATGACAAATGAACAGTACATGACCAAAATCTTAGAGTTGTTGAGGTATGTCTCTTATCTCAAGGATGAGAAGGCAAATGTCCAATGGTTTATCAGTGGATTTCCTTTAGCATTTAAATAGCGCATTTAGTATGATAAGCCTCAGTGATTAGAGGAATTCATTGGGAAGTTGAATCATTGTTATGAGCAGTTGAAGAGTAGATCTCAACCTAAGCATGATTGGAAAGGCAATGAGAATGCTAAAGGAAAATGGCCTCAAAACCGGGGAAGACCTCAAGATGCAGGCGACAAAGAAAATGTGGCTCCTTACAAGAAGTTCATTGTAGCATAGAAGGGACATGGACCTCAACTTGGAGAGTAGCAGAGTAAAGGTAGTGTTAGAGAATCATTGCAGTGTTGGATTTGTGGAAAATACCATTGTAAGAAGGATTGTTCATTGTATCAGGGTGGCAAGCCTCAAATTTATAGTGCTCAGGAGGCACAGATAGTTGGAGATGTTGGGAAGAGTATTCCTCGGATTTGTGCAATAGTGGACAATAGGTAGGAAGACCATTAAGAATCCATTATTGTGATGGAAGGTAAGCTATGCGATTGAGTTGTTTCCAATTTTATTATCCTAGATCTAATTATAGTTATGCTAGTCCTAACTTAGTGTATAAGTGTGGCTTGAATAAATAAGTGCATGCATAATCTTGGTTGGTGAAGTTTGCTACAGGGACCAAGAAAATAGTTCATCATTGGGTGAGAGCTTGTCCATTTGAGATAAATGGTATGCCTACATAAAAACATCTAAATGTGCTCTATTTGGTATCATATAGTATGTTTTTGGGCATGGATTGGTTATTTACTCACAGGATCAAGGTAGACTAATATGAGAATGCTATTGAGTGCCTGGATGATGATGAAGAGAAGAGAATATTGTAGGGAAAGAAGAAGTGTATATTAGTAAGAATGGTTACAACTATGTAGGAAAAGCACAGTTGTAGGAAGGGGTGTGTGTTGTTTGTAGTGCATGTTTCCAATGAAAAAGAGAAGGATTTTAAGGATGATGAAGCCTTGAATAGGTAACCTATTTTGTAGCAGTTTTGGGATGTGTTTCCAGCAAAGATTTAAAAGTTATTTCCTCATAGGGAAGTGGATTTGTCTATTGAGTTAGTACCAAGAGAAACACCAACATCAAAGGTACCTTACAGGATGATCACTCCATAATTGGTGGAATTGAAGTTGCATTTTAAGAAAATGCTAGTTAAGGGATACATAAGGCCAAGTGTGTCACCTTGGGGTGCACTATTGTTGTTTCTGAAGAAGAAGGATGGTACTCTTAGGTTGTGTATTGATTATAGGAAGTTCAACAAGGTGACTATCAAGAACAAATATCATTTTTCATGGATTGATGACATGTTTGATCAGTTAAAGTGACCAGTAATGTTCTCAAAGATTGATTTGAGATAAGGATATCAACAGGTGTGCATCAAAGAAGAAGATATCTACAAGACCACATTTCGTACCAGTTATGGAAATTATGAGTTTCTGGTGGTTTCGTTTGGTCTTACTAATGCTCCAAACAATTTCATGTGTTTGATGAACAATGTGTTGCGTCCTTATCTTGACAAGTTATTGATAATGTTCATTAATGATATATTGATATATGCTAAGAATGAGGAAGAGAATGCAGAGCACCTGGAAGTAGTATTCAGATTGTTTAGAGAGCATCTGTTGTATGCCAAGATTAGCAAGTGCAATTTATTTCAGACTGAAGTTAATTACTTGGGGTATGTTGTTTCCAAGGAAGTCATAGCAGTGGATCTAGAAAACATCAATATATCATGGAGTGGCTAGCTCCTAGGAATGTGGATGAGGTGAGATCATTCATGGGACTAGAAGGTTATTAGAAGAGGCTCATCAATAAATTCTCCTGGATTTCATATCCTATTACATCTTTGCAAAGAAAAGGAAAGAAGTTTGAATGGTCTGAGGAGTGTGCAACTAGTTTTGAGAAATTGAAGCATTTGCTTACAAATGCTCCAGTCTTAAGATTGTAGATCCTGATAAATAATTTGTAGTCTATATAGATGCTTTCAAGAGAGGACTTGGTTGATGCCTGATACGGGAAGGATAGGTGGTATGTTATGAGTCAAGGAATTTGAATGAGCATGAGTAGAACTATGTGACTCATGATATTGAATTTGAAGTTATCATTCATCCCTTGAAGATGTTGAGGCATTATCTTCTTAGAAGGAGGTTTATTATGATGAGTGATCAAAGTGGACTACGACACTTATTTGACCAACCTAATATGAATGTCAGGAAAGCTAGATTGTTGGATACCCTCAGTGAGTTTGATTTTAAGAATAGGTACACAAACGGCAAGGAGAACAGGGTTGCAAATGCTCTTAGTAGGAGAGTGCGGGTGAATCATTTTCAGCTATGAGCTCTTATGGGACAAATTTGCAGGAGCAGATCTTGCAATTCATGCATCATGATGATAGGTACTATTAGCTGAAGCAAATGTTGCAACAACATGGTGAAGGTGATAGGAATGAGGAGTATCACTGCACAGTAGATGGCTTGGTTAGATTTAGGAACTAGATTTATGTGTCAAAGAGTAGTGAGCTCAAGAAGATTATCTTGAGGGAGTTTCATGTCAAGATGTATTTAGGTAACCTGGGATATCAGAAGACATTGGAAGCAGTTAGGAAGTTCTATTATTAGTCAAACTTGAAGAAAGAGGCGGTTGAGTTTGTTGCTAGATGTATGGACTGTCAACTGGTAAAACCATAGTGTAATATTCCAACTAGTTTGTTATAGTCGGTTTTGATTCTAGAGTGGAAATGGGGGTCATTTCCATGGAATTAATTATTGGTTTGTTGAGGACATCAAAGTATCATGATTCCATCATGGTTGTGGTTGAAAAGTTAAGTAAGGTATACTAATTCAACTAGTGAGGTAGCTCAAATTTTCATTAGGGAGATAGCAAGGTTGCATGGTGTTCCTAAGAAGATCATATCAAAAAGAGATTCCAAGTTTACTTCCAGGTTTTGGAATATTTGTTTTGCAGGCTTGCTGATAGAGTTAGATTTTAGTACAACTTATCATCTACAGACAGATGGACAGACAGAGAGGGTCAACAGAATTCTTGAGAACACATTGAGGATGTACGCCATGCATCAGTAGAGGAAGTGGGAGGAGTATCTTCCACTGGTAGAGTTTACATATAATAATCGGTATCATGAATCCTTGAGGATGAGTCCAATTGAGTCTCTTTATGGGTGGATTTGTAATACTCCCATCAGCTAGAATGATCGAGTGAACAGGGTATTGATTGGACCAGATATTTTAGCTTATATGGAACAAGAGATGCATGTTATCAAGAGGAATTTAAGGGTATCACAAGACAAGTAGAAAATTTAAGCAAATAAACATAGATAATTCAAGGAGTTTCAAGTTAGGGAGCATGTGTACTTGTGCATCGAGCCCAAGAGAAACTCTTTGAGGATTGGATCATGTGCCAAGTTGGCATCTCAGTATTGTGGGCCTTTTGAGATCCTTGAGAGGATTGGACTAGTGGCCTACAAACTTTCATTGCTGCCAATAGTGAAAGTCCATGATTTTTTCCATGTTTCATTGCTTAAGATATATGTGTAGGATGTCGATCATGTGAATGATTGGTTTTTATTGCAAGTGGAACCAGAGGGAGAATTCTAGCCAAAATCTCAGTGCATATTGCAACAAAAACAACTCATGCTTTGAAACCGAGCAATCGAGTAGGTTAAAGTGAAGTGAAAGTACTTTAGGCCTGATGAAGTTACATGGGAGATGGTTGATCAGATGCGGGCTTTGTATCCTTCATTATTTTCTAGTTTAAGCAAATGAATTTTTGGTATATGTATATGCATATGGTTGTAAATATCACAATGATTTGTGATATAAAACTCCAATAAGTGGTATGTTTGTTTATTTGGTTCATTTGTTGTCATTGGAATGGGTTTCACCTGGTTTAACAAAGGTTTCAACATTTCCTTACCATTTCTTGGATAGTCATGGTGTGATGGGATTCATTCTTGGTTGAGCTTTGGATTTTCAAAAGGTTTTGGAACCAGGTGAGGCGGTCTCAGGAAAATTCCCAAGGGTTGGGGGTGGAGATGGTTTTCTCCATGGAGCCCTTGATAGGTGGGTGGAGACACGAAAATTCCTCGAGGTATGGTGACGAAATTCTGAGGCATCCAAGGTCAGTTTATGTTGGGTGCAGTTTTTTACCTATTTTCTGCACATTCTTTCCCCATTTTTGATCTTTCTGTCCTCCAGGCCTATGACTTTACATGATCAAATTCCTTGTTTCCTCATCTTTTTAACCTATTCTACTGTCCTGTTACTTTGCTATATTTTACCAAATAATACGAGGCTTTATTCCTTTTTTGTGGCTAACTGGGAGAGTATTGAAGAAGTATTTTGGGAAGCTCTTCTTTTCAGGTGATGGCTTGCGAAGACAAAGCTATAAAGCAGATAGGCAGTGTGGATTAACTGCAGAAAAGGGTAGAACAATTCGCTGTTACACCCTGGCTGCTGTTACAAGTTGTTGTTACACATTGGAAGTTGTTACAGGTTGTTTTTACACATTGGATGTTGTTACAGGATGTTTTCACACTATGCGCTGATAAAAGAGTCCGCCATCACACCAAAAGTGATGTCACTAGTGATGTCGTGACATCCGGAACTGCCATTCACTCGATGCTGGTGCAACGAAGCTGGGAAATGTGGGTACTATTCCACATAACAACTGTCGGCAGTAGGGATTGTTTATTTTGGAAGCAACAAGACCCAAGCGGTTGGAATCATAATTGATGTATATTTGTATTTAGCAATAGGTTGTAACTACTCTTATTTTTTATCAGCATGAGAATCATGAGATTCTCATGACTGATCTGTTTCTAATTCTGGGTTGTAATGACTATAAAGAAACTCGATTTTTCATGTACAAGTACACATCATATAGAAAATTATTGTTACTCTGCTTCTGTAATTTTGAGTTTATTTTTAATATTAATCAGCACAGTGATGATGTTACTATTCTTCATCTGATTTGTTAATTACTTTTGTGTTATTCTTGTGCCTTGCTGAGGAGGAAGGGCCCTCCTCTTTGGCAGGGATTGCAATGATATAGGTAGTGTACATTCTAGTTTATCTATTTAATTTATGGTTTCTCGTTGTTTCTGTACAAATCGTGGATTACGTTCACTGTTGTTTTCATTTATATTATGTTGTTACACTGAGTTAATCAACAGAATGGTAGTAACCAGCTGGAGTAGATATTAGCTCCTGTGTGGCGTGCCTTTATTTTGATAGCTGCGAAGTGTTATTGAATTCTGTAGAGTGTTTTTATGTATGCATGCATGGTTTGATTCAACAATTTAGATCAGCGACATATTTTACTGTTTTATGCATTTCCTTATTCTTGGCTGGAGTGTATCGGCACAGACAGTGCAAACTCCATTGAAACAACAATACCTACCCTGGGTTGACAATTAAATGTTGCAGTCTTAGTCAATTAAGATTGATTAAAACAACACTACATTTTGGTAGCGTTGTTGGGGATGGAAGTTGACGATACAGTCAGCCAAGTTATTTGTTTGACATAGAGTGTTCCTAGTCCACAGTTGTTGGGCAGTAAAATGAGAGGAAAGAACCTGCACATCGCTCTAACATACCTGGGTGGGCTCACCATTTTTATTACTAGGGAACTTAGGACATTTTGATGTTTTGTTTAGCGTGTCTTCAACTCCACAGTTGCTGGGTGATAAGACGAAAGGTAAGAACCTACACATCACTCTAACAAACCTTGGTGGGCTCACCATTGTCGAAGACTGAGACATTTAGGGTGTGATTTAATACACATAGGGTCCATGTGTGCAATTGTAGGAATTATAGAGATAATGAAATCACCCCCACTATAATAAGTCACAGGAAAAACGAATCGTAAAAAGGAAAGGAAGAGTGTGGATTTGGCAAGCAAGAAATTTATCCGGGAACTAATCTCCAGGGTAGAGAAAGAATAGTCTAGCTCTCAAAGGAATGTAAGGAAAACAGAGCCGCAGAAAGTTGTTACTACCATAGCAAAAGCAGAAACCTATAATTCCTCCATCTTGGGACCATATCATTCTGAAGCTAGTGACCATACCCCCAAGACCAAGAATTTGATTCATGAGCAAGAAGTGGAAGAGAGTAGACAGAACTTAAGGACCGAGGGGCAAGGGGAAACTAAGGGGGAGTATCGAACACCTGAGACAGAAAAGCACTTGTTGATTTATCAATATCCAAATACAGGTAGTGCAATGAAATAGCCAGGCCCAGGGGTATCTGAGGCACTAATCACATCTACAAGTCCATCACAAGAATATTTTGAAGGACGTCTGCTACAGAAAGGTTAGAAGAATTAGTCATGGGGGACAACATTGACAACAATGCTAAAACAGATGCTACTATCACCACCTTTGAGTTCCAAATCGGGGATATCATAGGTGAAGCTCATATGAAGAATATTCCTCTATCGTCCTTACCATCCTTTTAGGGGATGACTATGGAAGATCCAGACACCTTTCTATTTGAGTTTGATGTCTTATGCAGAAGTTATGATTATACCGCAGATGCTCAGAAATTAAAACTATTTCCTGCTACTTTAAAAGGGGCAGCCTTGAGATGGTTCATGGGATTGGGCTCCGCTTCTATTCGAACATGGAATGATATGAAGGAGATGTTCTTATCAAAATACCAGGACTATTGTAGAACCAGGGACTTAAGGGAGGAGATATTTAGAATGACACAGAAGGAGGATGAAAGCCTGGAAGATTATGTGGAACAGTTCCACTATAATCTGTAGAGATCTAAACACAATTATTTATACTAGGAAATATTGAAGACTATATTTATCAGAGGAATGAGGGATGATTGCCTTGGCACCTTGATCCTACTAGGGAAATGGGATATATTGCAAAAGCCATTCGCTGAAATTGTAAAGCTCTCCCTAAGATGCTCTTGAGGATCGTCCAAGGGGAGGAGTACAATTTGAGATGCCTCTACCCGGATACAAAAATCTGCAGGAGGGGGAGTAACCAGAGCAAAAATCGGGAATTTGTTTGAAAACTTAAAAAACGATATCCTCAGTAATCTCTCTGCCTAGATAATGACAACACAGATCAGGAAGACACAAGTTGAAGCTGACACACCCTTGGCTGTGTTCTATCTAAATTGTCAGAAGAAATATCATTTGAGGGAATGTGAATTGAACAGAATCATCCTGTGCGATATTTGCGAGCTGGAGCATTCGACAGAGCAAGGTCTGGAGCTTCCTAGACTAAAGGAAGTACTCATAGAATCAATCGAGGAGGTGCAGTCCTCTTATTTCATCGCACCATGGAGGCCATGGCAACCGCGACCTCAGGTATGTCTCAAGACTTTTCCTTTTTCAATTCATGGAACAATGCATATAATACTCAACAATATCTGTGGCAATATCCTACCCCTCCTTCAGCATAGTTTCCTTCACCCTGGAACCAGTGGTCTCCATCTCCTCCTGTTCAATATCCTTAATCTCAACTGTATCCTTAGAACCATAATTGGAGAGGAAATGCTTAGAATTCAGCTCTACCTGGACTACCCATGCAATAAGAGCTGCAGGTATCTCCTTTCCAAGCTCCTACTCCTCCACCACCTGTGTGAACCCAACTACCTGTGCAACCTAACCCAAACCCAAACAATAAATTAGCTCAGGGCATAGAGGCTTTGACTACCTTCCAAACCTACCTTATTACCCCCATGGGACTTAGTGAAATACAATTGCGATTAGGCAAGGTAAATACCCAAGTCACTCCCCTATCATTATAGAGGAAGACTATGAACCATCCAGAGGAGATGTCGGAGGCTCAGAAGTGACTGCTACACCTACAACAACTGATATAGAGGAAGTTGTTACATCTGTAACAGCCGACCTGCGAAGAAATATTACTGCTGTAAAAACCAACTCGGTGAAGGATAATACACCTGTAACACCATATTTGACTGTTGTAACCCAGGACCCTCCGTATCCTTAGAGATTTGCTGAACCTAGGATGAATTCATAGGCAGAATCTGATTTTATTGGGGAGTTTCAAAATTTTCATGTACAAATCCCTTTGTTACAGGCCCCTAAAGAAGTACCTATTTATGCTAAAACAATGAGAGATTTGTGCATAAAGAAAATTTTGAGGAAGCCTAACGACCCTGCCACCATACATGTGATGGGGAAATGATCAAAATTAATGTTTTCTCAGCCTCTCCTAACTAAGTACAATGATCCATGAAATCCTACGGTCATTGTCTACATTAATGATCAGCCCATAGCCAACACATTGATCGATCTCAGGGATGCCATTAATGTAATGACAAAATACCTCTTTATCGCTCTCGGGCTACAAGAACTCAGAGATACTCCTACTGTGCTTGAATTCACAGACAGGTCTCGTGTTAAACCTAAGGGGATGTTAGAGGATATAGTGATTACAATAGATTCCTTGAGGTATTTGGCTGATTTTCTTATCTTACAACCCAAATCCAATTTAGGGGGGCATCCTTTGATCCTAGGGGCACCTTGGCTAGCCACTGCGGATACATTTATAGGCTACAGGTCGGGATCTATGGTGATCTCGGATGGCCAAGAAACTTAAAAGCTTAATATTTACCCCCCAAAACCAAATGTGGATGTGTACAACCCTTGGTGGGATGAGTTTGAGCCTAATTCAGATCTTTCCCTGGCACTCCTCACTCTGGGGAAAGCACAGTGTTTCAAAAATGAGACAGAAGATGATGTCATTAATGGTTTTATTAGTAATTCACTTTCAGTCTCTTCTGTTAAGAATGCGAATGAGGAAGAAGAGGTGGAAGATATAGATTTTGAAAAAATGAGAACCACTGTGAATATTGACAGTAGTCCAATTGAGATAGAATCTGGAAAGTTTTTGAATGTTAACCCCAACTTGACTGTTGAGAAAAACCAACGGCTGTTACAGCTGTTACAGAAATACAAAAAGGAATTTGCATGGGACTATACGGATATGAAAGGGATCCAACCTAACCTATGCACTCATCATATTTATTTGAAGGATGGATACAAACCAGTTAGACATCCACAACGCTGCATGAAACCTACACTAAGGGAGGTGGTGAAAGAAGAACTACAAAAACTCTTGAGTGTTAATTTTATTTATCCAATATCTAACAGTCAGTGGGTGTCACTGCTTGTCATCGTTCCTAAAAGAATGGCAAGTGTAGATTATGTGTTGATTACAGAGAACTCAATAAGGCCACTTAGAAGGATCATTTTCCCTTACCATTTATAGATCAGGTCCTCGATACCCTCTCCAGAAAGAAATTCTTTTCTTTTTGGATAGATTTAGTGGACACAACCAGATACAGATTGCCCCAGAAGATCGGGATTAAACGACCTTTACTTGTCTATGGGGAACCTACACATACAAAGTACTTCCTTTTGGACTATGTAATGCACCAGCAACCTTTCAAAGGGCAATACTGGGAATTTTTTTTGACTTGTTGAATGACTGCCTGGAAATATTCATGGACAATTTTACACCTTATGGAGATGCTTTTGAAACAACATTAGTCAATCTGGAAAAAGTGCTAGAAATATGTGTACAGACTAATGTTGCCTTAAAGACTGAAAAATTTCACATGATGATGACTGAAGGGATCGTGCTTCCACACTACATTTCTGCTGATGGAATCAAGGTAGACCCTGCAAAAATAGAGGTAATTTTAAAAATTCCAACCCCCAAAATGCAAAAAGAGGTACGTAGTTTTTTGGGGCATGCAGGGTATTATAGGAGATTTATAGAAAAAATTTCAAAAATTGCATCGCCATTATTTTCCTTGCTCATGAAGGATGTTGATTTCTTGTGGACAGGGAAGTGTGAGAAGACCATTTTATTGCTGAAATGTTGTGTATCAACAACTCTAGTTTTGCGAGGACCTAATTGGGAACTTCCATTTCACTTAGCTACGGATGCATCGGATATTGCTATAGGTGTTTTTTGAGCCAACTAGAGGATAAGAAACCTTATGTTATTTACTACATAAGAAAAAATCTTACCCTGGCTGAGCTCAACTACATAGTGACTAAGAAGGAGTTCTTAGTAGTCATGCATGCCATCAATAAATTCTGACATTACATCACTGTGTCTCAAGTATTTGTACAAACTGACCATTTTTCCATTTGTTTTTAATGAATAAGCCAATTACCAATGGTAGGATTACATGTTGGTTATTGTTGTTACAAGAATTTCATATCACTATTGTAGACAAGCCTGGGAAAGATAATGTAGTAGTTGACTTTCTTTGTAAGCTAACTATTGATGACAGTTGCATTCCCACTGAGGATTATTTCCCTGATGAATATATTTTTGCTATTTCTACTTACTGACCTTGGTATGCAGATATAGCCAATTATCTTACTGCAGGGAATTTTCCACAGTATTTATCCTCCAAGGAGAAAAGAAAGATCATACATCGAAGTGCTACATATACTTGGATAGATGGGAACCTCTATCACAGAGGACCAGATTTCCAGATCAAATGCTATGTTAGAGAAATGAGTTCTTTGATAACCTTAAAACCTATCATGAGGAACTTTGTGGAGGAAACTTCACAGACAAATAGACAAGATACAAAGTCCGTTCAATAGGGTATTATTGGCCAACAATATTTCAGGATGCCAAGAAGTTTGTGAAGGGATGTGATAGTTGTCAAAGGATGGGACAACCACTGCAATCATACGAGATGTCGTTATAGCCCCAAATCGTCTTAGAACCATTTGAGAAGTGGGCTCTAGATTTTGTGGGACCAATTAATCCTTCATCTAGACAGAGATCCTACATCTTGGTCTGCACTAACTATGTCACAAAATGGGTTGAGGCGAAGGCATTAACTAGAGCCACAGAGCAGGTTGTCTCAGAATTTTTGTTTGAAGACATCTTTGTCTGGTTTGGCATACCCAGGGAGATAGTCACAGATGGAGGGCCCCAATTCACATCTCATAAGATCCAGGAGTTGGTCGAAAAATATAAAATCCATCACAGAATCACAACATCTTATCATCCACAAGCAAATGGCCAAGTGTAAAGTACTAACAAAGTCATTGAACGGATCCTTACTAAGACTATGGCCAGTCACCGAAGAAATTGTGCTGACAAACTTCCAGAAGTGTTGTGGACATACAAGGATACATGGAGGAATACCATTGGATTCTCACCATATGAACTTGTTCATGTTAAGAACCCTTTATTCCCCATTGAATTTGAAATCAAGACACTAAGAATAGCATTGTAGGTCAATTTGGATTTGGTTACAGCACAAAAGAAAAGATTGAACCAGCTCAATGAATTGGGGGAGAAATGGTTAGCAGCTATCCAGCAAATAGAGATTATCCAGCAACAGAGAGCTAATTGGCATGATAGATTCATAAATAAAAAGAAGTTCTAGAAAGGAGATTGGGCTCTCTTATATGACTCAAAATTTAAAGACTTTAAGGGTAAGTTCTGCACCACATCGCTAAGTCCCTATGAGGTAAATGCAGTCTTTGACAATGGGACTGTAAATCTGGTGACCATTAACAATGCGAGGACACCATTGCTTGAAAATGGGAACCATCTTCGATTATATCACAAACCTACTTCAAGGGATTCATTTGTCAACATTGTCACAAATTCAGATCTACAGATTACAGGAACGGGGGAAAGCCCCCCTATGCTGTAAAAATTATAATTTTTCCAATAAAGTGTAACAGCTAAAAATCAACTTCGGTTGGCGGTTGTTACACCTTCTAATAATCTAGTTGCGAAAACCTTTCCCAGGTGCAGAAAGACACTTTTTGTAGTAGTTGAAAACCACCTGGTGGCGGTTGTTAGACACTCTATAACAACATCTGTTATTTCAAAGCATATCTTATGATAAGTGTTGTTACATGATATTTTCCTCTTTATTTTTTTTGTATAAATTAAAATAATATATACTAGAAATTGCACCACATGTTGCAATGGGAACACCGTAAGGCAAGAATGTACGAAAAAGTAGGATAGAGGACCACATGATAGAGGAGAAGCTTTGTTTAAAAAGAGAAGAATGGAATCTCGTGAGAGTTTAGCACTGGAAGTGTGAATTTTCCACTACCCCGTTCAATTATCCCGATATTTTCTCCTCTAGGAAATTCACATGTGATACCTCTAAATACAAATGGCAGATGTGGTCCATATCAAACCTAATTGCATGTCCATGATAAAGTCAAATTGTTAGTAGCATAAGATTTCTCTTTATTATTAATATTTTAATTGGTGGGGGTGGGTAAATTCTATTGAGCATACACCTATTCTTGAAGATGAGGTTTTTGATATACATGCCTTTAGACTTACCAACTAAAATTCCCACAGTTTATATGCTTATGATGAACATATAAAAATAATCAACCCAAACAAATTATGATGAATATACAAAAATAATCAACCCAAACAAATTTAAAAACTCAGTTTAAAAAACTAGTCCTATAATTAACATTAAATTAAAAACGTATTTTATTTAAGCTTACAAGCAAAAAAAATAATCAACCCAAACAAATTTAAAAATTCAATGTAAAAAGCTAGTCCTAAATTTTAGGAATACTGTTAAAAATTGGAGTAGTCTACCCAGGCGGAGGAATTGGCCGGGAATGGTAACTGGTCGGAAAACATTCTGATTCAGTGCATGGGGAATGGCAAGTAGCGGTTGAGTGAGATCGCCACCTTGACGTGCAGACTCATCCGGCATCTGATGACCCATCCTATCTCGGCAATGTTTGCGTCAACCTCCGTTAGCTATCCGTGTCAGTGATGTGCACCATATTCATTCATGTTAAACATCATATATCCATCATGTTAGTTATGGCGGGATAATGAAATTTTGAAATTAAGCCACGTTTTCCTCTTTTAGAAACCAAATCAGAGATCTAGCTAGTTATTCTAAAGACTCCATTCTTTACGAAAATCAAAGGATATTTCGGCTCTCTAGCGGATTATGGCATCCTCCGGGCTTAATTTTAAGGATACTCTTTCTGTATGGGTTTTCCATTATTCGCAGGAGAGCAGTATGTGCCGTCGATTTTATTCCCGCATTTTTTAAATCTCAGGGTCAGGGAGAAAGAAAACCTCCTTCATGTGATCATGAGATCAATCTTCTCTGTGTGAGTGAAGTTGTGTAAGGTTTTATCATTTGTGTATTCTGTATTTTGATTCTTTATGTCAAATGATTGATTTCTTTATTTTTATTTTCATAAAAGACAACTTCGTTTTATAGAATTTTTCCTGTGCTTGTATGAAACCAAGGATACGAACATTGGAATGTGGATCTCATAGGGATTCTTGTGTTGTCACTTGACATATCCGTTATAAGGCCTGGAGATTGTGTTGTAGTTTTATTGATAGAGATTAAAAGCTACTTTGGGCAGCATAGATTTCAATCAAGTTTGGAGTGTGAAGCAGACTGGAGCGAGAGCGCCACGCTGCGCAGGGAGCCAACCAGCGTTTTCTCAGCCGTCTCAGGGAGCCAACCAGCGTTTACTCAGCTATCATGGATAGCCAGTAGTCCCAGCCACTCCCAAGCCTGAACCAATCCTTGCAAGACGTCTCAATCCTTCCCTAATGCACACTGAGATCCTGCCACGTCCCAGCTCTTGCATGCAGAACTTTCCATTTCCACGTTTCAATCTTCTGTCAGCTCATGGATGTTCATGCATGCATGCTCCTCCATTCCGCTGACACCTAGCCGGAGTCGTGTCTCACTCTCGAAGTCTCTCTCATTCTATTTAACAAAACTGTTCTCCGCAGCGCGCGGTATTTGGCCTATCGGCCTCTCGGCCTTCTGTCCTTCCTCTGTCTCAGCGTGGGGGAGTTTCTTCATCCGTCTATCATGCTAACTATCCTTCTCCAGGCTGTATCCTCTGTTCCTCCTGGTGTTTGTCTGATGGTTGGATGGTGCTTCGCGCATGGGGTTTTCGACACTCTTGCTCACGGTAAAAGCGTTGGTCATAAGGTTAGTTATCTCTGGTTTTTTCACTAGTGAAGTTTGCGCAAGCTTTTGAATACGCGTTTAAGGTATGCATTAAGGAGTTCTGGTAAATACAGAGGGTTTTTTTGTCCTTCTGTCCTTCCTCTGTCTCAGCGTGGGGGAGTTTCTTCATCCGTCTATCGTGCTAACTATCCTTCTCCAGGCTGTATCCTCTGTTCCTCCTGGTGTTTGTCTGATGGTTGGATGGTGCTTCGCGCATGGGGTTTTCGGCACTCTTGCTCATGGTAAAAGCGTTGGTCATAAGGTTAGTTATCTCTGGTTTTTTCACTAGTGAAGTTTGCGCAAGCTTTTGAATACGCGTTTAAGGTATGCATTAAGGAGTTCTGGTAAATACAGAGGGTTTTTTTGTCCTTCTGTCCTTCCTCTGTCTCAGCGTGGGGGAGTTTCTTCATCCGTCTATCGTGCTAACTATCCTTCTCCAGGCTGTATCCTCTGTTCCTCCTGGTGTTTGTCTGATGGTTGGATGGTGCTTCACGCATGGGGTTTTCGGCACTCTTGCTCATGGTAAAAGCGTTGGTCATAAGGTTAGTTATCTCTGGTTTTTTCACTAGTGAAGTTTGCGCAAGCTTTTGAATACGCGTTTAAGGTATGCATTAAGGAGTTCTGGTAAATACAGAGGGTTTTTTTCTGGGTTTCTTAAGGCAAACTGTTTTTAAATGGAATTAGCTTCAGTTCATCTGTATTTAATTTGGAATAGCTTTTAGTTTATCCCTTCGGGAGTTTCTCCTGTCTTGAACTGTCATAATGCTTAAGGCTTTTCTTCTCAAACTGAAGAAATCTATAGTAATCTACAAACCATGCACAGACTTTCGTTTTAGAATTGGAGAATGGTGGTGTATATTCGAGATGTATTGTTGCTGTATTGATTGTAAGGAAACCACCTCCAGTTAGATGCCTTCATTCCCCATGCTCTGTGGCCTCATTCTGAAGTCTGCAATAGCTCCCTATGGGATGGCCGGAAGAGGCAATCGGTAATTTTTTCTCCGGGCTCGGAAATCCTGTAGTCATTCCCTAGAATGTTTTTCAAACTCCTCAGAGTTATGGTCCCTGTCCCTCATATGACGTGTTATTGTACTTAAGAGTACTTTCAATCTAGGAACATCCCTTCTTTGTCAAATTGACGGTTAGCTATTGTCATTCCCTGGCGAAAAGCTGCCCTTTTTCATTGTGCCTGCTTTGTTTTGTCCTAACATTCCCTCTGGAGTTTTCTTTGCGCTGATCCCTATGCCTGTTCTGAGCCATCTTCCTTAAATTCCCCCCATCTGGCATTCATTTCATCCAGGTGTTATGTTCAGTCTCGGATCAGGGGAGGAGTAATTTCTTGTACAATCCTATCCTGAAAATTAATTAAGGGTGGGGATTTTTGCCAGAGGTGAGATTTTCTCTAGTTCCAATGGAAGGTGGGTCAGACTCATCTGCCACGGAGGCAATGGTCCAAGCCACCATCCTGGCTGAAAAGGCACGTGAGGAGTCCAAGGTGTCTGTCGGGTGGCAAGCCACAGTGGATGATATGATCATTAAACTTGCGTGGCTAGAAAAGGACGGACCTCCTTCTAGACGTCCATATCAGAATGCTTTTAGCAAAAGGGAGCCCTCTGTAAAGTAAGTGCGAATGAATGAACATGCCAACCATTACAAATAAACCAGAAACCCAGTCAAAACCTCTTCCCCACCTCAAGCAATCTCTCTGTACAGTTCTTATCTCTCGGAAAGAATCGATAGCCTTCAAAACCTTGCCTTGGTGGGCAGATGGCATTTTCCGAAAATGGACGATGCGGCTATGAGGAAATGGCTTGATGACCGATGGAAACCTTTGATTGGTTATACCCCCATCATTTCCTGCCTTATGAAAGAATGGTATTGTTTCCATTTCCTAAAGGCTTCTGATTTAGAGGTTGTCTTTAAGAGTCACTGGGTATGTGGTAGGAGCTTTCTAGCCCTCTTCAAATGGTATATTAGGTTTGATCCTTTAAAAAATACTCCAACAAATAAGTTGATCTGGGTGAAACTCCCAAATCTGCCACTGGAAATGTGGTCCATGGAATCCCTCACAGAAATAGGAAACTCCATTGGCAGATTTGTTTATGTCGATCCATGGTGCAGAGGAGAAAAACATAAGAGGATAGCGTGGATTCTCATCAAGAAGGTATATAAAGGGGGATACCCAGATCATATTGAGATTGCATGGGGTCGGTCCAGAATTAAACAAAGGCTAGATTTTTGGGGAATTCCTTTTAGGTGCTCCTCATGCCACAAAACTTGCCACTTCATTAAAAATTGCAGGTGCCATCCTATTCCGAAACCAAGGCTGGTCCATCGTCGACTTCGGGTTGATTCTACCTTTCCTCTTTCAGAGAAACTTTCTTCATCCTCAATAAGTTTACCAGAGATCGACCTCATGGAAGAGCAGGTTATTAAAAATCCGGGTCCCAATCTATCACAGAGGCCATCTCCCCAGGACCTTTCATATGGGCCGGATATCAGACAGTCCTCTTCAACAAATCCTGTTTGCCTCGATATTAACAGGTCTTCATCTAATTTTTGTGCACCCATCCCTGAACCATCAGATGATAAGGCGGTCCCCTCTCCTCCGCCCATGCAATTAAAAGATTTTGTTGTTGGCTCCCACCCCATTACGATCTCATCATCCTCCCCGACGCCTGATAAAAATCCTCTTCCATCTTCAAAAGGCAAAGAGCCTTGGGTAGCAACCACTCCTTTCAATTCCCCTGAGTCATCCCCGGTTAATAGGTATGATAGTGACATTGACTTCTTGCTCAGTAAAAAATCTCTCGAGCTGGAACCTTTGACCATTCATAAACCCAATAGCCCTGCTTCTCCATTCATAAGCCCAAATTCCGCAAAGAATATTACAGTCAGGAAAAAACACAATGGAGGTAGTCGGCATTTTAGGGGGAGAACGATTGTTTCTGAGTGTGGAGTAAGGAATTTATCCCTTATTGATGTTCCTATTCATGATGTGACTGATCTTCAGCCTCTTAGAGCAAGTATGGCTGGTGAGCCATCCAAATGACTTTTATTGTCTCCATGAATATTAGGGGTTTAGGCGTAAACCAAAAATATCTGGCGCTAAAGGAAATTTTCCATTCAGCCCGTCCAAAAATTATTCTAATCCAAGAAACCATGCACAATAGCCAGGTCTCCATATCTTACTTTAGGAAAATGTTTCCTACATGGTTTATGGTTGCATCTGAGGCAAGAGGTCTGTCAGGGGGGTTGGCAGTCTTATGGGATCCTGTCTGGATCAAGGCCAAGGCCTACAAGTCTTTTGCTGGTATTCTTATTTCAGCTTTTCTCAGAGGTCAAAGCTTCAATATTAATATTTTGAACACCTATGCACCCTATAAGAACAGACTTCCCTTTTGGGAAAAATTGTTTGCCTCAGAAATTTTTGAACTTGATTCTCTGATGATAGCTGGAGACCTAAATCTAACTTTAAACACTGATGAATGTTGGGGCAAATGCAGAAAAAAGACCCGCTTGCTAACCGGATTAAGATGGAACTTCTTAATAAAAATCTTGTGGATATTTCCCCTACAAAATTGATGCCTACGTGGGATAACAGTAAGTCGGGAGAAGCATATATTGCCAAGAGGATTGATCGTTTCATTCTGCATGCTAGCATCATAGACAAAATGGGCATGCCCATTTCATCCATAGGAAATGCCTTTACATCTGATCATAGGCCTATTTTCCTCAGCTGGCGGGAGAAGGGCTTCAGAATGGGTTACCCCTTCAAATTTAATAGAATTTGGTTAGAGGACCCAATCTTCAATGAAATCATATCAAATTCTTGGAAGGATCTTTTGATGAGGGACCTTTCCTTCCCATTCATGACCTTTAGAGAAAAGATGGCGGTTCTGAGGAAGGTAGCGAAGGAGTGGCAATATGAAAAAAGGAAAAAGGACAGACAGGCGCTTCAAGACATTCAAAAAGAGATGGAAAACATTTTAGGGGTTATGGACGCAAATGATTTTCCTCTCAGTATCAAATGCCTCATAAGAGATCTGGAAAAAAGAAAACAAAAGCTTCTGGATCAGGAGGAGGCTTCATGGAGGCTCAAAAGTAGAGCAATATGGCTAAAGGATGGTGATCGAAACACTAGGTTTTTTCATAAATTTGCAAATGCCAGGCGAGAAAAAAACACAATTTGGAGAATCAGTGATGGTAAAGGTGGTTATTATTTATCCCAATAGGATATCACAAATGAAGCTGTGAGATATTTTAAAAATCAATACAAAAGGAAGGAAGTCTGTGATTTTCAGGATACCCTTTGGGGTATCGAATTGGCTCCAATAATGTTTGATGATGCAAAGAATGTGAGCTTCTTCCAGCCAATCTCTGAAGAGGAACTTCTTAGCGTTATCAAAGCTTTTAAAAAAGATAAAAGCCCAGGCCCGGATGGTTGGACCATAGAGTTCTTCTCTCATTTTTTTGACATCATCAAAAAAGACCTGTTGAGGATGGTAGAGGCATCTCGTATGTCAGGAAGTATTCACCACATCATTTCTTCCACTCAGATTGCTCTAATCCCAAAAAAGGCAGAGGCAGAATCTTTCCAGGATTTCAGGTCGATATCATTATGCAATATCTCTTTCAAAATTATCTCCAAAATTATTGCGGAGAGAATGAAATCGACATTGGCCTCTTTCCTCTCCAAGGACCAACATGCTTTCTTAAAAGGGCGCAACATTTTGGATGCAGTTGCTATTACTCAGGAAAGTCTATTTTCAATGATATCAAGAAAGACGGATGCGGCCATTCTAAAAATCGATTTGCAGAAAGCCTATGACTGCTTGGATTGGGGATTCTTGAGATGTTTACTGGCAAAGATTGGTCTAAAATCTCAATCTATCAATTGGGTTATGTCATGCCTTGAGAACATTCGCTACTCAGTTATTATTAATGGAATGCCTTCTCCTTTCTTCCCAGTGGAAAGGGGGCTTCGTCAGGGGTGTCCCCTCACCCCTCTTTTATTTATTCGGGCGATGAACTCTCTTAGCCTTCAGATTAATAAAGCAGTGGCCGAAAAGAGATGCAGGCCATTTCGGATATGCAGGGACATCTATTTATCTCACAACCTTTTTGTTGATGACGTGCTCATCTTCGCCATGCTGTGCAGAGCCTCCTGGATCTGCCTCAATGAAATTCTTAATAGATTCCAAAGAGCTACTGGTTTATTTATCAACAAAGGTAAATCTACCCTTTTCCATAATGATACAAACATGGCAATGGTGATCTGGATTGCCGAGTTGCTTGGTATTGTTTCGATATCGCTTAAAGACGGGTTGAAATACTTGGGATTTCAACTAAAGGCTAAGGGATACTCCAAAGCGGATTGGCAATGGTTGTTGGAAAGATTCTATAAAAATATCTCAGGCTGGAAATTTAAGACTCTTTCTCTGGCAGGTAGATTTATTCTTACTCAGGCAGTCTTAGCGTAATTAGTGGTTTATTGGGCTCATATCTTCTTCCTTCCAGTGAGCATCATTAATAAAATGAACAGACTGTTGGCAAATTTTTAATGGGGCGGAAACTCCAATCAGAGTAAAATCCATTTGTCAAAGCTGGACAAACTCTCTGTGCCTAAGAAGCTAGGTGGTTGGGGCTTGCTTGATATGCGAACTTGTGGAAGAGCGCTCTTATGCAAATCGCTGTGGAGAGGCCTTTTTTGTGATGGTTTGTGGAGTCTTACTATCAGAAAGAAATATCTGCAAGATAAAGATCTGGAATATTGGTACAGAAGGGGATCTATCGGAGTTAAACAAGGATCTGCTATCTGGCTCAGTCTCAGAAAAGTTCAGCAATACTTCTTGGAGAACTTGAGAGGGAATCTATTCTCTAGCTCCCGAATCTTAATCGGTATCGACTCCATCGTGGGTGGCCGGGAATGTGTGTTCTTCCCTGAAAATCTATTAATTTTTCTTCATAGGAATGGTTGCTTTACGTGGGATAAATTAATTTCATCCTAGAGCGGTCCCATTCCTTTATGGAAAGATGGCCACGATCTTCATCTACCAGGCCCACTGCTTCCATTGTGGAAATTAGTGAAAGAAGCCTTATGTAGTTTGGGTATCCATCGCTTTGGGACTGAGGACCATCTTATGTGGATCGTTCCCAATGCAAAGTCGCCTACTCGTGTTAAAGACATCTACGCAGATATGATTTCTTCAAAGGCTCCAAGCTCCAGTTCTTTATATCCCCCGTGCTTATGGAAATCGGGATGCCCTCTCAAAATGGTCCTGTTCTCGTGGCTGGTTTTCAACAACAGAAATCTATCTTGGGAAAATTTGAGGAAGAGAAGCTGACATGGCCCAAGCAGATGTTCTATGTGCGAAGCTGCGGAGGAATCCAATCTTCATATGTTCTTCCAATGCAACTCCTCTCTTCAGATCTGGTATGAACTATCTTTGTTTTATGGTTTTCCTCATGTTGTTTTTGTTTCAGTTCAGGTTGCTTTTCAATGGTGGAGCGAGCAAAAGAACTCTTGGCGATCCCTGTTTATTATTGCCTTGTGGTGCTTATGGAAATGGAGGAATGCCAAGATCTTCTAAGAATCGAAAGAGCCTCTAAAGTCATCCCTGCATCACATAGTGGCCTCACATGATATGATGCCTGTGAAAAAGGCCAAGATGAAAAAGGATTGCAAAAAAGAGGTTGTTGATACTTCCATTGTTGCTCCCTGTGCTTTTTTCGATGGGGCCGAGCAAAATAATATTTGTGGATGTGGGGTCCACATTATTATGGACGAGAAGCTGCAATACTTTCTATCCTGGAATGGCGGGATTGGCTCAAACAGCTTGGCCGAGGCGAGGGCTCTTGCAGGACTGCTTACCTTCTGTGTATTTTTTGACATTCAGAACATTTCAATTTTTGGTGATTCAAAATCAATGATTGACCATGTAAGGGGAGCCTGCCACATCAGTTGTCCTCATTTGTCTGGGTGGTTAAATAGGATCATGTATTTCTGGAGAAATATGAAACAATGCTCAATTCACCACATCCCCCGCTCCCAAAATGATCAAGCTAACCGTCTGTCGAAGAAGGGTCTGTCTTTAGCGCAGGGTTCTTGGTCTATGATGGTTTCTGATGGTGATCATTCCTGCCTCATCCATAACTTTTTCATCCCGGGAATATGATCCTTTTTTTCTTTTCATCCATCTGCTTATTGCTATTCAGATAGTCTCCTTTTGTTATATATGTATAAGACAACTGCTGATCTTGCCTTTGATAAGACCTTTTTGCACTGATTTTGGTATGATGAAGTGTTGATCCCCTCTGGGATATCCTATGGCTGCAAGATTTTGATTCATATGCTTGCAAGGTGTTTTGATCCTTGTTGTATCTTATGTACTTTTTATATTGTCTCAATATAATATTATGAAGATTTTTCTCTTATGGTTCGGTAACGTCAGATGGTAATGTAATGGAATGCAGACTGAATCTGGTTCAAAAAAACTTTTACATATAATTTAATAGGTTATTGTTTTAAATTTTGAAATGCCTACATACCCTGGTTCATTAATGAGGTTACCAAAAGTGGAGCCTATCATTTGCTTACCCGGATAGCTTGTTTCATTAATCTCAATGGAATGGCTACTGCACGAACATTTCCAACCCACTGACGGTGTAGTTCTGCGTTGCTTTGCCGTTGGTTTTGCAGAAAAGGGGCGCGGGATTGATGATGAGTGCCAATGGCCCTCGCCAACATTTTCACAGCTTCTACAACACCCTGCTTGTATCGGCATTTGGCTGTAATCAGTTCAAAATGGATTACGATTTGATTTCCTCCTATTCTATTGCTGGCAGTGGCACCAACACTGGTTTTCCAACAAAATTTCAGTGGAATAAAGCAACTGAGAAACAACACGAGAGGGTGGTTTGCTCGGATTTAGCTTTGGATTGTGTACAGTTTCAAAATACAAAGCATAAGTTTCACTAGACCAGGCTGAGAATGCCAATCACATTTTGGAAATGAATGAGTTGTTAACATTTGTCTTTGTATGGTTGGTTCGTTTCTTTTAAACAATTTCGATTACTATTAGTGAGTGCAGGATGAATCATGAATGTATCATGTGTACTTCGAATTTGGTAAAGAAGAATATTAAAATAAAATATTTTAAAGATTGTATGTAAAATTTCGATAAGTTTAATAAATTAATTAGCTTTTAAATCTTCTGAAGTAGTGGAATCTAGTAAAATCTTGGGTAAAATTTTAAGCTATTCGTATAAAATTATGGTATTCTCGTATGCGTATTAAGTAGATTATTCAAATTCTAGTCATATTATTTGAAATTTTGTAAGGTTATTTTGAATAAAGAAGATTTATGTATATATGTAAATTGTAATCAAAAGTAAATATAATTTTTTTAGGAAAATATATTATAATTTAGTTATTCAAATTCTAATAGCATTAACTTTTTATTTTGAAACTTATTTTGAATAAATAATATTTTTGTATATAGATAAAATGGAATCAATAGTAAATATTTTTGTTTTGGGGAGAAAATTATATTATAATTTAGTTGTAAAATTAATAGTAGGATAATTATTATTGGTTGCTATCTACCAATATTTAAGGAAAATCAAGTCATTTTTAGTGGTTAATAAACCCGTATGCATTCACTCTTGAGAGATGCTTCTCGGACTTTTGTTTTTTTCATATTGAATCACTAGATTTAATTAAATATTTAAAAATAATTTTAATTTTAATTCAATTAAAAATAATAAATGAATTTTATGTTGTAATTTTGTTTTTATAAAAAAAATTATATATATATATATATATATATATATATATATGGCACTAAAAAAAATTAAATAATAACTATTCGTATTCATAACAATGATATTTTGTTATGATATTTTAAAGAATACATAAATTTTTAATAAATTTAATTAATAAAACAGATAGTTAGAAATTTAATATTTTTATATAGAAATATGTAAAATATATAAAACATAAATAATAGTTAAAAATTAAGATTTATTTTATCATATTTGTTGGATTTCGAATTGATAGTAAATAAAAAAAGTGGCTAGTTGAAATTCCTCCATTTAACCCCAAAAAAATCAATTTACCATATAATTAAAATAATGATTCATGTTCATTGTTATTATATTTTGCAATTTAATATTTGATTTTAATTAAAAAATATATAAAAACTTATAATAATCTTTGGTCTAATTTTCCTTTAAGCATGGTACAACATTAAGACTTTCATCCACATATGGCTAAATTATGAATCAATGAAATGTAGCAAATTAATCTAGAAAAGAAGATACTTGTAAAATATATATAAAGCTCTAAAAACATCATCTAGTTTCAAATCTCCACTAATGACATGATGAGTTATAATGCATTTGATGTAATGGATTTGTGCTTATTAATATTATAGTATTGGCTTCAAATCTTATTAAACTTTTAATGTTAATTTTACACACACACACACTCTCTCTATATATATATGACATTTTTTTCTTTAATTTCATTCTATTTTATTTTATGAGTTAATATATTATTTTTATTGTCTATTAATATGACTTTTAATTTATTGATATATTTTTTATTCCAAAAAAGTATATATAATATTATTGGAAACCACAAAAATTTTCAATATTATTTTTAAAGATTAATAAGAAAACAATATTTCTATATTTAAAAAAAATAAAAAATAAAAAATAAAAAATCCATATATAATTTTAAAATGTATATGGGTGTGTGGATAGCAAGTTAAAATTTTTACTTATGTAAAATAAATTATTATTTTTTATAATCTTTAGTCTACATGGGAAAGCAAATCATTGGCAAAAGTAAGATTCTTAGTATATAGAATGCTTAATGTTTATACTATAACAAAATAATAAAGATTTCAATAAATTCATTTTATGTTAAATAAAAAAGTAATTTAAATTAGAAATATATATATATATATATATATATATATATATATATATATATATATATATATACATTTATTTTATTTTATTTTAATATTGTTGATTTGATGGTGTACCACTATAGGTGTGATGTCATGAGTAGGACCAACTGCTTCATGACCTCAACTAAGGGTGTACCACTGTAGGTGTTGTTACATGATATTTTCCTCTTTATTTTTTTTGTATAAATTAAAATAATATATATCAGTCATCTTGGCTATTATACCTGTAAAAGCCGATGAATTTTCAAGAATAAACGAGATATTTTATTGTAATAAGTAGCATACATCACCATGATCCTTGTCATCAGAATTAAGTTCGCCCGTCTCGCTATCGGAGCTTCGTTCGCGCGTCGCGCCACCCATTACTTCGCCCCTTGTCACCCAGGTATGTCATCAAAAGGTAATATTGAATTCACTTTATTTGGTAATTATGGAAACTTAACATGACTTTTGATGGCTAAGGATGGCTGTCATATTTATGCCGGGGGGAACGAATCATATTGTGACATGACCGCCGCATGATTTGTGATTATTCGAAAAATCCTGAAATTAAGGCATGATGACCTGGTAGTTATTGTTACTTAATGTTGATCATGCTAAAAAGGGTAAGTGTACCATCGACGAGACCTCCCCATGACTCACCATTAAGGAAAATTCACTATGCAGTACGAATCATAAGTGCAAAATCCCAATTTTAAATCCTCACCTGCACCACCCTAGCATTTACCCCTGTTGGAAGTGTTGAATCCCCATTTAGAGTGCCCAAAGAATTGGAAAATAACAGTGTAGGTTGGAACAACTAAGTTGTGTGTCGACGACCCTAGAGCATCTAGAGGAAGGGAGAAGGAGGTGAAACAACACTGAATTTTCATAAGCAATGGGTGGAGCAGAAATATGGCACGAGCCAGGGTCCACGGAAGCCTTAGAGGATTTCCGAGAAGCATGCCAGATTTTCAAGGATGCAGGCTGGTTTGAATTCTTCCGGAGGTTAGAAGGATCAAATGGTGGTGTTGCCATGGAATTTGCAAAGAATTTGGAAAGAAACTAGAAAGAGGTCATAGGGTTGAAGCTAGAGGTCATGAAAGAGGTGATTGCTAGAGTAACATGAGTAGCAGTGGAAGGGAAGAGGTGGTTCAACATGAAGGTCAATGACCCCTCACTGAAAGGGGATTTCCTCTAAGAATAAGAGTCATTGGTAAAGAAAGGAAGGGGAATTGATAGATTGTCACTCCCCCAACCATGGGTTGATGTTTCCCTCTACTTCATCAAGTACATTACTTGTGAGGGAAGGGCAACAATTGTGTTTAATTACCACTTTCCATTTTTGAACCACCTCCGGAATCAGTAGTTGGTCAACCTTCCTTACTTCTTACTGGGCAACATTAGGCATATGGTCGCAATTGTGAAAACAACTACGCATACAGAAATGTTCTTATCAAACTCATTGTGCTGGACACTTTGAGCCAATAGGGAAAGAATTAGGAATAATTCACGAGGAAAAGGCCTAGGACCACCTGCAAGAGGCAAACTGAGATGTCTGAGGAAGCTCTAAAGGTGACAAAGGAGCAACCCCAACCCTCGACAATAAGGGTTAGCAAAAGGCCGGTTGATAAACCAATTGGTGACAGGTGGACGAAGTAGAGGATAAGGGTTAGCAGGCACCTAGAGTCCCCATCCATGACAAGGAAGAACAAAGAAGCAGCAGAGCAGAAGGATGAGGAGTAGGCTCAACCAGAGGAACCTTGTTCACCTGGTAAGAGTGAAACCCAATCCTTGCTGTCAAAAATTGAAATTCTATAGAAAGAAAATAGAGAACTGAGGGAATAGCTAGCAGAAGGAAAGGCAGAGCCAAGATCCCCAGGGCTAGATACTTTGGCAAAGGTCATGGACAGGGCTAGAAAGGGAGATGTCCCTGACAGTGTGTGCATAGCCTATGCTAAGAAGTATGTGGCAATAGGATTTAAAGTATGTGCAATAAACGAGGGAGGATCAAACTAAAATCTAAGAAGTTTTTACACCAGAACTCGTTGAGGATGTTGCTATTACACAAGAACCAACAACCGAGATGGCACAATCCATAGGAAGTGATCGGGTAATGGATACATAGGAGCCCTTGGCTGACACTGTTGTTTCATCAGAACCAATAGTGGAGGAGGAAGTTAGCCAAGGGAAGGAAGAGGAAGCTAACATCCATGAGCCTACGGCCAACACTGCTGTTACACAAGAACCAATAGTGAAAATAGAAGTCGATCCAGAGAAAAATGATGTACAGAAGTCTGTGGATAACACTGCTGCTACACAAGAACCAACAGTGAAAATGGAAGCTGACTAGGAAGATAAAGAAACTATAACAAAACCCACTGATGAAGTTGTTGTTACACAGGAACTAGTTGCTGAGGTGGAACAGTTTCACCCTCAGGAGGTTGTTACATCCTCAATTGATAATGCATGCTAAAGAACACCAGGTCCCGATGAAGGATGGTGTTTTGAGAATATGTTGTTGTTGCCAGAGCTACAAAAATGGAAGTAGTTGGAGCTCTCTCTACATGAAGGAGTGATCTCACTCAAAGTACATAAAAGAATGATAGATTCCCTGAGAGAAAAATGGTTAAAAAAAGAATGGGGAAGAGAAGAGGAAGCACGAAGGCACAAAGAAGTTATAAATAGGAAGGATGAACAGTTGTATCAGCTGAATTGACAGGTCTTGGACCTGATGGATGATAAGACCAAACTCTGTGACCTTGCCCTAAAACTGATAGCATGTAGGCGGCCATCCCCATCATGCCTAGTGTTCCTTTGAGAACATTATTACTTGTTTCAATTAAAGGTAGTTTTTGAGAATTTTCAAAAAATTTAGGTTCTTCAACCCGTACTTTTTTGGAATTTTTTTGCTCATGTGACTTTGATGACCAGAGCTTGATATGTGAGCTATTCTTGCACAATATCATGTGTGAATATGTTAGCATGAAGATGGTGGCAAGTGTCCTCTCCTACATGGGGGATTTATAGTTGCAGGCCTTCCTTTCATTCATGAGGAATCAGATTGAGTAGCACCTAGCCAAGTAATAAGAAAAAGCCAACGAGGAGAGAGCAACATTGTGGGTCAGAGCTGAACCAGGGATGGCTTACGAACTCAGATATGAGTTTAAACTATTCCCAAGCAGTCCAGAAATCAGAGAAAAATCGACCACTTATAGGAAAAGGATCGTGAGGATCTGCCTCAACCTGTATACAGAAGTGAAAAGTTGAGCACTAGCAAGATGTCTCAAGCGCACTAAGGTCTGTAGCGTTGAATTACAAGAAGGAGATCCTTTTGGGTACAAGATCTTTTTGGATGCTATTACACGGGTGCTAGAATATGCTCGGATTGTACAAACACTGGGGGAGTTCTGGATTGGCCTCAGATTCAAATTTCCTTTGATATGGTTTCTAGTGGAGGAGTATCAGATGGATTACCACCTATGTGACTATGAAGAGGAATCTTGGCCACGTCAGTTGATGGCCATTCAAGGGTTCAGAGCTCCAGGTGAAGACACTGCTGGTGCCTACAATTTCACAAACTTGCATCAGAGGTACAATAGAAGGAGCAGAGACTTTACATGGGGACATACAGTTGCTTCAGTCAGGGGGAGATGTTGGGTGTGGTTTTTTACCTATTTTCTGCACATTCTTTCCCCAGTTTTGACCTTTCTATTCTATAGGCCTATGACTTTACATGATCAAATTCCTTGTTTCCTCACCTTTTTAACCTATTCTACTGTCATGTTAATTTTTTATATTTTATCGAATAATACGAGGCTTTATTCCTTTCTTGTGGCTAACTAGGAGAGTATTGAAGAAGTATTTTGGGAAGCTCTTCTTTTCAGGTGATGGCTTGTGAAGAAAAAGCTATGAAGCGGAAAGGCAATGTGGATTAACTTTATAAAAGGGTAGAATGGTTCACTATTAGACCTTGGATGTTGTTACACATTGGATTCTATTACAGGTTGTTGTTACACATTAGATGCTGTTACAGGATGCTGTCACACTACGCTCTGATACAAGAGTCCGCCATCACACCAAAAGTGTTGTCGCCAATGATGTCGTGACATCTCGAACCGCCATTCACTCGATGTTGTTGTGTCGAAGCTGGGAAACGTGGGTACTATTCCACATAATAGCTATTGGCAGTAGGGATTATTTATTTTGGAAGCAACAAGACCGAAGCAGTTTCAATCATAACTAATGTATATTTGTATTTAGCAATAGATTGTAACTACTCTTATTTTTTATCAACATGAGAATTGTGAGATTCTCATGATTGATCTGTTTCTAATCTCGGGTTGTAATGACTATAAAGAAACTCGATTTTTCATGTACAAGGACACAACATATATAAAAGTACAGTTACTCTACTTCTGTAATAAAGAAATTATTTTTAATATTAATCAACATGGTGATGTTGTTACTGTTCTTTAGTTGATTCATTAATTACTTTTGTGTTATTCTTGTGCCCTGCTGGGGAGGAAGGGCCCTCCTCTTTGGCAGGGATTGTAATGATATAGGTAGTGTACATTCTAGTTTATCTAATTAATTTATGGTTCCTCGTTGTTGTTGTAAAAATCGTGGATTACGTTCACTACTGTTTTCATTTATATTATGTTGTTACACTGAGTCAATCAACAGAATGGTAGTAACCAGCTGGAGTATATATATATATTTTTTTTCTCGGTAAAAACTAGCTAAACTTTTATATTATATGTACAAGATAATTTTACACACAGAAAGACATGCCTTCCAGGGCCTGCAGTAGCACCCTGGGAATCTTGACTATAGACCGAAAAGCTCCCTCGCAGGGGCAGCATCGCCAAAACAACCCAGAACTTTCCATGACAACAAAAGCTCCCACACAGGGGCAGCACCGGACCGAATTCTCAAAACAATAGCAAAATCTATCAGAATCCCTGAGGAGCAACATTGTATAGACCAGACACATGACTGCCCACGCAGGGGCTTACTGCTAAGATTGACTGACCCATATACCGGACAGATTTAAGCATGACAGAGTCACGAGTGTCAGCTGTCAGCTTAGACCACCCAGAATTGAGACTTGACCATAGACTCGACAGATTTAAACAAGGCAGAGATACAAGTATCAATTGCCAGCAAACATAACCAAATAACAAAATCAAAATACCCGCAGCTGCATTAGTTCTGGAGACGGGCTGAAGATGGAGGGAGGGCCGCGAGATGTGCATCCGCCTCTTCGCAGAGGCTCTTGTCTTCGACCACGAACGCCCAACCGTCACCTTCTTCACGTCCTTCCCACATTTTCTTCCATTTCTCCTCGTCAACGCCTGGAGGGGCTGGCCCCAATGGAGGAAAGAGGTCTTGCGAGCTTTTTTCCCCCATGCTTCCAGCTTCAGACGTTGGAAGCACTGTAGCAATGACCTTTTCCGCAGCCGCTTCTTCTCTAGTCTCAATTTCCTTTCCAGAGCCTTCCAGTGGCATCTCCAGCGTGCCCTGAGGATTTTCATCCTCAATTCCTTCTGGAATTTTGGTGAATAGGACTGAAATGTGGGCATTAACTCCTGCATTGTCCTCAGAGCTTCGCAGGGTGAATACCACAGAGCCGAAGGAAGGAAGCGCCGGCTTCCCTTCGCTGGAACTCCCGACCTCCACGAATTGTCTAATGGGGAGCTGGGTCGCCCGGGCTCGCCTATGATAATAGCAGCAGCAGCAGTGGTGATGCTCATCTGCTGCAGGGGTTCGTGAGGAGGACCCTCTTGATGGACCCCTTTTGCTGGGTTGTCGCTCCCGTACTTTAACCATGGTGTATCTGATGCCTCCTTTGTATGCCTGAGGGTAAGCTTGAAATCGGTAGCAATGCCAATTCCTTCCCAATTCGCTCTCTGGTGCACAACACTCAGCTTGAATTCCTCCACTTGGTGCCAGACTATTCCATTTCCCGAATTGTCGCTGCGAATTTGCCAATTGCCCTCTCCTTCCAGACCAGCGGCAAGGATGGCAATAGAGACATGCTTCCACTGAGCCGCGGGGTGGTGAAAACTTCCTCGGCCTAAACTCTCTGTGCTTCCGCACCCACCAACTCTCAGCAAACCAGAATTCCTTGCCCGACCCATCGAGCTCGTCATATGCTGCTTCATTCCCTCGTTGCAGGCGCTCAATAACTGCGCTCTGCTCCTCCATCTACCTCTCCTCTCAGCCATCAATTGCATTAACTGTGGCTTTGTGCGGAAGGGGGCTTACTTACCATATGACGGCTTTCTCCGGGGAGCCGTGGAGTTAACACGGGGCAGCCCATGCTGGGCATGTGGCTCGCCCGTCCTCGTCATTCCGACACCCGCATCCGGGGCTTCGTTGTCCCTGTGGATGAGACTCTCACATTCCTGTTTGCGTTGATTGCTGGGAATGATGTCCAGGTGGCCCTCAAGGAAGGGCTGGTCTGAGTCTACCCCTATATTAGCAAGAAGATCAGCTATCTTATTACCCTCTCTTTTAGTGTGATGAAATGAGATGGCATTGTAGTTGCGTATTTCCACAGCCATGCAGCTGAGCCTGGCCTCGAGTCTCCAGCTATTGGCTACCTTCCTGGCGTGCGACCCATTCTGAATACGAGTGGCCATGTTTATAAGAATTTGAGAGTCTCCTTCCACTATCAGCGGTTGAAGATTATGTCGCCTTGCTGCAAGTAACCCCTGCCACATACCCTCCAGCTCTGCTGAGTTATTGGTGTCCCAACCTATATTGCCAAAGTAGATCTGTTGCAGGGTTCCTTGGTGATCCCTGATGATTCCTCCAAATCCTGCTGGACCAGGATTACCTTTAGATGCTCCATCAAAATTGAGCTTGTATGAGTGTATAGGTGGAGCTTCCCAGCTTCCGTCCTCTTTGCCTTTGCAATTTGCTGTCTGCTGTGTAGTTGGCTCTTGTGGCATTTGCAGCCCCCAGTTGTTTAGGATGTTTTTCTCATTATCTGCAGTGGGGAGATCCTGTTGAGTCCAAGCCTTCAGTAGCATGGTTTCTTGGAGGTTAGCGTGCACTCTGTTCCATATGTCCTCCTTATTCGAGCTGAGGTTTTTGAATATGCGCCTATTCCTTTCCTTCCAGATATTCCATAAAAGAATACCTGGGATTATGTTCCACAGGTGGTTGAGCAACCCACTGTTGTAAGGGCTTTTCGGCCATTGCCGAATGGTGTCTATTATGCCTCCCACCTCTCTACATCGCCTTTGACTTCTGAATTCTACCTTCTCCCACATCTGAGTAGCAAGCGGGCATGTATCCAGAAGATGCTGCAAGGTTTCTTCATTCTGGAAGCAGTTGTGGCATAACGAGGGTCCATGGAAGTTGCGTTTCCTCAGTTTATCCCATGTAAGAATCTTTTTATGCCCCACCATCCAAAGAAAGTGAGTTATTTTGGGCCAGGCCCTGAAGCTCCATATTCTTGCCCAGAGAGGATCCGGCATGGTGGGGGCGTCTTCTAATAGATTATAAGCTTCAGAAGTGGAGTAAGAACCTTTGGGAAGATAGCCCCATCTAAGAATGTCCTCACTGTTGTTGTACCTGATGCTTCTCTTTTTCAATTCGCTTTCAAGGGCTGCTACTTCCTGGGTACTGGTGGTGTTGGATATTTGATTACTTGGTTGCCATTTCCTGAAGCCCGTTCCTAGTTCCGGAATCCAGAATTGATGAACCTTGGCGTGCTGCTGCTCCTGTCTGCCTGGGATAATGGCTGCCGGTAGAACATTTGAGAGTTTAGGTAGCTGGTTCCAAGCATCGTTCCAAAATCTAGCACTGTGACCATTTCTTATTTCCCAGAAGCTGTGTTTCTGAACCAGCTGGTGATACTGTTTGGCCGCGTTCCAAATGAGTGAACCTGTGATGGTGGGCGTGAATCTAATGAGCTCTGCTTGAGGCATGTTGTTGGTGTATTTAGCTATCCATATTTTGGCCCATAACTTGTCCGGATTTGTCAGCCATTGCCACCAGATTTTGGCGGTCATGATGATGTTACTGTGCTCAGGATCTCGGAGGCCAATACCGCCTTTGTGCTTGGGCTTGCAGGTGGTGTCCCATTTTACTAGTGCCCATTTGCGGTTAGTAGCTGAACTTCCCCAGAGAAAGTTGCGCTGCAGATTTCTCAGTCTTTTTAAAACCCACTTTGGAGCGGCCAGGATGGAAAACAGATAGAGGGGCATGGCTTGGAGGATGGATTTTAGGAGCACAGCCCTACTGGCCAGATTGAGGGAGCGATGCGTCCATAAGTTAAGTTTGAATTCCAGTTTCTCAATGAGGCCTCGCCAAGCAGGTTGCTTTATGGCGGAGGCGGTGAGAGGCGCACCCAGGTAAGTGGAGGGGAGAGAAGCGGTTTGAAAACCCAGGATGCGGGAGACGGCACGTTTTACAGAGGGCGGGGTGTGGAAGAAAAATATATGGGATTTGGTGTTATTGACCTGGGTTCCTGAGGCTCTAGAGAAGTCGTTGAGCAAGGATTTCAGACAAGAGGCTTCCTGAGCAGAGGGATAGCCATAAAGCATGGTGTCATCCACAAATTGCTGATGGGAGGAAGCTGGGGTGTTATGAATGGAGATTCCTCGAAGTTGATTGGATAGCAGAGCCTGCTTGATATGCCGTCCTAAACCTTCCGCCATGATCACAAATAAGAAGGGGGATAAGGGGTCCCCCTGTCTAATGCCCCTGGAGGGTTTAAAGGGACGAGAGGGCAGCCCATTGACAAGGATGGAGAAGTGGGAGGAGGAAATAAGGCTCATGATCCATCTTACCCAGGTGGCACAAAAGCCAAAGGCTTTCAGCATGTGCTGAATATAGGACCAGCTGAGTTTGTCGAAGGCCTTGGAGAGGTCGAGCTTGAGTAACATGCCCGCTTGTTTGGAAAGCTTAAGCGAGTGAATGATCTCATGGGAGAGTATTATACCATCCATAATCTGCCTGCCCTCAACATAGCCAGACTGCTCCGGTGAGATGAGCTGAGGAAGAAGGGGCTTGAGTCTGTTGGCTATGACTTTGGAAATGACTTTGTAAAGGACATTACAGAGAGCGATGGGCCTGAATTTGTCAGGGGTGGTAGAGTTCTCTTCTTTGGGAATGAGAGTGATGAAGGTGGAATTAAGAGAGGGTAGCAGCCAGCGAAGGGCCCTAGATTCCTCTACTATTTGCCAAATCTCTACCTTAATCATATCCCAGAAAGCATGGAAAAAATTAGTGGTAAAGCCATCAGGGCCAGGAGCCTTACCTTCTTTAAGCTGCGCCATTGCTTCATCCACCTCTTGGATGAGTATTGGACTCATGAGCAGCTCGTTTTGCTCATCTGTTATTAGCCTGGGAATGTTGCTGGTGATTTTCTCAATAGCTATCCTCCGGTCCATTATCGGCTCTTGGTGAACCTGTTGGAAGTGATTGAGGAGGATTTCCTCTATTTTCTCGTGCTCCTCCTCTTTAACTCCTTCCTGATTTTGGATGAAGGAAATCTTGTTGTGCATTCTTCTTTGCACTGTTGTGTTATGAAAGAATTTAGTGTTGCGTTCCCCTTCTTTGAGCCACCTGATCCGCGATTTCTGTCTCCAATAAATTTCTTCTTGCTTCCTTCTTTCTTCAAGCTGATTATAAATGTGCTTTTCTTTTTCCAAGGTTGCCTCTGTGTGCCCCGTGTTGATAACTGTCTGGTGGAGTAGCTTGAGCTCCTGATTGAGTTGCTGTTGGGCTTCAAAAATATTCCCAAAGGTCTCCCTATTCCAGCGTTTGAGGTGGCCTTTTAGGTATCTTAATTTCTGTTGAAGTTGGAACATTTTGGTGCCTTCTGGAGGAACAAAGGAGGCCCAAATGGATTTGACGAAGTCCTTGAATGCCGGGTGTGTTAGCCAAAAGCTTTCAAATCGAAATGGCTTCCTGGTGCTGTTCCCTGGTCGTTGCCAATGCAGAGCTATTGGCCAGTGATCCGAACCTGAGTGAGCCAGGATCTCCGCAGTGAAATCCCCCCCAATGTGCACTGCGTTGTCCGAAATCAGAAAGCGGTCCAGCTTGGAGGCAATCTGATGTTTCCCCTTTCTGTGATTGCTCCATGTGAAGGTTCCATTGCAGAAGGGCATGTCGATGAGTGAGGCGTTTAGGATGAAATCCTTGAAGTGTTCCACTTCAGGTTCCAATCTAGTTCTTCCTCCCGTTTTGTCCTCGATTTTGGTGATCATATTGAAATCCCCTGCAGCAATCCAAAGAGGGTACTGTCTGTTGATACTAAGCGCCTCGATGGTGTCGAGGAGCGCTTTTTTACTACCTCCGTCCTGTGGGAAATAGACATTGGATAAGTTTCCATGTACCTTTGTGCCTAAAATGTGAAAGGCAGCTTGTATGAGATGATGGGAAGCGTGGAAGTCAGTGAGTGCTATTGCCTGAGTGTTCCAGGCTATGGCGAGCCCTCCCGAAGCTCCGGTAGCGTCCACGGCCACTGAATGGCAGCCTGGCCAGGCCTTTGAGAGTATTCGACCCAATGTGGTGCTATTGCATTTAGTTTCTTGGAAGAAGCATATTTGCGGTTTCTCCATCTTGATCATGTTTTTGAGCATTCTATATTTTGCGGGGCTGTTGAGCCCTCTTAGATTCCAAGAGACGAGCTTCATTGATAACTGAGTTGAGAGGGGCTGAAGTACTTCGTAAGCTTCGCATATCGGCCTGAGTCCACTAGGACTTTGCCAACCTCTATTGTGCGTTGAAGATCTGTTTTCCTTCCTCTTTTTTTGAAATCTTTTGGACGCAGTCTACCATCCCAGGTGCTTCCCGCTTGAATTCCTAGCTGATGTTGGTGGTAGGCTTTGGAGATGACCATTTCCAGCTTTTCTAAATCAGTCTCAGCGATGGATTCATACGCTTCTTTCCTGCATGCCAACTCTAGCTCGTTGATATCCAGACCATGAAGGTCTACATTTTCGGTTTCTTCCTCCATTATTTCAGCTACATTGGTGTCTTCCTGTGCGGTCTCTGAATTCTGAGTGGGCTTCGATCTCCCATCTATCTCCATTTTCCTAGGGGTATTCACGGGGTCCTCCTGGTTCCTGGTTAGAATGGTCGGGATTATAATGGGGGATTTCGAGTTGGGAGGGGGGCTGGAAGGGGGGGGGCGGCTTGAGGAGGATGGGTGAGCGGAGTTGCTGGTGTTGTCCAGGGGCTGGTCTTCCGGAATGTCATTGAGGGTTTCAAAGCTGTTCTTAGACGCTTGACCTTTGGTGTTATTCTGCTGAGACTTTTGCCCGTTGGTGTTTTTCCTGTGCGAGCGCCTTCTGCTGGTTACTTTGGTGAACCCGTCTTGATTGGGCTTGGCTGAGGGGTTCTGAGACTGATCTGGGGCATTCAGAGGACAATCCCTAAATAAGTGCCCAAGAGCATGGCATCTCCTACAACGAAAGGGCACATGCTCATAGTCCAAGGGCTGGATCCATTCTTCATCCCAATGGGAGAGCGTTATCGACTCTGGTAGTGCTTCATTCAGCCTTATGAAGACACATATGCGAGCATATGATATGAATCTGCGTGTTTTGGTTTCTTCAGCCGTTCTGATATATTCTCCCACGCCATTTCCAATCCTCCGGAGGGAATCTTCGTCCCAATATTCATCGGGGAGTCCGTACAGTCGAATCCATACTGGTGCCCAGGTTAGGTCTTCCTTGTCTGGGTTGAACCTGGGTATCCAATCTCGCATGTACAGACCCGCTGCATTGAAGAAGTGAGGGCCTGTTCCTAATACTCTGAGTTTGTCTTCAACACAGTAGAAAATAACTGTGAAAAAACCCTTCGGTCCTAATTGCAGCAGGACATCCCCTTTTGGTTTCCATTTGGCGGCTATCCATCCATATAGGGCTCTTTCCGTAGGCCAGAAGCCTATGAATTTCCCTATTATGGCGTGTTCTTTCATGAACTCGATTCTGGCATTTATCAGGTGTCCTTGAAGTTCGATTCTTGGCCTTTCTGCAGCTACAGGTTTGCAGGTGGCTGAGGTGACTTTTGGCGCCTCCTCCTTGTCTTTTTTCCCTTTGTCCTGCGGTCCGTTGTCTTGGCCGTGAGGATCTTCCGACTTTTTGTTCTCTTGCTGTGTCGAATCTTCTCTGTTCAGGATCTCCCTATTGATCGAGCCAAAAAGGAGATCATTGTCCTGCTCCTGCTGCATTGGGGAGGGCCCTGTCGCCCCCCCCTGCGTTGTCTCCATGGCGCCTGACTGGCGCAGTGCTGGTGCTCTGTTCTCTCAGAGCTTCGATTTGGTATGGGTGCAGGGTCTTCGGTCGGCTGTTTGCGCCGTCACGGGTTGCAGAGTAACCCTAATCGCTTCTTGCAGAGCGTCCTCCAGCTGGAGTATATATTAGTTCCTATGTGGTGTGCCTTTATTTTGATAGCTGTGAAGTGTGATTGAATTCTGTAGAGTGTTTTTATGTCTACCTGCATGGTTTGATTCAACAATTTAGATCAGTGACATCTTTTACTGTTTTCTGCATTTCCTTATTCTTGGCCGAAGTGTATCGGCACAGACAATGCGAACTCCATTGAAACATCAAGACCTACCTTGGGTTGACAATTAAATGTTGCAGTCTCAGTCAATTAAGATTGATTAAAACAACACTACAATTTGGTTTTGTGATCTTGGGACTGGTTAGGTGAGATCACAACAACTTGAGGGTGGAGGTGGTTTAAGCTATGGATTCCTTGGTTAATTATGTGTTGGTTTATCCCATGAGATCACAAATTCATGCTTTGAATATGGCATGGGGGTTATTGGCTGAAGGAAATATTTAGTTCAGCCCAATCTACGATTAGGTGGTACGTGGAAGTGTTGAGAAATCTAGGGGCATCTAGATTAGATGTGATTTCTCTTACTTCGATAACTTCTTGTGATATATTTTTACTTATATTAATTAGATTCTTCTTCAACTTTATTATTATTGTGTTCTTATCATCAAACAACTACCAAACCATAAAGAACAATGAAACACAAGATATAGGTGATCATCCAGGGAAAAAACCTCTCCAACTGAGAGGAAAACCCACAAGAATTATTCTCTTCTTATAGAGCTTCAATTGATGAATTCCAAGGCATATAACCCTTGATCAAGACCCTCAAAGACCAAGTCAAATATTTCCTTGTAGAGATCCTTCTTTCGATGTCATGAATTTTATCTTTATTCTTATGGAACCTTCAACTTTTGTAGGGCATCGATCATCATTCACCTTCTTTCCATTAACCATAAGATTGAACCAACATCCACATCATCCTTCCTTTTATCAGAAAGTGATATTCCAGTCCACACCTAAATTTTATTCATACAGGTACCTCCTCCAAGTGATGTTTCCTTCAAGATATTCCATCCAACCACATGAGTTATAGTTGTAGGTGACATCTACAACTCTCTTCCAATAGTCCTGTATCAATCCATCCAGATGTTGTTCAAAAATAAAAAATGAACATCAACTTAAAGTTACCTTTGTGATGGATTTTCATCATGACATCTAGCTTTCTTGTAACATCTTTCACATTCATAAACACATATCCAAGGCTTCATATGTCGAGGGTCTTATTTCTTTACAAATGTTATCCTGGTATCCTTCTCTATAGAGATGTCATGATCAATTATTCTAATCATCGAATGTTGACTTCCATTTTCTTCTGTGACCATAGTTGCATCCTTCACGGTCTCTTCTTTCTTCTCTTCACATATTGATTCCCAAGAACTTCCATTCATAGTTCCTTCATCTTTGTCAACCACCTCATATTCCATATGAGGACTTATTATGTTGATTTCATCTTGTCAATATGTGAGGCATGCTTTAATGCATCTTTCCAAAGAGAGAGATCCTTTTTCTTTAATCATGCTCATGAGGTAGAGCATTTTCCAATAATATCTACAACCATATGATGACATGACAATATCTTATATATTATCATATGCATGCATACATGTCCTTTCCCTTGGTCATCTAGACTTCCTTCGACAACTTCCTTTCCTCGATTGGGAGTAATTCAATCATCTCAACTTGCTGCACTCCTTTGTCATCATACCATCATCCTTGATCCAAATATTGGAGGTTAGATACAAAACCAATAATGTTGAGAGCAAAGGGGAGAACCCAACACCAAAGCATGGATGAAAAAAATTCATACACTAAATACATCCAAAACAAATCGTAAAGAGAGAAAAATATATTAAATGAGAGTGTTATAGACATTTTTGGGCCCTACAACCCCAAGCATGAAATGTCCATAAATCAAGGGCTCCTAAGTCCCTAAAAGTGTTGTTCTAACCCCTAAAGGAACAAGGTCAACAAATTACAGCTTCTCCCAGAAGTTCTCCATGAAAAACTGCTCAGAATTGGTCAAAATAGGATCATTTCAGCTGCTCCACTGGCTAAGTGCGTTGCATCTCACCTAAATACACTGTGTGGGTGCATTGCATTTCAAAAATCCCTTCTGTGGGGTGCGATGGGTGAGAAATGACAAATGGCAGTGTCATTCCGCGAGGTGGAGGGGCAATGGAAGCTTCCAGAATATTCCCCTATGACACTTGCCTCACTGAATTCGACCAAGGATGAGTAAGAGACCATCAATCTCCAAGTGGAAGCAAGAACTATTAGAAGGAAGACACTAATCAAATCATGAGCTGACTCATCTCCATTACAAACATCTATATATGGATCCCTCATCCCAGAGATCCAGAGGCTGGAATTCTGTATATTGTAAGGAATTGTTGTTGGTTTCTTGAGAAAAACATCAGATTGTTGGGTGATCTAAGCTTTGTTTGAGGTGAAGAGGGGCTTCTTTGCTAGGAGGTTGATGCTGGGTCAGAACAACCGGTTTTAACTCCTCTTGGCTCTTTCTTGTTTATCAATAAAAGCTATTCAAGTTTTCGTCCATGCTCTTGTGTCATTGATGCTTGATACATTTGTATGGTCAATTTACATCTGATCCTAGATTGTTTATAATTATAGATCCATGTCTTTGTATAGTGCTATGCTTCTGTGATCTTACAGGTACTTCGTGAAGCTGGGCGTGCAAGGGAGCAGGTAGCTAAAGACTATCAAAGAAGAGGGGAATCAAATCAGGAGATTAGCGCAAGACAGAGGTTGGTCTTTCTGTACCTCTCTATCTATAATTCATAAAGGAAAAACGAAAGTAGTTTTTCTCTGTTTGTTTCTAAGGCAGCTGTCACACCTTAGTGGGATAGAGCAGTTCTATATAGACACTTTTCCCTGTAAAAAAATGGCGACTCATCTGGGGAAGAATTATATTGTTTGTTTATCATTCTTTGTTGTCTATTTCATAAACTTACAGGTAGCATTCGAACTGCATTTGCCATAGCAAATGCAAAGTAGATAACTGCTACTTCAATCCATCTACTGGATCTGTTTATGATTTAAACAACTGATTCACAAACTATCTGATTGACCTTGTGATAGCTCTTAGATCCTCCTTAGATCTACCCCTGATTGTTGCATTACTGATTGCTTTTTTGCTCAGCCAAAACCAAAGAATTGAACTGCAAACTGTGACCCGGAACCCAAACAAAGTCTCGTTTCTGGCCCAGCGCAGAAACTGTTCAGAGAATCTAAACTTCAGCATACTTCCCAAGTGGACAAGCTGCGCTGCATTTCAAATTCTCTTTCTTAGAGGTGCACTGATCAGACTAGGCTCTGTGCAGTTTTGGTTTCTGTGATTCATTCTTTCCAATTCTATTCCTGAATTTTGTTGCCTGTGATCAGTATATGTCTGTTTGAAACCCCTTTTCCTTGTTGTTATTCTGCATCCTTTGTACAAAAGAACTGTAGATGTTTTTGTGTGTTTGTTGAGTCATTTTCAGTTCTCCTTTGCAAAAGTAGCATAATCGTATTGTCGTCCTTTCATTTGAAAATGTCGCAAGTGTCGATTTCAATCCTAGGAAAGAGTTTGATTGTTGTTGATGGTCGATTATCCTATTACTGTTGCTTTTGGTCTGAATTTGTAATTTTCTAGTGTCGAGAACAAGTATTCAGTTCAAAATCGTAAAGTGTTGTGATCGTCTCCATTTTTTGATTTCGAAAAGAAACTTGTTGATATTTGTCGCTTGAAAAGAAATTCAGAATTATGCATCAACTTTCTTTTTAGCATTCATATACTAAGAAAGTCGAAAACAAATACATGCATGTGCATTTGCATATATACAATCTGATTGGCTTGATTTAGGAAAGTGCATTTAGAGTTTGCTCTTTGCTCTTTGTGAAAATATTCTGTCTTTCTTTTCCTTAGTAGCTAGGATTTTCATTGCACAAAGAAGATAAAAAGTTTGTTTATCATCTTAGATTGCATTTTAGGAATTACATCTACATCTCGCGGTGAACCTGAAAGGCAAACTTCATAAACAAGATCAACTTAAAATAAATTCAATGAATCTAACAACGCTTTGGAACTTAACACACAACATTTAGAAGTCTAGGCTAGAGACGTATTCCGGCGTCGTAAAGCCTGGTAACTGTTGTTCTCATTGATGGTTGGGTGATTCCTCCGCCTTGAGACGATAAGTGCCAGTACGGACTTGTGCTCCCACGTACCATCGAGTATATTTTGGGAGACCCCAATAGGCTTAATCCTTTATCCATAGGAAGCCGTGTCTGCCGCCCTATCGATCGCAATGCATTGAACACAACATTCAGGAAGATTGACTGTCGTACCGTAAAAAGTATTCTGCAGTTTTGCAATTGGTTTGGTAATCCCTCTACCTAGATTTCCAGAGCAGTCCCTTTCGTTCCTTTTCAGACTCCTTAACAGAAAAGGTCCATCTAAGCACTTGTCACTTCAGGCTCATTAAAAATCGAAGGAGACTAGAGTCATCTTTTGTTTTTTCTCGACTCTTAAAAATTGAAAAAACAAGTTGTGTCAAAGCGTCTAAAATTTATTTTAAATGGAATATTCATTACCCTTTCCTACGTTGATCTTGGGTTGAAAAAATGGAATCCACCAACCAAGGAATTCCCCTTGGAGGAAATCCTAGTCCCTTCTCCTCTTGGGGAGATGTTGGTGCACCCCATATGGCAACATTGTCGCTTCCAGGACTGACAATTGGTTTTCCTGTATGGCTCTTCTCAACCTCTGTCGTTCAGAACATCACAATTCCTGAACAATCGAATCAGTGACTAGACGAGTCCAGAGTTACCCACCAACCTTCTACTTCCTGTAATTCTTCCTCTCCTCCTTCCTCTTCGCTTGATGGGGCTAGTAAAGCCAAAAGTCAAGTACCTGAGAAGAAGAAGGAAAAGAAGAAGAAAGAGAAGAAGAAGAAGGAGCCAAAAGTGAAAATCCACACACTGCACCGACCAGGCCTAAATCGCCATGTGTCATTTGCAAAGGAGACCACTATCACAGAGATTGTCCTTGCATCCCTCGGATCTTAAGGGATTGGTCTCCTCGTTTGCACAACCCGGTGTCATCAACCTCTGATGGTCATGTTGAAAACACACCGTCAACTAGTGAAAGTGAAGCCCCAGGAAAAAAGGAAAATATAGATTTCCTTCTAAATTGTGCGAAGGCGATCATGCCGTCCACCGTTGTCCCTTCTTAGACGAAGCTAAAAGAATTTTGGATGATCGTCTGGTTTCACCGTTACGACTTCCTTCTGGATATAAAAAAACTCTTGTCGAGTTCGTCACTAGTTGAAAACCCGGCTGGCCCACTCAGGTGGTCGGTCGCAGCATCTATCATTGAAGATAAACCATCTGAACCCATACCAGACGAAAGTCAAAAGGTCGAGGCGGCAGTTGACCCGGTCTTGCCTTCAGAGGTTCCATATTCAGATGATACAGTCACTAAAAAGAACAAGGATGACACCGTCCAAATTCCTTTCATAAGCACATACTCCAACAAACATGGGGGCAATTTACCCGTTCCTTTACCGCAGGAAGGAAGTTTGTCAGAGTCGTACCCAGCCCTCTATTTGGTCCCACCTCCAAGCAACCTAGTTGTCCCCTTCGACTGGAATCAACTAGGCAGACCCCGTTTACCAACTAGTGTACCATTCCGAATCATTGTTCAAATATATAGAATGGTTATGGCTGGTACCATCATAGATGAGGGGGCTTCTGTGAGTATCCTTTCCTCAACTGCTTGGAAAGCGCTTGGTTCGCCATCGCTTTTGCCTGAGATGAGAAATCTAACAGGTTTTGATAAAGGAACTAGTCGACTGTTAGGGATCCTTCCCGATGTGCCCATAACATTGAGAGGGAAAACCGTTCACATGAACGTAATGGTAGTCCAAGGACCCCTAGATTACAATCTACTCCTTGGATGAGAATATATTTATTGCATGGGAGCAATTGTCTCCTCACTCTTTAGAGTAATGTGTTTTCCGCACGAAGGAAGAGTGGTCAAGCTCGTAGACTAGCTTTCATTTCCCGAATCATACAGAGAAAATAGTCATATACCATCCCTGAATGGTCTCTTCATGCAAGAAATGTCTCAATCTCTAGTCCGTCCACCCGATGAGCGCGAGTGATTCGGGGGGACATGACTGAAACCCAGGGGGCATGCACCTTGGTCTGCTTCGGCAGGAAAACTTCAGTATAGGGTAGGTTTCCGCGAGAGAATATGACTAGTCTGTACTCCCGTCCGTGATTGGAAGAGGGGGTTATTCTAGAACAAGATTCTCTTGTCAAAGTTATGTGAGTGGAGTAGCCTCCTTCACTCACCTTTGTCTATTTCGGTAGACATCGCCGAAGAAGTTTTTTGTTTGCGCTGTGAATAGATAGATCTTTGGGTAACCTGTAAGAGGTAGGACTCTCTCGGTAAAACAAATGTTTTAATAGACTAAAGAAGGGGTAACCTTGAAACTCTATTTTATGCCTGGGGGCATGCAAACCTTTTGGCTTGCAAGCAAAGAGCAACTATTTATTTTTTAAATTTGTAGGTCTTCTAACCCTTTAAACTTGTAGGATTGGTCATTTCCTAACTTGCATAAAGAAAGGATGTGGGGCAAAACTCTAAAAATTTTCGTTTTATATGAGACATTCTTATCACACGACTGGATTAATCGAGCAATTTTAGCACATAGTTCAAGCTCGTTAAAAAATAAACATAAGCCACGAGCAAATGTTTCCCCCCACGTTTAAGCTCATTAAAAAATGAACTATTCCCTGGTAAATAACCATCTTGAATGTAGTACTTTAGCCATTAAAGCCTTGGTCGTGTTTGCACCATCACCTCCACTTTTGCATTGGCCGATCTTCACCCCCATTTGATTGTTTACCCATTTTGAGGAACAGCTGCGAAGAGTGATCTCACTAGCCATCCTTGTAACACTGCCGTGATTGGAAAATTCCAAACCTTACCTGGAATCAGTTGCTACCCATTTTATCACTCATTCCTCAAAAGACGAGTCTCCTTTAAGCTCTTTTCAACTGACTTGTAAAATATGAAAATATTGTCGAGCCATTGGCCTCTCGTTAAAGGGACCGGAAGTGCTATCTCTCCTCTAGGTTTTAATCTTTTTGGACCTGAGAGATTATTACACAAAAAGATCGATGTTCGGCTCGTTAAAATTATCGAAAATTCATCCCTTCTGTATTGTTTTATACTTTTTTGGACTTAAGGGATTAGATGAAGAAAAAGGAATTTTGGAGTTACCTTTACGTTCCTTTTCAGACTCTCTAAAATTGAAAAGGACTGAGTTATCTTTGTCGTTAAACTCGTTAAAAGTGTAATAGCGACAAGCTTGTCTATAGACGAGAATGAGTTTCACTATCGCTAGGCTCGTTAAAACATAGCGACGGGTTTGCCCGAAGGGCAAATTATAGAACAAGCATATGTTATCCTCCTCAAGCTTGACAAAAATAAAGAGGTACTGGTCAGCAATGACTGGGGAAAATTGGGAAGAAAACTTGAAGAAACTTTGTTGGTAGCAAGTCACTCTTGAACATGACACTTCCACTCCGTGTCCGAGTCGGGTTGCGTTGTTTCATTCACCGGTCACATCACCATGGTCCCATCATGCCATCCACATTTGGGATTAATGCTACCAATCCATCACATCAGTGTCGCCGATATTTTCAAGAGAATTCACCTGTGTCTCACCCACTACCATACATTTATACTCCATTCTTTCATGACCGCCACCCTGAACCTTATATCATCAGATTGTTTTCACCTCCATTAAAATCATTTGCTCTGTTTCGTGTCATTGATGTGGGATTCATTAAGGCCCTCCTGTGACAGATCACTTCTTGTCGGCATCAACTTATTATCCAAGAAATTGATCTAGGAACACCCCATTCAATACTTTGAAGCTTGCATGCCTCAAGGGCAAGTTTCTCAGTTCCAGCGACAGGTTTACATCAATGGCCTTCGACCGAAAGATTTTGCGTGGTGTTCGATGCCAAGTCCTTTATTCACACCACGTGAATTGTACTGCAGTACCTTGAGGGTCATTATCATTATCGGTGATTCCTCTCGCGCTTGTTAACAGTTTACATCATTGGCTGGTAATCAAGCGATGTCTTTCCATGTTCGACTTCAGAACATTTCTCACATGGATCGACTTGTACTTCGAGTGAAGATCGAACGAGATTGAAGACCCCAGATCTAGTTTCATCCATCCGGGCTGCGATATATATTCAGGGAAATAAAGACATCAAATGTACATCATTGCTGCACAAATAATCATCCAATCAAAAGGATGATGGCTCTATCAGAATCATCAGTCTACACTCAGACGATTGTCTGTCCTATGTACATGAAAATGAATTTATAAAGCTGAGCATGGGAATACCCACCTCAGCTAGATCATGAAAATATTATGAAGATAATGTATTGTATTGTATCTTATTACAGGTCTCCTCCTAGCTTGAAAGAACTTTGGATCCTCATAATAAAGCATTTCACTTGACATCAAAAGATTAACGACTTCATGCTTTAGGGGGAAACTATTATAGACATTTTTGGGGCCTACAACCCCAAGCATGAAATGTCCATAAATCAAGGGCTCCTAAGTCCCTAAAAGTGTTGTTCTAACCCCTAAAGGAACAAGGTCAACAGATTACAACTTCTCCCAGAAGTTCTCCATGAAAAACTGCTCAGAATTGGTCAAAACAGGATCATTTCAGCTGCTCCACTGGCTAAGTGCGTTGCATCTCACCTAAATACACTGTGTGGGTGCCTTGCATTTCAAAAATCCCTTCTTTGGGGTGCGATGGGTGAAAAATGACAAATGGCAGTGTCATTCCGCGAGGTGGAGGGGCAATGGAAGCTTCCAGAATCTTCCCCTATGACACCTGCCTCACTGAATTCAACCAAGGATGAGTAAGAGATCATCAATCTCCAAGTGGAAGCAAGAACTATCAGAAGGAAGACACTAATCAAATCATGAGCTGACTCATCTCCATTACAAACATCTATATATGGATCCCTCATCCCAGAGATCCAGAGGCTGGAATTTTGCATATTGTAAGGAATTGCTGTTGGTTTCTTGAGACAAACATCAGATTGTTGGGTGATCTAAGCTTTGTTTGAGGTGAAGAGGGGCTTCTTTGCTGGGAGGTTGATGTTGGGTCAGAACAACCGGTTGCAACTCCTCTTGGCTCTTTCTTGTTTATCAATAAAAGCTATTCAAGTTTTCGTCCATGCTCTTGTGTCATTGATTCTTGCTACATTTGTATGGTCAATTTACATATGATCCTAGATTGTTTATAATTATAGATCCATGTCTTTGTATAGTGCTATGCTTCTATGATCTTACAGGTACTTCGTGAAGCTGGGCGTGCAAGGGAGCAGGTAGCTAAAGACTATCAAAGAAGAGGGGAATCAAATCGGGAGATTAGCGCAAGACAGAGGTTGGTCTTTCTGTTCCTCTCTATCTATAATTCATAAAGGAAAAACGAAAGTAGTTTTTCTCTGTTTGTTTCTAAGGCAGCTGTCACACCTTAGTGGGATAGAGCAGTTCGATATAGACACTTTTCCCTGTAACAAAGAGGGAAAGTGTTGTTACATCTAAATCGTGTGGATCAATGCCCCTTTTAAAAAATGAGGCTAATTACTTATAGCCTTTGTAAGTTATAATTCCAAAGGTAAATACCATGGGTAGATACCATAGGTGGATAACATGGGTAAATATGATGGGTCAATACCATGGGCGGATACCATGGGTAAACACCATGGGTGGATGCCACTTTTCATTTGGATCATTCCCCCCCCCCCCGAGGAATCAATGGTCCCCATTATGTGAAGTTCCATCCAGAGAAGCCTTGGTCGAAGATGAGTTGTGGATGACCAAGTACTATTGAAGACATGGATTTTGTGTGGTTGACCCATACAAGGTTTTGTGGATGACCTGTAACCATGATGCATGAATATCTATGGATAGAGATACCTTATAATTCTTGTGAGCCAAGTGTGTGGCCAAGCAAATGGATTTTGATGGAAAGGGTTTTGTGTGACTAGAATTACAGGGTATCTCTATCCTCAAATATTCATTCATCATGGTTATGGGTCAACTGTGATGTGGACAATGTGTGGCCAAGAAAATGGACTTTGTTTGCAAAGGATTTTGTGTGGTAGACCCATAACCATGATGAACGAGGGTTCGGGGTTAGATATACCCTGTAATGAACCTCGAGATCACCTATCGATCTATCTGTTAGAGATTTGGTGGCTTATCTTTGTAAATTCTCATGTAGGTGAAGTAATTGATTTTGCTTTCATTAGTATGCATGTAGAAAGTTTAGTTGTCATTTCTTTCATGCTATATGATGATATTTCTGGATTCTTTAGCTTAACCCCATTTTTGAAGTTAATTGGCAAAATATTGTCATTATATATGAAGTAATTGACTTTACTTTCATTAGTGTGCAATTTAGATGTCATTATTTTCATGCCATATGATGATATTTCCAGAGTCTTTAGCTTAACCCCGTTTTAGAATTTAATTGATGAAATATTGTGATTATGGATGAAATCATTGACTAGTTTCCAGTTTCTTTACTTTTTGGTTTTGAGTGCAGCAGTTTATTAGATTTCAATTCTGCAATTAGGATGGATAGCAGAAATAGTAACCTCATTTTCAGTACTTCATTTTTAGTTTGGTTTATGTAGCTACATGTTTACACTCTTATTCAAGCTCTGATTTTGTAGGCAACATGTTTTGAGATCTTTTAAGTTCTAAGTTTGGAAATTATCATAAGAAGCATAAATATTGTCTTCAATTCTACATCCACACTTGATCTTTAAAAGTATTCCTAAAACTTTAGACTAGGGTTTCCATTGCATTAAAACATTTTAGGAGACCAACAAGAACAAAACCCAAAAACAAGATAAAAGTCAAAACAGTGAGGTAAAAAAAGGGTTGTCTAGCACATACAATGCACTACACTTCATCAGTTTACGACTCCCAAATTGATAACTTATGTAGTAATTTAAGACACACTAAATTGACTAAACATTTTGGTGCCGTTGCCGGGGAAGTGTAACTAGGTAGCCTATTTCTTACATTCAAAAAAAAAGGAGGGATAATAATTTCTTGAAGTATGCTCTCATCTTGAACCTAGTGTGATTTGGAGGATCAGAAAAAAGAATTATTAGTTCAATAATTTCTTGAGTATGCTCTCTTCTTGCACCTAGTGTGATTTGGAATAGCAGAGAAAGGATTATTATCCCAATTAAAAATCATTAAAAGAATAAAAAAAATGACATGCATAGAGAAATATATTCTAGGGGAAGGTTTATAGCTAGGGGAAAAAGTTCGATTTTTAAAACTCCAACTACTTCAAGGAATAGACAAGATACACCTCCATCCCAGACTCATACTCCTAGCCTTAGGATTCCTAGAATTCAAGGGGCAGTAATTGAATTAGAAGATTCTCCCACTCCATATACTAAAACTGACCTAGGAAAAGAACCCTTCTTCACCTCCATAGGAGAGCCTATTGCAGTGGAAGAAGTAGAATGACCTAGAGAAGAAGAGGAGGCAGAAACTCTCTCTCATCAGCCATTAATATAAGAGCCAGAAGATTCTGAGGAAACTATCATGGCAGAAGAAGTACAAGATGGAGAATTTTCACTATTTGGAGGAGGGGGTAGAGGTAGAGGTAGAGGAAATAATGGAGGTGGTAGAGGTAATAGTGGAGGAGGTAGAGGAAACAATGGGGGAAATAGGAAGGAGATAACTCATTTGGATTCCCTATAGTAGATGAGAAAACCCATACAACAATGAAAAACATTTCACCATCTGTCCTCTGAAACTTTTATGGATTGCAAAGTGAGGATCCTGAAACATTTCTATTTGAGTTTGAAGTTTTATGTCGAACCTATGACTATGTAGAGGACTCTCAGAAACTCAAATTGTTCCCTTCAACATTAAAAGGGGCTGCTCTGAAATGGTTTATGCGATTAGACATTCAATCTATTAGGACTTGGAATGATATGAGGCCAGCATTTTTGGATAGATATCTGGATTATTGTATGCCTACTAATCATAAGAATGAGGTATTCAAAATGATGCATAAAGAAGATGAGAACTTAGAGGATTTGCTTGAGAGGTTCCAATACAACTTAAAGAGAGCAAAAATGAACAATTTAGATGAGGAAAACTTGAAATCCCTTTTATTGAAAGCCATTAGAGATGAATGGATAGATATTTTAAACATGATGGGGAAGGGAGACATCTCTCAACTTCCACTAAGTGACATAGCAGAACTATGTGTCCATCTCTCAAGGGGATAGTCTAAAACTGGAAAATGGCCTAGAGACCCTTCTCTTATTAGAGCAAACAAATCTGCAACTGGGACAGTAAGTAGGGCAGAAATTGGCAATATGTTTGATGAGTTCAAAACTGATATTCTAGGGAGCCTTAGTGAACAGTTAAATACCCTCAAAATTCAAAACAAGCAAAAACAAAAGGTGATGCCTTAGCCATATTTTTCCCAAAATTTAGAAAGAAACATGCTCTAAGATAATGTCCCTTAGATGCAAAAGTTGTAGAAACATGTATGATTTGCTCAAAAAGTCATGAGACCAAGGATTGTCCTTCAAACCCAGGTCTTAAAGTCGTCTTTCAAGAGGATCCAAATTCTGTAGAATCTCTTTGATTTGTTTCAAGAATACCTTGGCAAGAGAAACAAAATCAAGGATTTAATAATCCAATAAATTTTAAGCCCCCACCAAATTGGAATTCTTGGCAACAACCTTGGCCTTAACCTCAAAATCAGTATCAATCTCGATCATGGGCACAAGGGGTACAAAATCCTTATGGGAGATTTGCTCAATATTATCAATATCCTCCATCTTATCAGGGCTATCCCCCCCCACAAAACCAACAACAAAATCCACAACTTCCAAATCAAAGCCCTCAACTTTCATTTCCATTTCCACAACAACAACCTCCTCAATAAAATCAAAATTCTCAACTCTTGCTTCCATTTCAACAAAAGTCAAATCAACTACCAGCCCAACCATTACCAAATCCCAACAAAAAAAACCCTCAAAATGCTTACATGGTAGAAGGACAACCATTTCCTACCTACATGATTGTCCCTCTAGATCTTAATGATGTTCAACTTAGATCTGGTAGGATTTTAGAAAAATAAAAACCTTCTATAGATGTTCAAGAGCAAGATGCTTCTAAGGAGGATTCTCTGAAAGTCAATAAAAGTTTTGAAGAAGCATCCCTTCAAAGCCCAACTATTCAAAAAGAAAAACAAAAAGAGTCAACCCCCACAACTCCTATAGTTGAGCAACCTGCATCTACATCCACACCTCCTTTTCCTGAGTGATTACAAATTGACAAGTGGGTGGAAAAACAAATATTTTTGCCTGACTATGATTTCCTAGATGAATTAAAGATTGTCCATATCAAGATTCCCTTGCTACAAGCCATTAGAGAAATTCCTATTCTAGCAAAAACAATAAAGGAGTTGAGTATCAAAAGACAAGGTACGAAACCAAGAGACACAAAAAGAATCCACCTGGTAGGAAAAATAGTAGGTATCGTGATGGGAAAGATTACCATGCAGAAATATGTGGATCCAGGTAGTCCAATTGTCAAGACACACATAAATGGAATAGAAAATCCAAATACATTGATTGACTTAGGGGCTGCTATAAACATTATGAGTAGACAAACTATGGAACAACTTAAACTTCCTAATCTTCTTTTCACACCTACCTTATTGCAACTTGCAGATAGATCAGTAATCAAACTAGATGGTGTACTAGAAGATATTTAGGTCTCCTTAGATTCTTGGGAATATCCGGTGGATTTCGTGATTTTTACTCCCAAGAATAATCTAGGAGGACACCCACTCATCTTAGGAAGACCTTGGTTAACCATAGCTGATGATTTTATTAGTTGTAGATCTGGTGACATGTACATTTTTTATGGTAGTTCAACAAAGAAATTTACTTTGTATCCTCGAGCAAAAGAAATTACAGAAGTAGGAGACAATGAATGGGTCGATGATGAAGATGCTATACAATATGTCTTTACTCTCTCTGAAGTTAGTGAGGATAGTCAAATCCTAAACACATTAGAAAATTTTGAAACATCTTCGGAATATGATCACACACAGTTTCAGTTAGATTTTGATATTGAATACTTGTCATCAAGGCAAATGTCTCTCTACTCTATGGAAGAGTTTCGTAGTTCTGAAGTTGAAATTTTTCCAGGTAAAACATTGAATATCAACAAAAACTTGGAAGAGTCACAACAAGAAGAGCTAACCAAAATCTTACAAAAACATTCTGCTGCATTTGCATGGGAGTATACTGATATGAAGGGTATTGACCCTAAGACTTGCATCCATCATATCTATATTGAGGAAAACAGTAGACCAATCAGATAACCTCAGAGAAGGATGAATCCAAATCTTAGGGAGATTGTGAAAGAAGAGCTCCAAAAACTACTCAATGTGAACTTCATTTACCCAATCTCAGATAGTCAATGGGTTTCTCCTTGGTGATAGTTCCCAAAAGGAATGGTAAATGGAGGGTGTGCATTGACTATAGGGAATTGAATAAAGCAACCTTGAAGGATCACTTTCCTTTGCCCTTTATAGATCAAGTCTTAGATACATTAGCAGGCAAAAAGTACTTTTCATTTTTGGATGGTTTTAGTGGTTATAATCAAATTCAGATAGCACCTGAAGATCATAATAAAACCACATTTACTTGTCCATGGGGAACTTTTTGCTACCGAGTGTTTCTTTTTGGATTATGTAATGCACCTGCAACATTCCAAAGAGCAGTACTAGGAATTTTTTCTGATCTAATCCATGATTGTGTAGAGGTATATATGGATGATTTTACAGTCTATGGTAATACATTTGAAGAAGTGTTAGAAAATTTGGAAAAAGTCCTTATAAGATGTAAAGAAACAAACCTTTCATTAAGCCATGAAAAATTCTTTATGATGTTTACTGAAGGTATTGTTTTGGGACATCATATTTCAGGGGATGGGATTAAAGTAGACAAATCCAAAGTTGAAGTCATCTCCAAGTTACCTATTCCAAGTTTCCAAAAATATGTCAGAAGTTTTCTAGGATTTATTGGATATTATAGAAGATTTACCAAACATTACCAAAATAGCATCTCCACTCTTCAAACTGCTTACAGAAGACTGTGAATTCAAGTGGAGTCCTGATTGCCAATTAGCATTTGAAGCTTTGAAAACAAGAATATCTAAAGCACCTATCTTGAGAGGACCAAATTGGAAACTTCCTTTCCATATTTCTATGGATGCTTCAGATACAGCTCTAGGAGCTGTACTGGAACAAAAAGACTTGGTTCCTTATGCCATTTACTATACCAATAAAAATTTGACTCCCACTAAGTTAAATTATACTGTGCCTGAAAAAGAATCCTTAGCTTTCGTTCATGCAATTAATAAGTTTAGACATTATATAATAGGCTATGAAACTTTTATTCATACTGATCATTCTGCAATTAGATATCTGATAAACAAACCTATTACTAATGACAGAGTTACAAGATGGCTTTTACTTTTACAGTAATTCAATATTACTGTGTTAGATAGACCAGGGAAATAAAACATAGTTGCTGATTTCTTGTCTAGGATTCAAAATATCAAAGAGGACTCTCCTGTAGAGGATAAGTTTCCTGATGAATACTTATTTGCAGTAACTACTAAAACTCCTAGGTTTGTAGATATGGCTAACTATTTGGTTATAGGGAAACTACCTCCACATTTATTTCCTAGTGAAAGAAGAAAGATTATTCAGGATAGTTCAAGATAATCATGGATTTCTAACGAATTATTTAAAACAGGGCCAGACTTTGTGATCAGAAGATATGTGATGGAAGATGAAATGCTTGATATTCTCAAAGCATGTCATGATGAATCGTGCGGTGGACACTTTACTGACAAGAGGACAGCTTATAAAATCCTTTCTTTAGGATATTATTGGTTGTCCCTCTTCAAAGATGCAAAACAATATGTCAAAAGGTGTGACAGCTGCCAAAGGGTAGGGAAACCTATGCCTCAAATGAGATGCCATTGCAACCTCAGGTACTCATCAAACCCTTTGAAAAATGGGCTTTAGACTTTATTAGGCCTATTCATCCTCCATCCAAGCAGAAAAAGTATATATTGGTATGTATTGATTATGTCACTAAATTGGTAGAAGCCAAAGCATTATATTATGCTACTGAAAATACAGTAGTTAATTTTCTTTATGAGGATATTTTTACTTGTTTTGGTGTTCCAGGGGAAATTGTGACAGATCAGGGAAGTCAATTCACATCCAGAATGATGGAGAAGCTTATGGAAGAGTACAAGGTCAAGCATAGAAAATCCACTCCTTATCATCTACAAGCAAATGGTCAAGTGGAGTCCACAGACAAAGTTATTGAAGGAATCATTACCAAAACTGTGCATCTACATAGAAGAGATTGGGCAGAAAGGCTTCCTGAAGCCTTATGGGCCTACAGAACTACATGGAGGAACACAATAGGACATACTCCCTATCAACTTATTTGTGGGAAGGAATTTTTGCTCCCCATTGAGTTCCAGGTCAAAACGTTCAAGATGGCAATTCAGTCGGGAATAGATCTTTCAGAAGCTCAAAAGCATAGACTAGAACAGTTGAATGAACTAGATGAGATCAAACAAGAAGCAGTTCAAAGTGTTGGGTGTGGAGCCTGATTATCTTCTATAGTACCGGCATATTGGACCCCAGTTCAAAATGGGGCGGCAACGCCGCCCGTAAAATAATCGCTGCCGTGGGGGGTCCAGGGGGGGCGGCAGCGACTTTTGGGAGCCCCCCCCTGGCGAGGGGTTTCGGGGGCAGCGCCCCCGAAGCTAAAAACAACTGTAAAATTGCCTTGTAAAAGTATAGTAATTTCTAGTCAATCTGGGCCGTTCATTAGGCAGATGATCTGACGGTAGAACTTATGTTTAGTTTAGGGTTTTTTGCCCTAGAAGACAACCCTCTCTTTATATGAGGGCATTGTATTTGAGGTTGTGAGATAGATGTGTATTCGGTGAGCGAGAAGCATAGAGGTGAGACTGTGAGAGAAAACAGAGGATATTACAACGGTTTTGCTATAGGTTGTATCTCTTCATTTTGCTAGATAATAGAAAGGAAGGACTGACTGTTCGGGGTGGATGTAGCCCAAACTGGGTGAACCACGTATATCTGTGTCTCTCTTGTTTTGTGCGTTTTCTGTGTTTATATTTCTGCAATATTTTATGTGTTCCATTGCTCCGTAATATATAATTTTCTAACACAAAGAACTAATCTAGTTCAGTAGTAGAGAGCTAAGTGGCATGATAAATACATCAAGGACAAAAAGTTTCAAGAAGGAGATTGGGCATTGCTATTTGATTCAAAGTTCAAAGGTTTTCAAGGTAAATTTCAGACTCATTGGCTTCGGCCATATGAGATTGAAAAAGTTTTTAGCAATGGAGCAGTAAGAATAAAAAAAATCAATGAGCATCAAACTCCTCTCATTGTGAATGGTCATAGATTGAAGATCTATCATAAGCCACTTTCAAAGGAGGAGTTTATCAAAATCTTTCAAGATAATTCTGCAATGAGGCTGGTGAAGAAGAATCATTCTTCTCCACCAGCCTAGTCTTTGTTCTTTTCATCATCATCTAATAATAATAATAATAATAATAATAATAATAATAATAATAATAATGTATAAGCCTGAAAATGTTAAGTTATGGTATGTTCTATGCTTATAACAGTTTACTTCTTTTTCTTATTATATTCCACCGATTAGCAATCACATGTGCATAAAGTAAAGTGTAGATAGAACATTAAACGATCGACAGAAAACAAGCCAAGACAAGAGACACAAGATGTGGCGGCTAGCCAGGGAAAAACCCCACAATGTGTGGGGAAACCCTTTGATCAAATCTTCTTTTATCTTCAATAATTCAGCAGAGAGAAATAGTACAATAAATCTGATTCATATCAGCAGTAGCAAACCCTAGATCAGTAGCATCAACATTAGCGGCTTCATTATCAAACTAGGGCGGACCATATCTCACAAACCGATAGTCGGATTGACTTCATTCCACCACCAAAAGTTTCAGATTCCAAAGGAGGTTCAGATGAACCTATAGCGCAGTTCATATGAGGAGATCTTCTAGGCCACGCAAGTCAATCTTTACTTCTGCAGTTGCAGCTTCAGTTTTAGAAGTTTCCGGCTTCAAACTAGGGCAGTCGATATCTTGCAAACCATTCGTCGGATTGAATTCATTCCACCACCAAAATTTGCCGCTTTCAAAGGAGGTTCAAATGAACCTACAGTGCAGTTCCAAAGAGGAGATCTTCTAGGGTACGCAAGTCAATCTTTACTTCTGCAGTTGCAGCTTCAGTTTCAGCAGTTTCCGGCTTCAAACTAGGGCAGTCGATATCTTGCAAACTGTTCGTCGGATTGACTTCATTCCACCACCAAAAGTTGCGGCTTTCAAAGGAGGTTCAGATGAACCTACAGTGCATCTCCAAAGAGGAGATCTTCTAGGCCATGCAAGTCAATCTTTACTTCTGTAGTTGCAGCTTCAAATTCAACAGCTTCCGGCTTCACATGTGTGAGAGAGAGAGAGACCCATTTCAGTGCAGTAGAGAAGAGACTCATATCTGCGCAGTAGAGAGAGAGAGATGTGATGAGATGAGTGAGTCCAAATGAGGAAAACTTCTCTTATATTTATACACAACATTGGTGGGTGAATAGATGCGACTGTTGGGCTTCTAAGCCTACATGAGTTGTAGGTCGGCTTGATAATAATTCCATAATCAAAATAAATTCATATCTCCATGAATACTTATCGGAATCGGATGATCTTTATATCAATCCTACACCTCTCGACGAGAGGAATCTAATAAAAATATTATCAGCCATGAATAAGATGACCCACATGAAGTTTTTCCCTGGTTTCCAATTTTAACACTCCCTCTCAACCATGGAGAACTTCATATGCAATCTGTCTATCGGTCGTTACTATTCATCCATCAAATGCACTGCCTTGTACAGCTTGTCCCTTGCCCTGCTCTGCTCTATTTTTCCTGTTCTGATTTGTCTTGTTCTGCCCTGCACTGATTTGTACTTTTTTGTTCTGTTCTGCTCTGCTCTTGCATTGTTCTATTCTGATCTGCTTTTGTCCGAATTATTGAAGAAGAAGAAATGATCGAGGATGTATCATAATGAATCAAAGTCAGTCTCAGAGTATGTACCACTGGTCCCAGACCAGTCTCAACCAACCCGAAGTCAGCATCATAGTGAGTACAACTCCACTGGTCCTAGACCAGTATCATCCTCCACTGACTCAAAGTTAGTCTCAGAGTGCGTACCATTGGTCCCAGACCAGTCTCAGCCGACCCGAAGTCAGCTTCATAGTAAGTACCACTCCTACCACTGGTCCCAGACCAGTATCATTGATCCCAGATCAATGGAGGTCATCCTAGCGTAGGGAGTATGGTAGTTACAACGATGCATCCATCGATACTACTATGGTCCCTAACTTCATTTCCCTGCTCATTGATCAGATGAGAGGTGCTTCCCATGAGTCCCAGACTGCATGGGTAGGATGCCTCGACAGGAGAACGAATCAATCCTATCCTCACAAGAGAACACGTCAATCCTTCTACAATTGCCATGGAGAACACATCAATCCAGGCCTCATAGGAGAACACGTCAATCCTACTACAATTGCCATGGAGAACACATCAATCCAGGTTGCCATGGAGAACACATCAATCCAGGCCTCACAGGAGAACTAATCATCCTGCTACACAGGAGAGCGAATCATCCTGTTCCATAAGAGAGCGAATCATCTTATCCCACAAGAGAGCGAATCATCTTGTTCCAGTGCACACCACCAGGGGAGGGTGAGTCACCCTGTGGTCGTATGCACATCAATCCAGGCCTCACAGGAGAACTAATCATCCTGCTACACAGGAGAGCGAATCATCCTGTTCCACAAGAGAGCGAATCATCTTGTCCCACAAGAGAGCGAATCATCTTGTTCCAGTGCGCACCACCAGGGGAGGGTGAGTCACCCTGTGGTCGTATGTTGCTCCAGTAATAACCGCAAGCCCTCAGAGCTCCAGAGCTCAATGTATGCAACATGTAGGACCCTTGTAAAAGGGTTTCTTACCAACTCCAAGTCATTTGGGAAAATCACAGATTAGATCTTTCCTCGGGGCTTTGACAAGGTGTATCAACCTGTACATCATCTTAATGTGATGGAGCCTCCTTGCTCATCAACTTACCATATCCAAGATGATGTCTATCTGCTGGAGCAATCGACGAATACAGGATTCCTCAATAATCGAATCCCACCTCTAGTTGTTATAGAGAATCACAGTGGTATCCAATGTAAATCCAAACAGCTCACTGAAGAGCTTTCGCAACCAGACTACCTCACACAAGGTTATGCTAGCAAAAATATATCCTGCTTCGGCAGTGCTCAAAGCCACCGACTTCTGCTTCCTACTCATCTAGGATATCGAAGCAGATCCCAAGGTGAAATAGCACCCAGAAGTGCTCTTACGGTCCACCACACTGCCTGCCCAATCAACATCAGTATATCCAAGTAGTCTCACATCTCCGGCAGTGTATCTTAATCCATGAGAGATTGTGTCCTGAAGACATCTCAGAAGATTCCTGGCATCAATCCAGTGAGGCTCAACCAAATATGAGCTAACAATGCTAACTGAAAAACATATGTTCAGACAGAGGTTCACCAAGAACATCAATGCAAATGAGTTTTTGAAACTCAGAGGCATTTCCCAAGTCTGGTTCGACATCACTACCATATAACTTCTAAAATTTAAGATCCTCGAGGTAGTCACAGGCTTGCAGTCCATCATACCGAATCTTTCCAATATGTTTACCACATATTTTCCTTGAGATGGGAAAATTTCCCTTGGCTTCTGCCACACTTCAAGTCCTTGGTCCTTCATTTCAAATTCAGAAGCCATCTCCCTCTTACATTTGTGAATGAGAGGGTTTGCACCTGTTAGAAAGAGGTTATCCACATACAATACCAGTATGAGAGGCTTGTCATCTTCAAACTTAAAGTAAAGGTTAGGATCGGCTTCACTCCTACTGAATCCCAGCTTTATCAAGTAGCTATCGATCCTCTCATACCATGCTCGGGGTGCTTGCTTCAGCCCATAGAGAGCTTTCTTCAACCTGCATACATGAGATTTTCGATCATAAATCTCAAATCCTTCGTGTTGCTCCATGTAGACCTCTTCTTTAATCGAGCCATGAAAGAATGCAGTATTGACATCCATCTGATGTAGGTTCCATCCTTGTGAAGTGGCAAGGGCTATGATCGAGCGGATGGTCGTATATCTGGAAACAGGTGCAAAAATCTCATCATAGTCTATACCTTCCTTTTGGGAGAAACCTCGAGCAACAAAACGAGCCGTATACTTTTCCGTGCTTCCATCTGCTGCATGTTTTATCTTGTAAAGCCATTTTGAAGTAACAATTGTCTTGTCCAGGGTTTGGGAACTACTTCCCAGACATCATTCTCCATAATAGACTCATATTCTATGGTCATAGCATCCTTCCATACTTGATGCTTGACGGCATCTGAGAATGAAGAAGGCTCATTTTGTATGATCGTGCTCATGATGGTCAGGTATCCTTGATACCTATTAAGTTTCTTACTTTGACAGAAGGTTCCTCAGGGTGCAACATGTCCTTTAGCATCATCAAGTATCCCCCCTAAGCCATGAAGGCCTCTTCCTAGAAGAGGAAGGCTCATGTGGATGATAATCTATCAGATCCATGGGTTCCTCTACATCAGGCATTGATTCATCATCCTTTTCTTTCGGTTCCCTGGTGTTGGCTTCTCGAGAGCTCCTCAAAGTCGAAGGATTGTTCACCTTGCGGTGAACTTTTCTTTAGGAGTCTTGGAACCCAATGCTCAATGAGGGCATCGATTTTGTACATATAAGACGGTGATTGTAGTTTCAGCCCATAGAAACATCAGAAGTCTTTGATCATGTAGCATGGCCCAGACAGCTTCCATCATCGTGCGGTTCTTCGTTCCCACCATACCATTCTGCTCAGGAGTATGTGGTGTAGTAGTCTCCCTCTTAATGCCAACCTCAGGTATGCCTGAGTGAACCAATTGTAATATATCAGAGGACTTGCTTTGGCTTGAGGGGAATGGTCCCCTTTTGAGCTTTCCTTCAGCACATCCTGGACATACACCTTCATTCTCTATTCAGAATTCGGGCATCCCTATCACCATTTTTCTTACACCGAGTATAGCTTTATAATGAAAGGGGGAAAACCTCTAATGCCAAAGTTCGGACTAAAGAGATATGTCATAAGACATGACACCTAGCAGACTTCCATCAACCTGATATAATGAATCAACACTAAACCCAAGAGTAAAGGCATCTTTAACATTATTTTTCCATATACATACCTTGCCATCGCTGAAGGTTACCTTGTAGTCTTTGTCTTCCGTTCCCGAGATGGACACTAGGTTCTTTTTGAGGTCAGGTGCATTTAATACATCCTGGAATTCCTGGCCTTCTTGAATGCTTGTCCTCTTCCTTGATTCCCAGCTCTCCTCTTACCTTTGCTGTTGAATTTGTCATTCCTTTGATTGCCATCAGAGGGATTTCGAGTTGCACCACTGCATATTGTACCATGCTTCTCTGATCATGATTATCATCATGCTGCCCATGTCCATGATTTTATCTATCATAATGCTGCTCAAACTAGTGTGCATCATCATCATGCTATCCTATATGTTCATGATCTCATGTTGCCCTTTATGTCCATGATCTCATTCACCATAATGCTCATGATCTCATACATAGTGACTTGCTTTGTAACATCATCATTTTCTTCTAGCCTTAGGTCCAGCCTTTCCTTTTGATTTAGTCCCGGAATTATTTCTTTTCTTTGCATGAAAAGAAAAGGCAGCAGGAGGCATTTCTTACACTTCTTCCCTTGTTTCTTCTTGAATGCATCTAGCCATTAATTCCTCTAAACCAGGAATTACATTATAGTTCAGAAGAGTAGTCTTGAACACATACCATTTAGATGGTAATCCTTCAAGAGTTGTGAGTGCCATTTCTCTGTCAGTAATAGTTTCCCCAATAGATAGGAGATCATTCTTGATCTCGGTGATTCTTAAGAAGTATTATTGCATACTTTCATCTTTACCCTTCTTAATTTCCCTCAGCTTATTTCTAAGCAACAAAACTTGATTTGCATCATTAACTTTAAATAAACTCACCAGTCTGTTGTAGATTTCCTTGGAGGTGTCTAGATCAGAGATGTAGGCCACCAAGCGCTTGTTGATAGAGTCCCGGATGATCTTCTTTGTTTTGACTTCTCCATTTTTCCATTTGTTCCAGGCAGCAGCAGATGCATTTGATGAAAGCTCAACAATATTGCCTCTTACATGGTCCAGCACTCCTTGATCTTCAAGGGTTAGATTGATAGACATCTTTCATCCGTGATAGTCAGCTTTCTCACGGAGCTTGTCTTCAGTAGGAAAGAGTGTTGAGGACCTGTTGTGGTCACCAACAACCCCCCTTCTTCACTTGACATTAGCAATAACGTCAAGCAAAGAGGGGACCCTGAACGAAAATCCCAAAAATATTTTTTCTAAAGTTTTTGTATTTCTCTCCCTAAGGCTCAAATCGCATCGCAAAGAAAGGCCGAAGCATAACTCGAGCGCGAAAAGCAAATACTGCGAAAGTGCGATGCGAAGTTCATCGCATCGCATGCCTCACACGTGCCCCTTAAAAGAAAAACCTTCGAGCAATGCGATCGCCGATATGCGATATCGCAAATCGCAAGCATCACGCTATACGACGTAACCATTAAATGAGAAATTGCGATATTTGCGATTTGCGATTTGCGATCTGCGATGGCAGCGATCTGAAAAGACTTATCACACGATAGACCCATGCATTAAGCGCGCGCCTTGAAAGAATTTAATGACCGCATGCTTAAGTATCTAGGAATGATTGCGTTACATTTATCGAAGAGTCAAGTTATGATGAATGTCAGAATTATGCATTCATTAGAGATTAATGCTTTCACGTCAAGTCTTTTCATTTCACTTCCCCTTTGCGTAGACTGCAAGACACGCAACTGATATAAGTTTATATACATGAAACATCTGAGGGCAAGAGGAAAGCGCCAATCAGCAAAGAGAAAATGCCTCCGCAAACGGATGCCACATGCAGCAGAACCGCGGATTCCAGACTATCAGCCAACCGGCACTGACGAAATTAGACTATCCAGGACTCAGAGTCAAAGGCGCACAAAAGCAGCGTATTCAGAAAAGATCCTGAAGCTCAGACTTAGTAAAGCAGAGAAAGAAGCGCATGAGAAGGAGGACACTTCAGGAAAACCTGGAACAAAGAACAGAAGAAATTCTCGACACAGGGAGTTGCCCATACAGCACGATTCCTAACCCACTCAGTCATTCGCATGACCGGAAACCGAAAACGGCAACAGCAAAATCAGTTCGAGAAGAAACTGGGACACGCTAAGTATACACGCGGCGAATACACCCAGCTAGAGAAAGGTTTTCGAAAATATCTTCTGGTCTGCCGGAAGGAAGTGCCAGCTCCTGCTATTTCCACTTTTATCTCCCAAGCGAAACGATAAGGCGGCCAGCTGACTCTCTGCATTACACTGTTGACAGCACTAAAGAGAATATACAGAAACGGTCAGAAATTAGATTTTAAGTTTAGAAATAAAGTTGCTTTTAGTAAAAGGGCGGTCATTTGAGGCCGGTTCCCTAATTTCATGTAATTAAGATTGATTAGTTAGTAGTATTTAACCCTTCTCATGGTTTTTGGAGAAGGGTCCGGAAATCTGTCAAAAAACTTATCCTCAGAACATGCACTTCTGCACCCTCAGAGGAGGTTTTTGATGAATGGATGGATCGAGATTTATTTACGTTTGCATTTTAATATCTGTTACTGATGTTGCACTTCTGTACTCTTAGCAGATGTTAGAACAAGTAGAAATAAATCATTGTTACTTGAAGTTTATTAGTGAAGTTAGTCATAAATGGTACTTTTATCTCTTGGCTAGATTCTGCTAGTATTCCTAAAGTGATATGTGGCTGAGTTCTTTATATGTTATTGCATGAATGTCTGCATTACCATTTGGCACTTCTGTACGGTGGGGTCATTTATTTATGTTTAACATATAGAAAACTGATTATGCGATATGCTGTTCACAACTACTCTGCCTAACTTCTTATGCAGAATGGTTTATCTTTATTGATTTATATTCTGATATCAGTTGAATGATCTTTATTACCGGCTGCTGTTAGAAATCTTTCTAGATCGCATAACAAAAGAAAAACACCCTGGGTTAGCGTAGATTAGATGTACTTTTCTTCATTAGATTACATTAACTTAGCAGTTAGAATTAAGACTAGTTTAGAACAACCCCTAAATTAATACCATCAGACTCTACGCACACACACACACCCATCACATTGGGAAACTGGTCCCATTACCCCCAGTAGGACCCGCTACTCCAAACGGGCAAGGAGCCGCCAACCAGGTTCCGGACCGGGTGGGTATCCCCCTTGTTGTTGACCCGACCTCGGGGCCCTCAACATTTCTAGCGCTAGAAGGAGGGCCAAGCTATGAATGGCACATAATTCAAAATCCAAATACCATTCTAAGAGCAAATCACCCTCACCAACTTCCCCGACTTCCCCAATACGACTAAACTCGGAACTGGAAGTCGCTCGGACATCCACCGCTGCTATACATCCCGATACATCAGAACAACTTATTGTCGATCCCCCTGAAGTTCAAACCTTGATCCGTAAACTCCAGGGATTCTCTATTTTTAACCAGAAATCTGATAAATCTAAAGGCAGCTTGACTTCGCAATACAACCCTACTCATCCCCTGACCCGATTGAAGAGTGAAAAATTTGGCATTCAGCCAACTGAAATCCCTCTCCCCACTAGGAAAAGAGCAAGGAAAGCATTTCAAGAGTCTGACAGAGAGACTCTTTCATCCACCTCATCCATTTCAACTCCCTCTCCGCGAAGTCAACCACCCACATCTCCACCTCAAATCACTCATCCATCTTCCGCAACCCTTCCTCCACAATCGTCAAAGATCATAACATCTCTATCTTCTCAACGTCAAAGATCATCTTTTGCACTTCTACTAACTAGCAACTCAGCGATGGCACAATCTCCATGGAACAACCCTGGGGCGGTTTTAATGCCTCCACCCCTGAGTCCGATACCTGCCCATCCCGAGAAGTTGTTACCAAAGTTCAATCCAGAAACTGGAATGCTAGCTGAAGAACATATCAATAATTTCATGCTTTCTGTTAATCTCAATGGAGTTACCAACGAATACGCCGTGGTCCGACTCTTCCCCTATACGATGCAAGGGACGGCCAGGTCATGGTACTTTTCGCTACCCTCCGGATCTATCACCAGCTGGGATATTTTTCAAAATCAATTTCTCACCAAATTCGGCGATGATAGATCGATAGCGACACTGATCAACGATCTGTCCAATCTTAAAGCTGAGGATCGGGAAACCATTAAAGATTTTAACTTACGGTTCAACAAGATCCTCAATAAAATCCCTGCTGCTTCCCAACCCGGGGAGGAAGTAAGATGCGAATGGTACATCATGGCCTTACCTTCAAACTTGGCCATCTTCGTAGATAGGGCAAGCAAGACAACCTTAGTCGAAAACTTGGCGGAGGCATTGGCAGTCGAAAGACGCGTAGTAGCCCTAGAAAAGAGATCTACAATCGAAGAGCGTAAATCTAAGAAAATCTCTTTCAAAGAAGAAACCAAGAAGAAGCAAACGAAGGATCCTTTCGACATGGAAGGATTACAAAAGGTATTAAAGGCCATGTCAAATGAGATGATTGATATCAGGAAACAAGTAGCAGAATCGTCCCCAAGAAAGCCTTTTTGGAGTTTTAAGAGAAATCCTCCTATGGAGACGAAGCCACCCAGCGTGGTCTCTAACGTGGAATCTGAAGAAGAAGAAGAAGAGAACACCATTGAAACGCATACCGACGATGAAGAAGTGGTGGAACTGCAAGGAATGTGGGATTTCATCCTCCCACGAGAGGAAGGTCAAGAAGCACTTCCGGTTAGCACAAGAAGCAGAAATGAACTTGATCCTCCCCAGACTACCCCAAAGCAGAAGGGCGCAAGCCCTCTAGCAAAAGAAAAGGTCGCAAAAAAGAAGACAACCCCTAAAGCGACCTCATTTAGCCCAGTCCAATCAGAGCAATCGCCTCCATCAAAGACACTAATAGTGTCGGATGAAATGGAGTATAACATCATCAACGACATGAAGAAGACTAGGGCTAATATCACCCTGTACGAGCTGAGCAAATTGAAACACCAACAGAAGATCATGATGAAAAAGTTACACGCCGTACCTACTGCGCCTCTACCGACAGCTATAGCTTCCCATAATATAGGAAGACCCCCAATCAACGCGATCAATAAAATCGATCCAAATGACATCGCTTTGATTGGAGGGAGGTCTAGATCTCACACTCCCCCTTTCCTCCTCACTTACGAGATCTTTAACAGAAACGTTCATAACTGCTTGGTTGATTCTGGTGCTTCAACCAATATTCTACCCAAGTCAATATGTGCCAAACTTAATGTTCAACCGCAAAAATCCGCAGTGCGCATAGTTCAACTTGATCGATCACAAGTCGAAGTGATAGGCGAACTTAATCAAGTACTCATAAGACTATCGTCCAACCCCAAGGTATGCCAGGTCATCGATATTCTAGTTGCTGACATCCCTGAATTTTATGGTCTAATTCTTAGCAGGGATTAGTCCGAGAAGCTCCACGAATATTTTTCGACTGACTGGTCGCACATGTGGTTACCCTTCAACGGGAAGCCAAATCAAATAAAGGTTGAACGAAAACTGCACCAAAAGTACATAGTGACAGATCTAGAGGGAGAGAACGAAGCCATAGCATACAACAGCAGCATCATAGGCAACTATTCGGTAGACTCTTTCCTTGGAAATTTTAATGCTCACATATCACCATATTTAGAAAATTCAGTCGTGTCCCAAGTAGAAAACTTTTCCCAGACTGATGATTCAAAATGTGTTAGTTTCTTAGATAACCCTGTAAATACTTCTTTATTTTGGAAATTATATTTTGATGGCTCTAAGTCCAACGAGGGAGCGGGATCAGGATGTGTCTTGATTAGCCCAGACGGAAATAAGACCATGCTCACATGCAGACTGGAGTTCGATTGCACGAACAACACAGCGGAATACGAAGCCTTGGTGCAAGGCCTATACAAAGCAATCGGCTCCAACGTCAAATATCTTCAAGTCTTTGGAGATTCCGAGATCATCGTCAAACAGGTACGTAACACCATACACTGCCTGTCTAGTCATTTAAAGCACTACCAATCTTTAGTGCAAGATCTCACTGCGCATTTTACAGCATTCAATATTTCATCAATCCCAAGACTTCACAATGCAAGCGCAGACCTGCTAGCAAACGTAGCCTCCAGACTCATTCCCTCCGAAGACTTTAGTCCAGATAGGTTTTCGATAGAATTAATTTTCAAACCGTCTATCCCTGACAACATCACCAACTGGAGAGTATTCAACGACAACCCAGACGATCAGCTAAAAACCACCTTTCGAACTAAATGGGGTACCTACGCGTATCGAAAGATGCCGTTCGGTCTGATCAATGCCGGCGCTACTTTTCAAAGAGCTATGGATATTGCGTTCAAAGGGTTAGTCAATAAACCAGTAGTGATTTACCTGGATGATATAACCGTGTACTCCAAAAAACGAAGCGACCACCTCAAAGATTTAAAGCAAATCTTTCAAAGATGTTTAAGGTATGGAATCTCACTTAACCCGAAGAAATCTTTTTTCGCGTTGAGTGAAGGAAAGTTGCTAGGGTTCATAGTGTCCAAATCGGGCATTCACGTCGAACCTGCCAGAATCAAAGAAATTTCCGAGATATCCATGCCCCATAACAAAAAGACCATGCAATCTTTCCTTGGACAGATCAATTTTGTGAAAAGATTTGTCCCAGATTTTTCACGTATTATTTCTCCTTTACAAAAAATGATAAAAAAGAATTCAAACTTTAAATGGGGTCTAGACGAGCACGAAGCGTTTAACTTAATCAAACAAGCCATCATCGACGCTCCATCCCTAGCAACCCCAAATTTTTCAGAACCATTTGTCTTATACACATTTGCCTCAGAACATTCTTATGCTGCGATCTTGACCCAGGCAAACAAAGAAAAGGCAGAAGCCCCAATCGCATTCTTTAGCTCAAACTTACAAGGTGCTGAGCTGAAATATTCGGACGTAGAGAAACAGGCATATGCCGTCTTTAAAGCAGTCAAATATTTCAGACCCTTCTTGCTGAAGGCCCATACCAAGGTCATAGTACCATTCCCGGCGGTAAGAAACCTCCTGATTCAGAAAGACGTGGGCGAAAAGAGAGCGAATTGGATCACCGCCTTGCAAGAATATGACCTGGAAATCAAGCCGGCACACATCGTAAGAGGCCAAGGCTTCTGCAAGATGTTAGCTGGAGCATCGCAAATTCCCGAAGAATCGCCTGAAGAGGTACACACGTATGAGGTAAGCCTAAACGACGCAAAATCATTTTATGCCGACATCATTTATTTCCTAAAGAACGGATATGCTCCATTTCACCTGGATCACATAAAAAAGAGAGCCCTGAGGTTAAAAGCTAAACAATACCAGCTCGTAAATGACGTCTTATTTAAAAGAAACTATGATTTTGTGCTTCTTAGATGTCTTGAGAAAACTGAAGCCGAAAAGGTTTTGCAGGAACTCCACGATGGACCAGCAGGTGGACACTATGCTGGAGAAGCCACCGCACACAAAATCTTACGTGTAGGATACTACTGGCCCACGCTGTTCAAAGACTCGTACAATCACGTGAGAAAATGCCAAGTCTGCCAAACTACTGCAGGAAAACAAAATAAGTCATCCATGCCACTGCAGCCAGTTAACATCGAACAGCCGTTCAGCCAATGGGGCCTGGACATAATAGGTGAGATCGTTCCTCACTCCTCTAAACATCATAGGTATATCCTCACTGCAACTGACTATTTTACTAAATGGGTAGAGGTAGTTCCTCTCGAGACAGCTAATTCTGGAAACATTGTTGAATTCATAGATCAGTTTATCATTACTAGGTTTGGATTGCCAACGGCCTTAATATTTGATAACGCTTCATATTTTTCTGGAAATACCATGACTGAGTTCGCACTCAAAAGAGGGTTCAAACTGAAGTATTCTGCCAACTACTATCCGCAAGGTAATGGGTTGGCTGAATCAACGAACAAGAACCTGATCAGGATTATCAAAAAGACAGTTGACCAAAACCAAAAGAATTGGCACAAAGCGCTGGTAAACGCCTTATGGGCAGACAGAATTACCAAGAAGGCCTCTATCGGGACTTCTGCCTTTAATTTGGTTTACGGGAGAGAAGCAGTTCTTCCTACTCACTTACTCATTCCCTCCTTGTCCTTAGTACAATACATTGATGAAGTACCTACTTCTCCCTTACGACTAAGGCAACTGGAGATAATCAAGTTAGAAGAATGACGAGAACAGGCCAAGAAAACCCATGCTCACCACCAAGCGCTGATAAAATCCTCTTTTGATTCAAACATAAATACCAGAAAAAACTTCCAGATGGGTGATTTAGTTTTGAAGTGGGATAAGGCTCACAAAGAAAAGGGCAAACATACGAAATTCCAGAAGCTATGGCTTGGTCCTTTTCAAATCGTAGAAGTCATAGGCCCGTCGACTTTTGTGTTGCAGGACTTGACAAGCAGGAGAGATTCTCTACCTGTAAACGGACAAATCCTCAAAATGTATTTCCCATAGAAGGTCATCCTTCTGTTTTTTTTTTTTTTTTTTGTAAGATAGTTTTAAATTTTCATGTTAGTTTTCATTTTTCATAGATAGGGCTGGTTGTGAACGATCATAAATAGTATTCATGAAGAAACATACCATTTCTGTATCAGATTTTGATTTCACTTGTATAAATAGCAAAACTTTTCGAAAAATCTGACTTTTATTATTGACAAATAGAGTTAACTTTAACCTGAATATGATGTTAGTTTCAAACTTCACAAAGAAGCCTGGGATGGGAGTAACTTTTGGCAAAAAATTGTTTTATGCCAATGCTATGAAAGGTATCATCGATAGCAAAATAAGTATTCTCTGCAAAACTGCTGTTCTTAAAACTCTATTATTGTCGTCCAGAGCTTTCTTAAGGAAAAAAAAACAATGACTTCCTCCCTGCTACGGAGAATCGCAGCATCCAGAGAGACAATCCAAGAAAACACTATATCTCAAAGAATAAGAGGTCTCATCACGAGCCGGCTTATCATGATCACAGATATTATAACTTGCTGACTTTGCCACTACTATCTACCAAAACAGGGCAACGACTCAAGATTGTGATATCGAAAGACAAGGGGTCTCATCACGAGCCAGCTTGTTCAGCAAAAGTGTAAATCAAGTGAATGACTGTGTCATAATTTGGCCACCAAACCAAGACATTGTTCTTTAGAGAATAAAAAAATCAAAAAAGAAAGAAAATGTGTCAAAAGGATTTTTCTCTGGAATGTTGTAAATAACCTCAAGCAGGAAAAAGGATCATTGCTGGATAACATGGTAACCCTGTCGAGGCTATGGACGCTTGCGGGCAGCAGAGGCTCTACCTACGACAAATGAGCATACTTTACAAAGCCAGTATGCAGAGAAGACCTTATTTTGTCTTTGAGGAGACTGAGTAATGACTAGGTATGAATACAAAAAATAACCCAGAGGAAACAAACAATCAGAACGAAATAAGAAGTTGTGACGAAGCATCATTGACAGGATAAAAGGTAATACTCTATCTGTCCATAACAAAATTTAGGCATAAGAAAACTTTTCTGTTTTGGAAGTAAAAATGCAATAGAAAAAGCAGAGATAACTGGTTCTTCATAGTGAATCGCCATTGTTGTGGTCACCAACAACCCCCCTTCTTCACTTGACATTAGCAATAACGTCAAGCAAAGAGGGGACCCTGAACGAAAATCCCAAAAATATTTTTTCTAAAGTTTTTGTATTTCTCTCCCTAAGGCTCAAATCGCATCGCAAAGAAAGGCCGAAGCATAACTCGAGCGCGAAAAGCAAATACTGCGAAAGTGCGATGAGAAGTTCATCGCATCGCATGCCTCACACACGCCCCTTAAAAGAAAAACCTTCGAGCAATGCGATCGCCGATATGCGATATCGCAAATCGCAAGCATCACGCTATACGACGTAACCATTAAACGAGAACTTGCAATATTTGCGATTTGCGATTTGCAATCTGCGATGGCAGCGATCTGCGATCTGAAAAGACTTATCACGCGATAGACCCATGCATTAAGTGCGCGCCTTGAAAGAATTTAATGACCACATGCTTAAGTATCTAGGAATGATTGCGTTACATTTATCGAAGAGTCAAGTTATGATGAATGTCAGAAGTATGCATTCATTAGAGATTAATGCTTTCACGTCAAGTCTTTTCATTTCACTTCCCCTTTGTGTAGACTGCAAGACACGCAACTGATATAAGTTTATATACAGGAAACATCTGAGGGAAAGAGGAAAGCGCCAATGAGCAAAGAGAAAATGCCTCCACAAACGGATGCCGCATGCAGCAGAACCGTGGATTCCAGACTATCAGCCAACCGGCACTGACGAAATTAGACTATCCAGGACTCAGAGTCAAAGGCGCACAAAAGCAGCGTATTCAGAAAAGATCCTGAAGCTCAGAATTAGTAAAGCAGAGAAAGAAGCGCATGAGAAGGAGGACGCTTCAGGAAAACCTGGAACAAAGAACGGAAGAAATTCTCAACACAGGGAGTTGCCCATACAGCACGATTCCTAACCCACTCAGTCATTCGCATGACCGGAAACCGAAAACGGCAACAGCAAAATCAGTTCGAGAAGAAACTGGGACACGCTAAGTATACACGCGGCGAATACACCCAGCTAGAGAAAGGTTTTCGAAAATATCTTCTGGTCTGCCGGAAGGAAGAGCCAGCTCCTGCTATTTCCACTTTTATCTCCCAAGCGAAACGAGAAGGCGGCTAGCCGACTCTCCCCAGGAAACCATTACACTGTTGACAACACTAAAGAGAATATACAGAAATGGTCAGAAATTAGATTTTAAGTTTAGAAATAAAGTTGCTTTTAGTAAAAGGGCGGTCATTTGAGGCCGGTTCCCTAATTTCATGTAATTAAGATTGATTAGTTAGTAGTATTTAACCCTTCTCATGGTTTTTGGAGAAAGGTCCGGAAATCTGTCAAAAAACTTATCCTCAGAACATGCACTTCTGCACCCTCAGAGGAGGTTTTTGATGAATGGATGGATCGAGATTTATTTACGTTTGCATTTTAATATCTGTTACTGATGTTGCACTTCTGTACTCTTAGCAGATGTTAGAACAAGTAGAAATAAATCATTGTTACTTGAAGTTTATTAGTGAAGTTAGTCATAAATGGTACTTTTATCTCTTGGCTAGATTCTGCTAGTATTCCTAAAGTGATATGTGGCTGAGTTCTTTATATGTTATTGCATGAATGTCTGCATTACCATTTGGCACTTCTGTACGGTGGGGTCATTTATTTATGTTTAACATATAGAAAACTGATTATGCGATATTTTGTTCACAACTACTCTGCCTAACTTCTTATGCAGAATGGTTTATCTTTATTGATTTATATTCTGATATCAGTTGAATGATCTTTATTACCGGCTGCTGTTAGAAATCTTTCTAGATCGCATAACAAAAGAAAAACACCCTGGGTTAGCGTAGATTAGATGTACTTTTCTTCATTAGATTACATTAGCTTAGCAGTTAGAATTAAGACTAGTTTAGAACAACCCCTAGATTAATACCATCAGACTCTATGCACACACACACACCCATCACATTGGGAAACTGGTCCCATTACCCCCAGTCGGACCCGCTACTCCAAACGGGCAAGGAGCCGCCAACCAGGTTCCGGACCGGGTGGGTATCCCCCTTGTTGTTGACCCGACCTCGGGGCCCTCAATAGGATCCCATAGTTCTTTTAGGATAGGCCACGCAAGTCAATCTTTACTTCTGCAGTTGCAGCTTCAGTTTCAGCAGTTTCCAGCTTCAAACTAGGGCAGTCGATATCTTGCAAACCGTTCGTCGGATTGACTTCATTCCACCACCAAAAGTTGTGGCTTTCAAAGGAGGTTCAGATGAACCTACAACGCAGTTCCAAAGTGGAGATATTCTAGGCCACGCAAGTCAATCTTTACTTCTGCAGTTGCAGCTTCAAATTCAACAGCTTCCGGCTTCACATGTGTGAGAGAGAGAGACCCATTTCAGCGCAGTAGAGAAGAGACTCATATCTGCGCAGTAGAGAGAGAGAGATGTGATGAGATGAGTGAGTCCAAATGAGGAAAAGTTCTCTTATATTTATACACAACATTGGTGGGTGAATAGATGCGACTGTTGGGCTTCTGAGCCTACATGAATTGTAGGTCGGCTTGATAATAATTCCATAATCAAAATAAATTCATATCTCCATGAATACTTATCAGAATCGGATGATATTTATATCAATCCTACACCTCTCGAAGAGAGGAATCTAATAAAAATATTATCAGCCATGAATAAGATGACCCACATGAAGTTTTTCCCTGGTTTCCAATTTTAACAGAAAACCAATCACTGATTAGTAGTCTTATACAGAAAATACAAGGCAAAAATCAGAAGATTTTGATGCCCTATATTTTCCAAAAAAAAAAAAACTTTCATTTCACTCATAGTTTGTTTCATTCCATTTCGCTCCATCTCACCACCACATTCCATCAATAAAATTTCTCTTCATATTCACCTTTCCATGTATCATCCATACAATCATTTTTTATTTACATTCATTTGCCAAGTCATATGTTATTCACTATGTCAATTTCTACAGCTGAATTCTAATTTTGCAATTGGATTCTGATTCCGCAGCTGAGTGTTGATTCCGCAGCTAATCCTCTGTTACTTTGCAGTGACAGTCAAGCGATTAGCCAAATAATAATAGAAGCAAGATGCAGGTATGGTAGAAAAAGATCTTTGAAGACATCAACACTTGAAAAGCACCTACAGAAGCAGCCAATTAAAAGTTCACAAAACGAAAGAGGTATGATTCCAAGGTATGGACAAAACCATTTTCAAATAGCATTTTAAACGCATAATTTTTATAGTTTGTAAATCACAAGCTCCATAATGTGTAATGATTTGACTTGATGGCTGCCTTAACTCCACCATATCCTCCGCATCAATCTTAACGATCTCATAATCCATTCCCGAGTTTAACTCGTACTTAGTTGTACATCCTCATTACACTTATTAAAACAGCTAATCATGCAGACGTGAGCTAATTGAATACAACTCTCTTCCATTGACGTTCCACTCCGCAGCCTTTTATGAACCCACTGACGTCCACTCCACAGCCTTTTATGAACTCAAACTCCATTTAGTTTCGCAAATTTCACAAGTGACACTCTGCCTCCATGCTTCCACACCAGGTTTTGCAATCCTCGGTTCATTGTTTGTTTACACAGACTTCTGCTCCATGAACCTACTCCCATGTCATGCTTAGCATTCTTCCCATTTCGTAATCACCGATTTTCTCCACGACCCTCTTCCATTTTCCACTCATATAACTGTTCTGCTCTCATAAAACTATCATTTACAGAGGTATCTTCGTAATAAGAAGGAGGAATGGGTCTTATAGTGAGAACAGAACCTGAAGGAGCTAAATTCATGGAGGGATACCCGCAGCTTAAGAGCATATTGAAGAAGGTAAGATGGTTGCAGTTCATTAAGAAGTTCAAGGGTCATAATAAGGAGGTTACAAAAACATTTGCAAGATCTTTCAATGGTGTGGAAGATGAAATTGGGGACATCAAATTTCCAGTGACAGAGTCATCAATTGCAGTAGCCATAGAGCTTCCACAAGAAGGGGAGAGATGGTTTAAGAACAAGGACTTCGATGAAAGGTCTGGAGGGTCATTCTTCGTAATCCAGGTATGGACGTATCAATGTTTAAACGAGGAATTCCTATTTCAGCCCTAAAAGATAAATGGACTAGTCTGATGTTGATCATTCAAAAATTCATTACATGCAAGGGAAGGTATGGCTCCATGTACATGTATCATATCAGATTATTAATGAATTTCCTGGAGAATAAACTATCAACCTCCCTTATTTCTTGTTGAGTAGTTTGAGAAAAATGTCTACTACCGTGCAAAAGAACATAGATGATGTAGAACCTCATCTCTACCATCATGGCCTTATTAAGATCCTGGTATTCCTCAGCTAATCCTCTGTTACTTTGCAGTGACAATCAAGTGATTAGCCAAATAATAATAGAAGCAAGATGCAAGTATGGAAGAAAATGATCTTTGAAGACATCAGCACTTGAAAAGCACCTACAGAAGTAGCCAATTAAAAGTTAGCAAAACAAAAGAGGTATGATTCCAAGGTATGGACAAAACCATTTTCAAATAGCATTTCAAATGCATAATTTATATAGTTTGTAAATCACAAGCTCCATAATGTGTAATGATTTGACTTGATGGCTGCCTTAACTCCACCATATCCTCCACATCAATCTTAACGGTCTCATAATCCATTCCCGAGTTTAACTCGTACTTAGTCGTACATCCTCATTACACTTGTTAAAACAACTAATAATGCAGACGTGAGCTGATTGAATACAGCTCTCTTCCACTGACATTCCACTTTGCAACCCTTTTATGAAACCATTGACGTCCACTCTGTAGCCTTTTATGAACTCAAACTCCATTCAGTTTCACAAATTTCACAAGTGACACTCTGCCTCCACGCTTCCACACCATGTTTTGAAATCCTCGGTTCATTATTTGTTTACATAGACTTCTACTCCGTGAACCCACTCTCATTTCGTGCCCAACATTCTTCCCATTTCGTAATCACCAATTTTCTCCACAACCCTCTTCCATTTTCCGCTCATATAACTATTCTTCTCCTGTAAAACTATCATTTACAAAGGTATCTTCGCAATTAGAAGGAGGATTGGGTCTTATAGTGAGAACAGAACCTGAAGGAGCTAAATTCATGGAGGGATACCCGTAGCTTAAGAGGATATTGAAGAAGGAAAGATGGTTGCAGTTCATTAAGAAGTTCAAGGGTCATAATAAGGAGGTTACAAAAATGTTTGCAAGATCTTTCCATGGTGTAGAAGTTGAAATTTGGGACATCAAATTTCCAGTGACAGAGTCACAATTGCAGCAACCACAGAGCTTCCATAAGAAGGGGAGAGAAGGTTTAAGAACAAGGACTTCGATGAAAAGGTCTGGAGGGTCATTCTTCGTAATCCAGGTATGGACGTATCAATCTTTAAATGAGGAATTCCTATTTCAACCCTAAAATATAAATGGACTAGTCTGCTATTGATCATTCAGAAATTCATTACATGCGAGGGTAGGTATGGCTCCATGTACATGTATCATATCAGATTATTAATGAATTTCTTCGAGAATGAAACTATCAACCTCCCTTATTTCTTATTGAGTAGTTTGAGAAAAATGTCTACTACTATGCAAAAGAACAAAGATGATGTAGAATCTCATCTCTACAATCATGGCCTTATTAAGATCCTGATTGGAAATCATTTGAAAGAGAAGGGAAATACGTGGGAAAAATTCTTAACTAGGAACTTCTTCCAAGACCCTCCTGAAGTGCCTGAGGGCAGTTCAGCAAAGAAAAGTAGGAGAAAAAGAACGAATTTAACAATCTAGGATACTCCTACTAGTATGACCAAAGAAGCCAGTGAGGAAAAATTGCCTTCTGAAACATTGACTGAGATTAGAGAACAGGTAAAACAGAAAGGAAAGAGGATAATTGAAGACATTTACCAGACTCCTGAGCCTTCTTCAAATGAAGAGCAAGTGCTTTATGAGAGATTAATTCATCTTAAAGAACAATCAACTAAGGAAAAACAAAAAGGAAAAGAGAAATATAGCATAGGAAAAGGAAACATAAGCTCACAAGGTCTAAGAAAAAGCTCTAGATTATAGGGAAAATTAGAGAAAATGCAAATCAAAGGATCTCAATTCATAGACCTAGGAGGTGAAACTCCAGATCAGTCACCAGAAAACACTCCAACTGATCAACGTCCATATTATTCTCTTTCTCCTCAATTAGATTTTGAAACTACTCTAAGGAAGACAACTCCAGAAATTGATCAAACTCTACAACAGATGTATGATTTCATTGAATCATTAGAGAAATCTACAGCAGAACAAGGAACTTCCTCTAATCAGCCAGGTACAACTCAGGAAACCTTGATTCAGTCATTAAAGTAAGAAATTTATGAGCTAGAAGTCCTAAACAGGCATATCCAAAAGGATAATGAAACATTCAAAGAGCAAAACAAATTGGACAAAATTATCCATGACAATACCACGCTGCACTTAGGGTTATGGCACAAGAAAAATAGAAACCTGAAGAAAAAGAATAGGAGGTTTAGTATAGCCCTCATCAATCTCAAGTACAGATGTCTTATGATGAAGCCCAGGATGACAATAACAACAAGAAAGAAGAATAAAAGGTTAGATGTCTTAGCAGAAGTTTCAAAGCAGATGAATTGAAGGAAGGATAGTTACAATTTTGGTTGCATGAGGACATGCAACATCTTCACAGTGGGGGTATGTTGAGCCCAAAAACTTCCTCTCTTCCACGCATTTTCTTAAACCTTTTCTCTTCTATTTTCCCACGTCAGTGCCTCCTAAGCTATCAAAAGTTGTTACATGTTGATTTCAGGAGTATATTTGAGTGATTTTCAAATTATATCATTGTGTGTGCTATTTGATCTAGCTTTTGTTTATCAGCTACGGAATGTAGCCAATTTTCGCAGCTAACTCGCAATTTCGTAGCTGTTTTCATTGTTCTGTAGGTTACAGGTGTCGGTAGGAGAAATGAGACACATGGGTAGCTCAGGAATGATCCACACATGGATGAGGTCCTATTTTCTTAGCCAAATTCATAAGGAAAGGTACTAGTCAAAGGGTGGTCAACAGAGAGTTCTACGTCAACTAGGACTCTGTTCCTGCACGTAAAAAAAACCTGAAGCCGTTCTTGAACTCGTGGATCCATTTTTGCCACCTGTAGGCCATCTCCATAACGCAATCCAACATCCACCTCGCATAGATTTACTGCTCATGGCAACTGAGAGGTTGAATCCTCAGATTTTGACCTATTCACGTGTCTATTGCTGAAGAAATTTCTCTAAGATACAGTTATCGATTTCTCTATAAATATAAGCATTTGCAACACAGTTAGTTTGTTCTTGATACTGTTGATATAGCGTTATTTTGCTGTTGTGTAACCGAGAGACATATTCCTCTGTTGCATAATACAAAACTCTGTTTTTCATATGGTTGTTTAAGCGTGGTTTGAAGTAACAACGTGTTAGTCCAAAGCTGTGTAGAGGGCCCCTGCGTAGCTAAGGTCCCTTCTTTTGTTTTTGCATAATTTTTCATGTATATTTTCTCTCATTTGAATTGTACATTTCTCTTGTTTTTCTTATGATTATAATCATTCTGACTTTGTACATGTCTTTGTAGCTTGTCACATTTATTACTAACAGTGCACTTCAGAATAGTCTTTAAGTCTGGCTATGCTCGAGCTTCTTATTGTAGTTTTTGCATCAAGTGGTGATTTGAGACTTGCTTCCTCTGTTGACCTTTAGTTTTCAATTTTAGTTGTTTCTGCTTTTATTTAGTAAGATTTGTTTACTGCTTAAGATAGTTTAGATATCAGTTCTTCATGCTATATGATGATATCTCTGGAGCCTTTAGCTTAACCCTGTTTTAGAAGTTAATTGGCGAGCTATTGTGATTATAGGTGAATTAATTGATTTTGCTTTCATTAGTATGCAAGTAGATAGTTTAGATGTCAGTTATTTCATGCTATATGATGATATTTCTGGAGTCTTTAGCTTAACCCCGTTTTTGAAGTTAATTGACGAAATATTATGATTATAGATGAAGTAATTGACTTTGCTTTCATTAATGTGCAATTTAGATGTCATTCTTTTCATGCCATGCGATGATATTTCCGGAGTCTTTAGCTTAACCCCATTTTAGAAGTTAATTGACGAAATATTGTGATTATGGGTGAAATCATTGACTAGTTTCCAGTTTCTTTACTTTTTGGTTTTGAGTGCAACAGTTTATTAGATTTCAATTTTGCAATTAGGATGGACAACAGAGATAGTAACCTCATTTTTAGTACTACATTTTTAGTTTGGTTTATGTAGCTGCATGTTTACATTCTTATTCAAGCTCTGATTTTGTAGGCAGCATGTTCTGAGATTTTTTAAGTTCTAAGTTTGGAAATTATCATAAGAAGCATAAACCTTGTCTTCAATTCTACATCCACACTTGATCTTTAAAAGTATCCTTAAAACTTTAGACTAGGGTTTCCATTGCATTAAAACACTGTAGGATACCAACAAGAACAAAACCCCAAAACAAGATAAAACTGAAAACAGTGAGGTAAGAAAAGGGTTGTTTAGCACATACAGTGCACTACATTTCATTAGTTAATGACTCCCAGATTGATAACTTATGTAGCAATTTAGGACACACTAAATTGACTAAACAAAACTATCACTTTACAATATGAAGAGGAAATGTGAAATAGATGTGCAACCCACTAAAGAAGTTGGTAAGGTTGTTGCAATATATATAAATGGGTATGTCGTGTTGCAAAAGGAGATGTTGGAACTTGGAAGTGACCATTGGATTAGATTTTTCATGGAGTTCCAAGGAGATGCAAGGATTTGATAAGGATCACAGTACACAAATCCATCAAATAGGCCATATTGGGTTAGAATATTACTATTTTGGGACATCCAAAGTTGAAGGTGTATTTTATGGGGGTTTAGCCTAAGCACTTGGGTGCATCCCACATCGTAAGGGTATCTTGGACTTTCGGTGTGTGTTAGTGGTGTTAGTGCATTGTGTTTAATGAGCACTAGCTAGAATGTGTTCCGTGAAGGAAAAAAACCCACAAGTTTGAGATGACTTAACAAATTGGCATTGTAAGGTGTGTTATGCAATAGTTTTGGGGAGACAACTTGAACCATCTTAGAGTGTGATGGGTTGTGCCATGGACTTAGGTCCACTTACATGGGTTGAGGTGTGAAGGTACCCCGTGAGTTGAGGAAAATGATTTCAATGCTTACCTATATAAAGTGTTTATGATATAAGATTAATGTTTTTTGGTTGAAGAATGGAAGAGGAAGATAAGAAAGGAGAGGCATTGAGGTTTGTTGTAAATTAACCAAAAGGAAGGAAAATGTCTATTTTTATTAGGATTGTTCAAGTTTCCTCTTTAATAGGACTAAATCTTAGTTGGGGCTAGGGAGTTGGCCTCAAAAGAATTCATTAGGTACTCTAGAAATCTAGGACATGAAGTATCCAATCTAATCTATTAGATAGATTCATATTGGGAAAAGGTTGCAACAAATAAGGTGAAAATATCCCCTCTTTAATGTGGGTTTTAAAAATTCCCTTTAAGAATCCTAAAACAAGGTCACAATCTTGAAAGGGGGGCCTTGATTTTAGCAAAACTCAATGTCAATGCTTAATACATGGTGTGATTATTTCTATTTTTGTTTGACCTTGAACAATGAGATCTATCTTTGGGTATATTTATTACTATGTCATTTCATTTCTGTGTTGAGAAGGTCTTAAGGGATATAGGGGATAATATGATTATTTTTTAATAGCCCTCCCTTAAAACCTTGTAAGGAGATGGTGTGCCCCATTTTTGTTGTCTTAATATTTCAACCACGAGCTCTTCTGATGAGGATGCCCTTGAAGGGAGGGTATGCAAAGGAAGCGGAAAAAACCAAAACTTAATGTTGAGTCAAAGGAGGAGTATATATTGTAGGTGTCTTTATAGGTATTGACAAATTTGAAGGGAATGTTGTTTACCTCATATTACAATGCCTTTTATTCCATCATTCAAGATGTTAGAGGCCATTGACTTTAAGGGTCATGGGTGAAAGCTCACAAATATATTTAAAATGAGAAGGTAGGTGTGATTTAGCATAGGATTTATTCTTCAAAGGTTGATTTTTTGGGTGAGATTTCCTAGGAAATGGAAAACATTGAAACCCTACCACCTATAGCTTAAGTAAGAGTATGAGAAAATGTTTCCTAATATTCAAAGAGTCTCTCCATCTTTTGTACATGAGATCCATGCTAGTTATGTTCAAATGTCAATCACTCATGTCAAGTTTGGCCCTAAGTAGGAAAGGTAACATGGAAGGAGGTGACACCCTTAGAAGAGTTCAAAAGGGGAAAGCCACATAAGTATAAATATCTACATCAAAGGACATCCCTCATAAAAAGAGCTAGACATGTATTGGTTGAATGTAGACAACAACCCATCCAAATATTGAAAAAGACAATAGAACATCCCTTGAATCTCGTAACAAATGGGGTATCTATAGATAAGGTGATCCTATAACTCTATTTCACGTGTATGGAAAAGCTAGGATATGTTATTGAGAAGAGGAAGATCATGATGATTAGTTTAAACTTTACGGCAATGTAAACCCACTTCAAACCCCCCAAGGGGGATCAATTTTTAGCGATAAAAATATATATATTTTTAACCACTTTATATAATATATGCATATGTTCATAGTTGACGTTGAAATATTTTACTTAATATGGACATTGAAATATTTCATTTATAAATCACATTGTCCATATCAAAATATTATTCTTTTATTAATATATTTTTAAATACATGTCAATACTTTTTAACCTTCATAACGAAATATTTTATTTATGGCATACATTGAAATTTTTTATTACTAATAATAATACTAATGTTCACTAGATATACGATGAAAATTCAATTGTCGTCAGATATTCCATGAACGCAATTAGAATCATATATTCGACGAAAGTCGGGGCTTTAAAAAAAGTACAAAAAATGCAAGTAAAATCCCATAGTACAGTTGAGTTGTCAAAGTATAGTGTCGAGTTTTGCACCCAAATGTACTATTTCACTAAACCATTAACCACTAACCCCTAAACCAGGTTTTCGACCCAAATGTACCACTAAACCATTAACCACTAGCCCCTAAACTCCCTAGACCTCAAACGCTTGGCCCTCAACCCCCTAATCTCTAACTCTTTACTGTTTACCCTTAACCCTGACCCCTAAACCCCTAAACCCCTTAGCTCCTAGAACCCCTAAGCCTTCTCCCAAACCATAGGTGCTAGTTAATGGCTTCAGAGCTTAAAGGTTAAACACCAAGGGCTTAGGGGTAAGGCGATATATGGGTTAAAGGCTTAAGGGTTATGGGATTTAGGTGTCAGCGGGTTAAGGGAATAGGGGTTAGGGGTTAAGGTGTTTAGGGTTTATAGGTTAAGAGTTAAGATTCGAGGCTTAAGAGGATAAAGGGTTAGGTATTAAGTCATTTAGGGATTCATGGTTAGGAGTTAATGGGTTAGTGGATTAGGGTTTAAGAGATCAGGGGGTTAATGGGTTATGCATTATGAGTGTAGGGGTTAAGGGATTATTTCTTGGGGATTAAGGGGATAAGGAATTTAGTGGTTATGGGATTATGGGTTGTGATATTAGGGCCCATAGTCATCTTATCACAAATATTTAATGTTCCCTTATTAATTTCTCTCGTCACGTTCCCTCTAGGCCCCCCATCCTCTATACCATTTGGTCCTAAGCCCCCTTCTCATTCTCTAATACTAGGATTATAGATGTCATTAAACCATACTTGGACCTCCCACCTCTACCCATCCATCCTACCCTTATGTCCCCTTTCCCTATTCAATACATGAAAGGAAGCCCCTCCCCCAAAAGTCATGAGAATTGAACATTTAGAGGCATTCATTTAACAATCACATCTAAAAGTTCAATTCTCATGAATTTGTTTTGTGTGGGTTGTCGAAAATTGCCTCCAAACATAGACACAACAATGGGTGCAACAATGGATGTAAAATTGGATGCAGAAGTGGATGCAATAGAAGTAGATGCAAAACAAGACACAAAACCTGAAACAAAAGTGGATTAAAAAATATATGCAATAGTCAATGCAAAATTGGAAGCAAAATAAGATGCAAACATGGATGCAAAAGTGGAAGCAAAAAACGGTGGAATAGTAGGTGAAAAACTTGGCACAAATTATGGTGAAACAAAAGTGGATGCAAAAAGGAGGAAAAATTTGATGCAAAATAGGATGTAAACGTGGATGTAAATATGTGTGCAACAATGGACACAAAATTAGTTGCAATGAAAATAGATGCTAAAGTATATGCAAAATGAGATGCAAAAGCTTACGCAAAACTTGATGCAAAAGGGGATGAAAAAACATAAACAATATTTTATGAAAACTTGGAAACAAAAGAGGATGTAAATGTGGATGCAAAAGTGGAAGTAATTATGGGTGCAATGGTAGGTGCAAAACATGGCACAAATTGTGGTGCAACGAAAGTGGATGCAACAACAGAGACAAGAAAAGATTCAAACTTGAATGCAAAACAAGATACAAAAAGGGATGCAAAAGTGGACGCAAACATGAATGTAATATTCGACACAAAATTGGATGCAAAAATGGATGCAATGGAAGTAGTTGCAAAATAAGACGCAAGACTTCATTCATATACCTGACACAAAAGTGGATGCAAAACGAGATCCAATATTTGATGCAAATTTGGACTGAAAAGAGGATGAAAAAGTGGAAGCAAACATGGGTACAATAGTAGGTGCAAAACATGGCACAAATTTTAGTACAACAAAAGTGGATGTAAGAGTGAAATGCAATGATAGTTAAAAAATAAGAAGCAAAATTTGATGCAAAATTGGATGTAAGCATGGGTGCAAAAGTGGACGCAAAAAGTGGATGCAACAGAGTTCGATGCAAAAGTAAATGCAAAATGAGACACAAAACCTGATCCAAAAGTGGATAAAAAAATGGATGCAAAAATGTATGCAAATGAGGATGCAAAATTAGAAGTAAAAGTGGGTGCAAAGGTAGGTAACAAACTAGGCGCAAATTGTCGCACAACAAAAGTGGATTCAACAGTGGAAAGAATAATGGATGCAAATGTGGATGAAAAACAAGATGCAAAAGTGGATGCAACAAAAGTAGATGTAAAAGTAGATGAAAAATTAGACACAAAACATGACAAAAAACTTGGTGCAAAGGGGGATGCAAAAATGGATGCTGAAAATGATGTAAAAGAGGATGCCAAAAATGATGCAAAAGTTTATGAGTGTAGGCAGAAAAATTGGATGCAATAGAGGATGCAAAAGTAGGTGAAACAAAATTAGGTGCCCAACTTGATGCAAAACACGGCATAAAACCTAGTGCAGAGGGTGGTGCAAAACTTGACGTAAAACCTGGTGCAAAGGGTGGCACAAAAATTGACGTAAAACCTGGTGTAAAACTTGGTGAAAAACTTGGTGCAACACCTGGTGCTAAACTTGGTGCAAAACCCGATGCAAATTTTACATCAAGTTTTGCACCATCTTTGATAACTGGATGCAAATAACACCACAAATGGGATCTAGGCACAAAAAAGGAAGAGAAATGGGATGCTAATAGTAGGGTTGCATTGTAATGTACGTTGGTGTGGTCTGTGAGAGGCCCCTTGGGGAGCTTCAACCAGGGGTGAGATTAACCCATCCATTCTATCTCTATTTTCTCAAGCTCTCGATGCTCTGAAAGTTCGGAAACTTGGAGTTCCCAATTGGTGGAGTGGAAATACCTAGGTTGTTGTGTGTAGTTGTCTGTGGAGTAGTTTGGGTGACAGGAGGTCTAGGCTCGGGGTGAGGCGATCTTGGTGATTTACAGTGGGTCAGGCCCTTAAGGTTGTCAGTGGCTCCTACAGTCTTGAGTCAGGCACAAGTAGTGGTGTTACTGGTCTTTTCAACATGTGGCCTTCCCCTCGGTGTGGGCATTACTCCCTCCCTGCCAAGCCAGGCTTAGAGGGGCATAGGGACCAAGACAAGCCAATTCAATTTGTGGAGCTAGGAATGGTGGTAGCTGGGACGTGTCGGGGTGGCAAGACTGTCGGTCTCTCCCGAAAGATGGGTTTTGGAGTGTGTGATGGTCGTGGAGGTAGTAAGCAGGCGACCTATCATGGAGGGCGGTCTCAACAACCTCAGTGGCATGGGAATGTGCGGCGTGGTGGTAAGGTCATTCGAAGGTCTGGAAAACGTTCAGCTCCTGTCCTGTGGGTAACTCAACACTGGTGTTTCGAGAACTTTTGTGAGCTAATTCAAACTTTTTTGGATTGGGTGGAGTCGACTGAAAGGATCTGATGGGAGGAGTATACTAAGTTGGTGGCCACCCTGGATAGAATGCACTACTTTAAGTGCCATGTTAGAGAGCGCGTGGTGGTGTTTTGGCGTGGCCAAAACCATATTTCAAAAAAAGTGGAAATGCTGGAGACATGGATGGCACACTTCTAAGGGCATGTCATGTGCAACTTCCGTGCTCTGCCTCCTCTAGGAACAACCCCAGATAACCCAGAATCCATCGCGTTGAATGATTAGCAAGCCCTATGGTTTTTTCTATGTGTTGTTTGTCTTTTAGTGTATGTTGCCTTCCTATTTATGGATGATGTCCTTAGTCTCCTTTTTCTATTTATGTCACATGTTGCAAACAATGGTCAACAAACCTGGTCGGGGTGAGACCACCTGTTTTTTGTTACTCTGGATGTATATCTCTTTTTCCAAATCAATAGAATTTCGACTTACAAAAAAAAATTATATTAAGTTTCATTTCATTTATTATTAATATCTCTTACTTAACTATTTTACAGGTTATGAAAAACATCTAATCTTTTAAAAAACAAATATGTTAGAGTGAAATTCTCTATCAGAGTACGATATTGAAGAGAGATATTGTAATAATTTTTATTTCCTTTATTATTAAATAAAATGAAAGGCTATGATATTTTGATAACTGAGGCAAGCCTTAAGACAATGTTACAGGCACGAGGTGCAAAAAATAAGAATGTTTTATTACACACAATAAACATGCATATAATATTAAAACTTAATAAAATTATGAGGAAAGCCTTAAGAGAATGGTATATGCACGAGGTGAAAAAAAATAAGAATGTTTTATTACACATAGTAAACATGCATATAATGTTTGGCATCATCCTCAATTTTCTAAAGAATTACGTTTTCTGAATTTCTACATACCTCACACTTTCGTTTGTGCCTGAAAGAAACTACCAACTGAAGCTTTCTATGAAATCATACCTAGCGAGAGTCTCTATTAGTATCGAACCTCTACAAATCCATTAACCACAATTAATTTATTGAAACTTAATAAAATTAAAAACAAACAAAAATCGAAAGATAAATCTGGGTGAACCTGAATGCGAAATTGAACTTGAGAAAAAAAGGGGAATCTTGGCTTTCAACTCTATTCACAACCCCATTTATCTGCTTTTATGTAAGATATTTTTGTGCAACTTGAAGAGCTAACAATTTCAAATATATATAATATCATATAAAACCTCATTAAAGAAAACCTAAAAAAGCAGTAACCTAAATATGTCATTCAATGACCTGAGCACACACAATAAAAAGAATCAAGCATTTGAAAAATTGGCTATTGAGTGGCCTCTCTAGCTATTGCATGGCCTCATTAATAATTTTCATTATGGCTTTGTTTAATTAATAATTTTTGTTACAACGATTCTCATAGATTTGAAAAATAGGTAATGCATCATTATTAACTTTCATTACCACGTGGGTTTTAATAAATTTCGTTAGAAGATGGTTTCCAAGTGGCCGAATATTGGAAGCCAAAAGGATTCTATACCTAAAACACACAAAATAAAAACCAACAACGGGGATGAAGAAGGGGTAATGGTGTGGCGTTATTAATAGGGTTCACTACCAGGTGGCTTCTTTAATAATTTTCGTTCTATGAGAATGGAAAGCATAGGAAACCACTCACTTCGTGAATGTTTTCCAATTGGTATGCCTACTTGCCACTTGGATGAAATGGTATACGTTTCATAATATGAAGAGTTATAATTTGAATCAATCCACAATCCACGTTGCAATATATGGTTTTACAATTTTGTTTTTAAATTCATTTCTCACTAATTAACATACGTGCCTATCAAGGATAGGAACGATAAATTTTTAATCATGTTTTGTAAAAAAATAATTTAAGTATGATTTAAACATATAATTTAGATATGCAAAGAAGTTATTACTTTCAATTATATTCATTGATAGAGTGGTCACGACATGAATATACTGATATCTCTCAATTTACACCATCCGATCAAAAAGATTAATTAATAAAAAAATTAAAGTTGCCAATTCCAATAGGGGGGACACCTATCAACATAAAAATACTAGATAATAATAATAATAATAATATTAGGGGTGGTATAAGTGGGAGGGGTGATCCTTGGCCACAATGGAAAATTTGAGACATAATATTCTTAGGGAGTGGGAATAGCAACCAATAATCAAGAAGAGTTCCTCACTCTTCGAAAAGCTTTAAACCAATCAATCAAAAAGAAGATTTAGAGAATTTGATATTTGGTGATTCCATGATAGTGATTAGACAAGTATGTGAGGCCAAACATCATCCTAAATGTAACCATTCTCCCATGGAGCTTCATATTCTTCAACTTAAACAGTTTGAGCAGGTTCAACTTTTCATGTTTTAAGGAATTTAAATTCCATGGTGGATGTTTTAACAAATAAGGGAACAAGGTTTACTCAAGGGATCATAGATTTGAATAATGAATGTCAATCAAATTCCCCATTGCCATGATGTTTGCGCATTGCAAAGAGGAAATATTAAATCACATTTATGGAAATTCAATAATGAGGAAAGTCGAGAATTCTAAGGAGCAAACAAATAGCCAGAGAATTAAAGTCTTAGACATGATGGATTCGAAGATTTTTCATCTGTCATTTACTAACAAGCCTTGATTGTCTCCCCTGGAATAGTCATGACAAATTAGCAATAACACCCCTGGGATGTGGAGTCCTCCTTTTGCTGCCTTATGTATCATTCAATCAACGTTGGGTTTCGATTAATTATTCGGCCAATAAGGTTGCATTCAATTTTCATCATGCTAAGGAAATTTTCCTCTCTTCTTTGTAGCAAGATTTTATATTAGAAAGAATTATGAACCGAACTTACATGGAGATCCCACCCTTGCATTCAATGGATACAGGGAAGAAAAGTAGAATTTATGATGACTCTCATAGTTTTAGCAACAGTGCCCTCAGGATTGTGTTCATTAAAATGGTATATATATCATCCTCCAGGCTCTGAACTTTACATGGTTTGGCTCCAAAAATGTAGTGGTTAATAAAGTTAGCTCCCTCAAATTGGTGTTAATGATGTGTAATTCCTCCATGGTGAATGTGGCCTTCTCTTCCCATGGTTATGAAACCATTGAAAAGAATGAAATCCTAGACATGGTCTTTGAGGCTATGGAAAGCATGCATATCACCTTCAAGCAGTGTCAAGAGGTACAAGAAAAGGCTCGCAATTCCCTCCATTTGTTAACCAAATCCAAACACAAGTTATTGAAACTTAAAATTGATTGTCTACAGAGTAAATTGAGGACCGAGATGGAAACCATTCACTAAAAAATGGTGGAGATGGAGGACCTGATCATTGCAGAACTACAACTAGCTCCAATTGTGGTCAAATCTAGCAAAGATGTAGCATGGAAAAGAGGGAATATGGTCCAATATCCATAGCAGAAAAAGTAATTATGAAGATGTTCCTAGTTTGGCAACTAGTTTTTGGATAGTTTTACTCTTAAGTTTTAGTTCCTAATGTTATGCACATTTTGTGTGTATCTAGGCATCTACTTCAAGGTATACAATAGGAATCTATTTAGAAATATAGGAAAAAAATGCCATAAACATAGGTTTCATATGTACTGGACATCTGAAAGTAGGATTATGATGGAACTGGATGAACCATGTAAGGGTTCTGGCCTGAAAACCATATTTTTTTAATAGAAATCTTCTAACATTCCTTTGAAATAATAACAATAATAATAAAATCATCAAATAAGAAAAATATATGAATAATTACAAATTGATTTGGGGTTATCTTGGGTGCTTGGGTAGAATAATTGTTGTCTTCCACACCTACGTTCAATTCCCTGCCAGTGACATGATAATGAGAAATATTGTTGTAATTGTTACCAACCTATAAATATTAGTGTATTAACCCTCACTCTTACCCTTATACTTAGAGTTGATGATGATTTCCCTTTTAAAAAAATTACTATGGTTTATGCACATGTAAACAAATATATATAGTTGAGTTTAGGCTTCTGTGATCCATATCAAGTTTTTTGAGAAGATTTTTTGGCGTAAATCACATTATAATACATTTGTCGACACGTTTCGAACCAATGAGTGCGGTTCATCGTCAGGACAAGTTGAAGAACTAGATACTGACTGCATGTTAAATAGAGAGAGTAGATCATCCAACGAATTGACTAGGAAACTGCTATATTGGATTGGGAAACTAGACTAGACCAACGACTATATTTGACTAGAAAACGGCTAACTAGACTGGACCAAGGGATAGGGACAAGAAAAAATATAACTAGTTAATTAATTGGTAAGTTAGTTTTTATATCTATTATCATATTTAAATAAAGGTAATGTATGTATTTAATTATTATGAAGCAATTAGTTATCAAAAGGCTTATATTAAAGTTATATAATTAAATAGTTAGTTAATTAATTGTAAGTTAGTTTTGTTATAGTTATTACCATAAAAAGTGATAGTTTGTATAACCTATTAATATATCTATTTATTAAACTTAAAACTATCTAATTAAATATAAACTTAAATCATTAACAATATATATATATATATATATATATATATATATATATATAGGATAACTTATTAACTTAGTTAAATAATGGACCTTCTAATAAATTTAAGGAATAGAATATGTGGTAAATTTGTCCTAAAAATAACTAAAACTATGGAGGAACTAATGAGAAAGAAAATAATTTATTTTAATTGGTAATTTAATTAATCATTAATCTTATTTAATTCTATCCAAAGGATTGGTAAGATAAACAGTTCACATCTTATAAATTCCTTCATTAATATTTAGGTACAGAATATTTTTATTTTGATAATTAAATGGATTTGTATTCCTTATACAAACAAGTTGTTCTTAGAAAGAGAACAAGCGAACATAAAAATTAAAAATGCATAAAAATCAAAGAGATGATAAAAAATGAAACACCAACGATCCAGAAGACGAGGGGGCAAAACAAAGAAGACTCCACAGAAAAGAACAACAAAAGGGGCGGGGATGGGGGGGTGGCAAAATAGCTAGGAAGAAAGGGCAGGGATCCAACAACTACTATTTTTCCAGCCGTCATCTCGATTGAGATTGCTCGACCTTTTTTCAATCTCAATGGCTTCCCTAAATTTCTGGTGATGAAACTACGCAACCTTGGCAATAACACGGGCCTCCTCAATACATACATGATGTTTAGTATTCTCCGCATGTTCTGCTAGGGAGGAAGACCGGGTCCTCCCATGTTTTAAGTCGGCTGAGTGCTAGTTAATCCTCTGATTAATAGAACGACCAGTCTCACCAACATAGGGGGTCCCAAAGGAACATGGAATAACATAGACACCTTTCATGTCCTTGGGATCAACCGGATCTTTTACCGATCGAAGGGAGCTACAGATGGTGTTAAGGGGTCTAAAGGTTGAGGGCACATTATGCTTCCTAAGAATCCATGCAATCTTATGAGTAGTCCCCTAGATGAAAGGGAGATGTACCCTTGAGACTCGATCTTTAGGGTCTTTCTTGACAAATGAATTCTTGTTGGCTTTAAGGAAAGCTTTCTGATTGAGGTGCCTACTATAATCATTATTAACAAAAACATTATGGAGATGGGCCTTCTCTTTGTCGAGGCTCTTTTCATCAGAGATTCTCAACTCACGAGTAGAAAGCATGTTGGGAATGCCCAACTTTTGAGCAAGGAAATGATGGGAGCTGGCATGAAGATACTGCTTATATGTATTATAATGCGATTTACGCTGAAAAATCTTCTCAAAAAATATATATAGATTAAATAAAATTCATACTAAGTGTTTTCTTGGGTTTTATAGATTTTGTAAACAATTATCCAGATTTCAAGGATATGTCAAATATATTACATAAACATTGTTATACCTACCGCAAATATGGTATCAATTTTTCCTTTGACTAGGTATTACTTTGTCTTTGACCAAAAAATTTTGATGCTTAATCATAAGTTAATATTGTGAATTCAATTTTTATTTTTATTTTTTATTTTTATTAAAATTTATTTATTTGTAAGGTGACTGGTTGAGATTTTATAATGGTGTGTTTAGTAACTTTGATTACTAACTAAAGTCGTGACAAACTCCAATTAGAGAAAGAATCATTGAAAAAGTTTTTTAATTTTTCTGTTGGTTACTAATTTTTTTGTTTTTACTTTTATTTCTTTTTTTATTTAAGTTTCAAATTTTATTTTTTTCCCTTGTTCTATTATTTCAATTTCATGAATTACAGTTTTTTCTCCATATTTGAAATTTAAGATGACAAATTTTAAAGAGGAAAAAATAAGTAAAAAAAGTTTCCAATAATTGTTTTTATTAATTTTTAGTTTTCCTTATATTTTTTTATTTAAATATTTTTCTATGGGTTTTCTCACTCTAATTTCAATTCCAATTCCATTAATCATAGTATTTTATTTTCTTTTTAATTTATAATTTGACTTTATTGTTTTTCCATTAAGCCCATGTTTTTCATCTCAAATTCCCTTGCAAGATCATCTTTGCAAGAGCGGATCATGTGTTCATCACCCGTTGATATTAAATCATCAACATACAAAACAAGAATAAGAAACTTACCATCTACCACAATGTGATAGAGGTTCACATCTTCTTCTCTTTTGGTGAAGCTCAATCCACTGAGATAACTGTCAATCTAAGTGTACGATGTTCGGGGTGCCTATTTGAGACCATACAATGCTCTTCTGAGTCTGAACGCATGTGACTCCCGATCATATGTCTCAAATCCTTTTGGTTTCTCTATGTCAATTTCCTCCTCAAAAACACCATTGAGAAAGGAAGTCTTCACATCCATCCGGTGGATCTTCCACCCCATCTATGTAGCTAATGCAAGAATTGGTCTGATGGAGGAATGCCTTTCCATAGGGGAAAATGTATCCTCATAGTCAATTCCATCTACCTGAGAAAATCCTTTGGCCACAAATATGGCCTTGTACTTCTCGATGCTCCCGACAGCTGCATGCTTCACTTTGTAGATCCATCTAGAACCAACCAGTCATTTCCATTCTAATCTTGGTACGACTTCCCATACATTGTTCTTTATGATGGATTCATAGTTTTCCACCATGGCATCAACCCATATAGGTTTAGAAATCGCTTCCTCAAATGAGGAAGGCTCTGACTCAATGAGATTTGTCATGAGAGCCATGTAACCAGTGTACCTTTTAGGTGACCTCCTCTACCTGTGTTGTGAGATAGAATCTCCCACATGCTCCTATGCATCCTATATCAATATATCAACTTCTCTGGTTCTCTTTCTCCCTTCTCTAGATGTTTCTAGTTGAGTGGGTGTCTCCACTTGGCCTCCTCTCTGCTCCTCCACATGTATTTGCTCCAAAATTTCCTAAAGCTCATCCTAAGGCTCCTCCTTTGGAGCTAGAAGCTCCTGCTCCAATGTGTTACACTAAAAAATGTCACCATGGTTATATACAGTTAGTATGGCTCTATCAACAGTCATGCTATCCTCTTGGGCAAGTCTTGTGCCTCTGCTTGTCATGTCAAACTCCAAAATGAGAGAAAGTCTTTGTAAATGTGTTTATCTCTGGGTACGCAGGTTCTCTCAGCTTTGCCTGTGGGGACGCACCCAATGTTCACAAAAGCTGCGTCTTTGGACGCTCTGTATGTAAAGGGGCAGGTGCGTCCCCCTGTAAAAGTCAAAATGCGCAAGTTTCATCTTTAAAAAGTTACTTGTGGTCATTTCTAGAGCATTCTAGAAGGTTGTTCGACGTGTATTGAGCGCCTCTAGATGGTTCATGTATCCCTACCTAAGAGGAACTTATCCCATCAAGAGGGGAAATATCCCACCCAAAGAGGGACTTATCCCATTGATGGTGGACCTGAATAACTTCCTCTTGAGCACTATAAATAAAGGCCTTGGGCCAGAAGGAGGGGAGGTTGAAAGCTATAGATTTCTAAGGGTAAATGCTGTCGAAATAGAGACTCCCATTTAGAAGCTTGTGAGGAGAGATTGTCATCTTTACTTGTTCTACTTGGAAGTGGGGTGAGCTTTGTCAAAGTAGAGGAAAATCTTGAAGGACCCTTGGGAGGAACTTGCACAACACCAAGGCTCAGGTTGTAATTGTTCCTTTTGTTACCTCTTAATGCAAATAAACTTATTTTTCTCAACAGATTGTTATTAATGGTTTGTTTCATATATTCCTTGGTCAATATGATAGATGTGTATTGTTTTATATAAGTTTATCAGGTGCTATTTAATCTTTTGGCTTGTTAGTGAATGCAGGTTTCAAAGATAAGGAGGAGCTCATCCGGATCGGCGAGACTAGACTACTACGAAGCACGGGACTAAAGGTATGTTAAAGATCCCCTGATTGCTTGTATTTGCAATGCATGTTTAGAGAAAAGTAGTGTTTATTTGGTTTGTTTGTCACTAGAGAGTCTTAGGCTCCTAGGGAGGTTGATTGTGTCCGCCCTATCAACTCTTTCCGCCTGACAAAATGGCGACTCCGCTGGGGAACTCCATGAATGAGAATGATTTTTCCTTTGAATGAACTTTGCTCTGAGAAATTTGATTTATTTTTCTGGTTTTTGACTGTGTGAAGTTGTATTTGGGTGGATTAGCTTAGCATTAAGTTAGATTTAGTTTTTCTTGATTTTTACAGTAGGACGCACCCTCTTAGCATTGCACAGTGCGTCCCTGGACGCACTTTTGCTGTATGCACAGAGCGGGTATGCACCTGTTCTAACGGGTTGCCTGCGTCCCCTGCTAAAATTTGAGAAAATTCCATTTTTTAGATTTTTTCCTCTTAAATTTTGTTTTTTGATAGATTTTGCTGCCCAGATCCATTAGTATCCTGTCAAAGATCCTCCCCCTGAATTGGTTTTAATAGCATTAAGTGTTTTAGTGGATTTCATTGAAATTTAAGCCTAGGGTTTGATTTTTGAATAGATCCTGTAGTGACTTTAATGGTAGAAGTTGTCAAGCCTTAGATCTCTCTAGTTTGGTCAATCTTCTTAGGAGTCGGATCTGTCGTAAGTCTTCCCGTGTGAGCAACCAACCTGTTGAGTTGTCTCTTTGGTCAAATTTCAAAGTGCTTGTTGATTAAGTCTTGATTTCCATTTTACAAAAAGAACAAAAAGATTTGAGTTTTGTTTTGATCAGTTTTTGATTCTGCAATAGCTGGTCCTTGATTTGATTTTGGTCAAGTAAAACAACCTAGAAACATCCTTGTAGTTTTTGGCCTCGTTAAGTTTGCTTAGAATAAATTTACCTTTCAAGTTTGCTTGTGAGTGAAGTTTCGTAGAATTTTAATAGTTGTTAAGCTTGATTTTTGTTACATTAGATTTATTTGCTTTATTAAAAGAAAATACAAAAACATCTTCTTTGAAAGTCTTGTTTCAAGTAGCTTTTTGGTTTTTGAAAGAGAAAGGAGTTTTTCGTGCAAGTATTAAAATGGTCATGTTTGTATGCTTGGAAAGATTAAGAGCTTTATTTCTTTGATTTTCATTGCAAAAGAGAGTTGTTTTTCATCAATTTGCATTCCCTAAACTTTCTTAGCTAAGAATTTCATTGAAAAAGAGAAAGTAGAGTAAATCATCTTAGGTGCACTTTTGTAGTGGTTTGAGTCGAGTCTACACACCACTGGTTTCATCTCTGCCACCTTTTGAGTTAAAGAAAAACCATAAAATTAACGCTTAAGTTAAAATTTACATAGTAACTTTTCTTTTACTAGGACTCTGAAGCACCAACATAGCTTAGGCTAGTGTCTTGGAGTAGGTGAGTACTTAACTCTCCAAGACAGTAAAACCAAACAAGTAGCTGATCTTGTGATAAAATCAAATCCAATTGTTACATTTACACTCTGGGAAAGCTCCTCTTAAAGGAGAAGCACGAGCTCGTGTCCGAACCAGTGAGGGGATCAATCCTCCCTCGTTGGGAACGACGCCAGACACGCACGTATTACAAACGGTAAACCTCGGATTAACCATTGTCGAGGAGCCAGGGGTCACTTATCAGTAAACCTTGGATTATTGTCAAGGAGCCGGTAAGGGGATTGAGCTTGCTACTCTGCCCTTGCGTGCTGTCGGAGTTTAGACTGTTCCCCCAGGTGTACTTGTGACCGTTGGTAACCTTAGTGACTGTAATCTCTAGGATTCTACCCAAGGTGACGGTGGAGGGAAGATCCCACTGTACCTGGAGCAGACGTCGGTTATACTCACTTGGATTTTTCGGGGGGTTCGCTTCACTTCGAGACGGTTAAAGTGGAGGAACTTGTGCCGGTCTATTCATTAAGCAGGTTGCCGGGGTAACTGTTCCACCCTCCACTTCTGTACTGAATTCGGCGAGGTTGGATTTCATCACCAACTAGTGTTTTCAGTCCGGAAGGCTACTGTTTGTGTGTGGTTTGACGCCCTAGATTCTTTAGGCGTGTGCATCAAAATTTGTTTGGTTCTTTAGCGGCTTTAGGTGGTTTGATTTGAATTTTTACTTTGTTTTCGTGTGTGGTAGTTAAAAGTTTTTAACTGTGGCGGAATTACCGAGACAGTCCCGTAGACTTTGGGGCCAGTCTCCTGAAGTGGTTTCTGTGGCCGAATTGTTGAGAAGATCTCGTAGACTTCGGGGTGAACCTCCTCGAGACGAGCCCAGTAATCTAGAAGGTTTAAAGGTCCTTGTAACTCCTCCTAGTGGTAGTAGAATAGGTTCACCTGAAGAAGGAGAATCTACCTTGGTCGTCCATCCAGATTACCAAGGTCTAGAGACAGGTTATAACCTTGACGCTGTTACAGTTTCCGAGCTTGCTGGTAGTGTTTCATCTACTAGTGACTTAGGTGAGGAACCTGAAATATCCGAACCTGTTACTCCAAATTCTAGTGTTCCAGATTCACCAAGAATAGAACGGATTATCACTGAAAATCTCCCTACTGGTTTGATTGCTATCGAAGAACTTGCCCCAGAGGAAGATATAGGTGTTTCTAATCTTGAAGGTCAGCTTACTATTGATCTCAGAGAGCGTGAGTCCATATTTTACAGTCCTCCTAGAAGTACTACTTGGTACCTTTCGTTAACAAATTATTTAGACAACTCAGACTTAGGTTTTACTCCACCTCGTACTCCTTTTCCACCTGGAGGTTTCAATACTCCTGTAAATATGTCTGGTCAGTCGTCAATGTTTAGTCAATCGCCTGAAACATTCTTGCATGGCGGTCCTTCTGTTCCTTCTGGGTATCAGTCTTTGTCTGGTACTTTTGCAGGGGCATCTCCTCAACCCATTGAACATGGGTTATTTGCTGGAAACAATGGTAATCAACCATTGAGTATAGGAGACATTTATATGATGTCAGGTTCAAATCCCGGTTCTCAACCTCAAGGTGGTCAATTACCGCCTGGGGGGCAGCCTCAAATAATGCCTGGGGGGCAACCTCAAGGTACTCCAGTTGTGGCTGGGGGGCAGCCTCAAGGACAGTATGTGCCTATGGCACAATACTTTCCTCAAGGTCAACCCCAACCTCAATATGTACCTCAAGGTCAACCTCAGTATCAATATGTTCCTCAAGGCCAACCCCAGTATCAGTATTCACCTCAAGGCTATCTCCCTCAAGGTCAATACTCGAGTCAAGGTTATCAACCACCCCAAGGTCAATCTTACGTTCAAGGTACGGGAAATGTCCCTTACAATTATCAATCCTATCCTCAATACGGTTATGGATCTCAATATCCTCAACCTGTAATGGGTCAAATGGGTCAATACCCTGGAATGCCTGTAGTGTGGGATCCTTCGCAAGGTCAACAAGTGTTGCAACCGAATGTACAGTTGTCACCTCAAACTGGACAACCTTTAGTTACTGGTCCACCCCAGCAACCAGTCCAGTCAAATGTTCAAACTTCTGTACCTCCGGTAGTTACTCAGTCGGGGCCTGCTGGGCCTAGTACTCCATCTCAAACGACTGCTGCAACCACTGCAACATCTGTTTCATCCACCGCACTCACTTCCGGAGTATCGACAGCTCCTGTTTCTACTGTCTCTGCTACCACTCCTCAGACATCTTTACCTCCGTCTGGATCTACGATTCAAACTACGGTTCAAATGCCTGTAGGTCAGCCTGGTATAAGTACGGTTGTTACTACTCAACCTCAATATGCTTATCAACCGTACCAGGGCCAGTACCAATATGGGCAAGCTGTCCAGCAACCGGCTTATCAGTATCAACCGTATCCTGGGTACACTTATCAACAACCTCAACAACCCCAGTACGGTCCGGTTAATCCTGGTTTTCCAGGAGGATACAATATCCCGAATGCAACGCCTATTCCAAGTTACCCTGGATATCCTCCTCCTGGGGCTGGTGTAATGACTCAGAGTTTTAGAGATCCAAACCGGCAATTACCATTTATCGCAACTTTGGACTTACCAGACTTGTCGCGCCTAACGAACGATCCAATCAATTATCAACCGTATTAGCCGACAATGCCGAATAAGTTGCCCAGTGATATACCCAAGTTTGAAGGTAAGCCTGGAGAGGATCCGTCAAATCATGTGATGACTTACCACCTCTGGTGTGCTTCAAATTCTATCTCGGATGATTCGATCCGCTTACGTCTTTTCCAGCGTACACTCATTGGTCTCGCATCCAAGTGGTACATTGAGTTGCCACGGGCCAATTTTTATAGTTTTAGCCAGTTAGCTACCTCGTTCTTAACTCACTTTCAGTTGCCGGTCAGATACGATAACGGCACGGAACTATTAACTTCGCTAAAACAATCGACGTCCACGTATATTTCTGATCACATTCATGAGTGGAGACGTCGAAGAAGGTTAGTGAAAGTTTTTATTCCGGACCAAATCTTAGCTGAATGGTTTGTCAAATCATTATTACCGAAGATTACTGAAGATGTAGCTAAGGTCGGTGTAGTTACTGAGGAGCAAGTCATTGCTCAAGCACAGTACCTTGATTTAGTTTACACTCAGTCAGGTACGTTACACGAGAAGATCCCAGATCTTCCAAAATCGAATCAAATCGCTGCTGCTCCTTCGGGATCTCATGCCGCTGATGGTATGATTGGTACAGTGAACACTAAGAGCAAGAAGAAATCTTCCAAGAATTCTACTACTCCTATAATCACTTTACCTGATTCTCCGACAGGAGAGTCATCTTCTCCTGAACTTACTGCCGATATTCACGCTGTAGAGTCATCTACGGCCAAATCAAAAAACGGTGGAAAGAAGAAAGGTAAGAAGAAGGATAAAGCAGACAAGGCTCCGAAGGAGAAAAAAGAAAAGTCGGAAACCAATGACGAAAAACGCAAACCTCGATATCCTTGTCTTATTTGCGAAGAGGATCATTTCATGAGAGATTGCCCCCATCGAGCCGAGGTTGTGACAATAGTCAAAGGTTCTCCCACTCCTGCAGTGTTGAAGGATCCATTTCCAAAGCAGGAGAGTAAAATGATAGGTTCTTCCTCAAATGCCAGTGAAGAACCCATTTTGATGATGTCTCATGTGAGGATTGCGACTCGAGCGAACGATTATGGTAGTAAGGCTCCTGTTGATGGTAAGGAAGCAGAATCTTCTCATTCTATTCCATCAACCTCAACTCCCGGTTCCGATCCACTACAGATCGAGAAACCTAACCCGGATCTAGTAATCAAACCGCCCGCCAAGGGTGTACTTCGAAGGTCTGCTTTCAATCCACATGCGAGAGCGGCCCAGAATTACAACATTGTTGAGGACTTAGCTGTTTCACCCTCAGCAATGTCGGCTTTAGAAGTGCTGCAATCATGCCCAGCACAACGAAAATTACTTTTGTCGGCTATCGGAGCTGTTGACGTTCAGGACCCGAATCTCATAATCTTCGATCTAGAAAATAGTACACCGCGCTTACCCCATCAAATGGCTTTCCAGATCCCAGTGATAGTCAAAGGCAGGCCTATTCATCGGACTGTAATTGATGAGGGAGCTTCCACGTGTATTATGTCGATTCAGTGTTGGAGATCGCTTGGTTCTCCTTCGCTGAACCAATCCCCCACCATCCTTAAGGCTTTTGATGGCCGTGGGTTCCGTCCGTTTGGTATTCTACAGGAATTACCTATAGGGGTAGAAGGTAAAACCGTTAGTCTAGATGTGGAGGTGGTTGATGCCCCTCTGGACTACAACCTTCTTTTGGGTCGAAGTTGGTCATATGCTATGACAGCGGTCGTTTCATCGGTCTTCAGAGTAATCAAGTTTCCATATAATGGCAAGATCGTGACAATTGATCAGCTGACATACTTTTCATCCGACCCAGCCTCTTCAGAGAGTATCCAGCATGTCGCTAAAACGACAATCCCTTATAGGGACGTTGGTGTAGGTTTAGTTAAAGATTCCGGTTTACTGGGAACTTTTCCTTTTCCTCCAGTTAACGCAGACCCTTCATTCGCATCCATTCATATGATTACTTCAGACACCATTATTTACGATGATCCTTGGATTGTCCCATCTGAATCTGAGATAGACTCTTTCGGTGACTCTATGCCATTGAGTCCATATGAAATTGCTTATGAAGCCGTCGTGTCTTTTACCGACCCAAGTTCAACCCAAATCGACCAAATGAATGTGGTCAGTGAGGAATCTCTTTTCACATCAATCTCAGAACGGATAGCGTTTCCCGAAGTCGTGTCATCTGACGAACAACTTCGCGAGATCCTAAGTGTAGACGATCTACCGTGGGAAGATCTCCATCATAGATCTTCGTTTTTACCTGAGGGCGATGCTTTTGAAAATGATTTTTCATCTATCTTTACCGCTGAACATGTCAAAGACGCTCAGAGTCCAACGAAACATCCTGACTCAGAGTTGAATTTAGGGAACATTTCTCGAACTATTCCCATTGACATTTCAGTGAAGCCCGGAATTGTTGAGAACATTCATATAGGTGCCGCTTGTACAGAAGAAGAAATCCAAACTTACAAGGCCCTATTCCAAGAATTCCGCGATGTGTTTGCCTGGTCTTACGAAGAAATGCCAGGAATCGATCCTGCCATTGTTGTTCATGAAATAAAGACCTACCCGGATGCTAAACCCGTCCGGCAACGGTTGCGTCAGATTCACCCTCGAAAAGCAGCTGCCATTAAAGCAGAAGTCGAAAAGCTGTTGAAAGTAGGTTTCATTTATCCGATCCCGTTAACGGATTGGGTATCGAATATTGTTCCGGTTACCAAGAAACAAGGAACAATAAGAATCTGTATCGACTATAGGGATATAAATCGAGCTTGTCCAAAAGACAACTATCCTACACCCTATATCGATCAAATAATTGATGATTGTGCCGGAAGTGAAATGTTTTCCTTTATGGATGATTTTTCGGGCTATAATCAAATCAATATTCTACTTGCCGATCAACCAAAAACGGCATTCATTTGTCCATGGGGGACATTTGCTTATTGCAAATTACCTTTTGGCCTTAAGAATGCCGGAGCTACTTTTCAACGGGCGATGTCTTAAGCATTTCATGACATCAAGCACATTGTTCAACCGTACCTCGATGATTTGCCTGCTCATTCTTTACATCGAGCCGATCACCTCGTCCACTTACGAGCAATCTTTATGAGGTGTAGGCATTATCGTATTCGGTTGAATCCGCACAAGTGTGTGTTCTGTATAGAAGCGGGTCGATTGCTGGGATTTGTTGTTTCAAAAGCCGGCATTCACGTCGATCGCTCGAAGGTCGAAGCTATCATCAAATTGCCTCCTCCTTCGAGTTTGCGCCAACTCCAAAGTTTGCAAGGGAAAGCGAACTTTTTACGCCGATTCATTCCAAACTACGCCGAGGTCACTAAGGGTTTTACACGGTTGTTGAAACAGAACGCTCAATTCTCTTGGGATGAGATTGCCCAACAATCTTTCGATGCACTTAAACACGCGTTGACCCATGCACCGTTATTGCATCCTCCCAACTACAACCAGGACTACTTCTTATACCTCGCCGCCTCGCATTCCACCATTGGAATGGTGTTAGTTCAGGAAGACGAATTCGGAACGGAACATGTGATATATTATCTTAGTAGGACGTTAAATCCCACCGAGCTAAAATATTCGCATGTGGAGAAATTGGCCCTGGCAGCCGTTCAAGCTGTCCAGCGTTTTCGTCACTACATTCTTCTCCGTAAGACTACAGTTATTTCGGATTGCAACCCTATGATTTATATTTTGACGAGACAACTGCTAGGGGGCAAGTACTCTAAATGGATCGTCATCCTGCAAGAGTTCGATTTGGAGTTCGAGAAGTCCAAGTCTAAGAAATCCTTAGTCTTTGCGGAATTGATGTGTGATTTCCCGCGTACTGACACAGAGACTGTGGCAGAGGAGTCCATTGCGGACGAATCTTTGTTTCTTATCAGTACTTTAGATCCGTGGTATGGAGATATAATCATCTATCTCCAGACCCAAACCTTTCGGCCTGAAGCTTCCAAGTCAGAGCGTCGGAAAATTCGGTTTCAATCCCAGCAATACAGAATTATTGGAGATACACTTTATCGCCGGGGGGCAGACTTAGTTTTTCGACGTTGTTTAACTCACGAAGAGGCTGAGAGGGTTTTGAATGACTGTCACTCTGGAGCGTGTGGCGGTCATATGTCTGGGTATGCCACAGCTCAGAAGGTGTTGCGTGCTGGCTATTTCTGGCCGTCCATGTTTAAAGATTGTATCATTGCGGTCCGAAAATGCCACAACTGTCAAGTGTTTGATCGCAAGATGCGCGCACCGCCTGCTCCTCTCCACCCTATAATTGCCGTTGGACCATTCGCCAAATGGGGTATCGACTTTATTACTTGTAACCCTCACTCGGCCGGGGGGCATGCGTATATCATCCTCGCGGTTGATTATTTTACTAAATGGGCCGAGGCGATGCCTACATTCGACGCAAGCGGCAAAACAGCTGCAGTTTTCGTATTCAATCACATTATAACTAGGTTTGGTGTCCCGCAAGCGATCATCACAGACCATGGGAGCCATTTTCGAAACACCATGATGACTGAGCTTACAAGCCAGCTTGGTTTGCGCCACGATAGCTCTACTCCTTATTATCCGCAAGCCAACGGTTTGGTTGAGTCTATCAACAAAGTTCTTGTTATTATGATCCGACGAATCATCGGCATTCATCGGACGAATTGGCATAACATGTTATTTTCAGCGCTATGGGCATACCGAACTTCAGTATAAATTTCAACAGGGTTCACTCCTTTCCATCTAGTTTATGGCTTGGAAGCTGTGTTACCCATTGAATGCGAAATCCCATCACTTCAAATGGCTGTCGAATTACTTCCAGCTACTTCCGAAGAGGAGAAACGTTTATTATACTTAGCTAAATTAGATGAGACTCGACGTGACGCTGCTTTGGCAATCGAGACTCATGCGAAGCGAATGAAAGCTCAGTATGATAAAAATGTGACCCCTCGGAGTTTTTCGGAGGGAGACCTAGTGCTCTTATATGATCAAGCTAATGATAAGCTAGGTGCTGGAAAATTCGTTCCCATGTGGCATGGACCCTACATTGTCAAGCGAAAGCTAGCAAAAGGGGCCTATGAGTTAGTTGATTTTGATGGGGACTCTTTGGGTAAACCCAGAAATGGACTTTACCTAAAGAGGTATTACGCTTAAATGATGGGTATGGAGAATTTTTAGTTAGGTTAGGTTTTACTTTCTAGCTAGTGTGTTTGTTAGTTTAGACAGTGTGCTTAGCTTAGAAAGTGTGTTTCTCGTCGTTATTCTGGCTTATCTTGGTTTTACTCTTGATATTGCAGATGTCGACGCCTCTCCAAACATACATTGGATTCGCTGATGGTGCTTGTCGTAGTACACGGAATATCTCTTCCGCAGCTTGGGTTATTTATTCGCCCTCTGACGAGTTAGTTTCTATGCATGGGGTGAGCCTCGGTCAAACAACGAACAACATTGCAGAATACAGTGCAGTGGTTGAATTATTATCTGAATCCATTTCATTTGGAATTCGACGTTTGATAGTGAGGTTAGATTCTGAACTCGTTGTATTACAGCTTAATAGAGTATATGCCATTAGAAATCCTGTGTTATTAAGATTATTTTTGAGAGTGCGTCTCTTGGAACGTGAGTTTGATTACATTGAATATCAACATATTCCAAGGTCTCTAAATACATTAGCAGATGCAATTGCTTCTCGAATGTTGGAAAGACATTTACGATAATCATACAAGTAAATTTAAAAACATTTCATCATACATGTTTAACAAGATAAGCCGGTAATAGTGATATATATATAGATAGGAGTGTGTCAAAAAATATACATCGTCTTCGACCATAGGTTGAAAAACACCTTATGGTCGGCAAAAATGATAAGTACAAAAAGCTCAAAAATGTCACATGTGTCTACAAAGTGACCATCCAATCACTGGTGGTGCTCCCTATACGACACCACTGCACGGGCTACCTTACGCAAAAATCTCCTAAACGGTCCAGGGACTGCGACTACATAGCGCTGAAGCCTGATAGGAATATCATCCATAGTGGTCTCAGGCATATCCACCGTGAGACGCTCTAGATCATGCTCCAACTCAGCTAGTACCTCTGCAGCCGCGTCCTGTGGGGCCGGTGCCGGTGCAACTGGATGTCTCCTCTCAAAAGGCCGGAGGTTGGCTGGGCGCTGTGGACCAACATCTGCATTTTTAAAATGTTACTGTCAGTTTTGAGACGATATATATAAAAAACAAAAAAAATACATAATTAAAAAACTTGTGAAAAATAACGTACCTCTGTCATCCCATTGTTCTCCCTGTGGAAGAACCATGTCCGGATCGTTCCGAAAATCTACTCCGGCGTATGGAAAATCCTGGATCGCGAAAACCTGGTCCTCTAACCAGTGAAAATAACTATCAGAAAATCGAACCACCGTCGTGCCCTCGTCAGGATGCCGGGCCATCACCGCAACCCATCGTACCAGCTTTGGCTCCCGAGGACCCAAAATATCAACAGTGAGTTGCTGAGGGATCAACATTGGGACTCTCTCTAAGGCAAAGCTCACGACTAAAGGCCCATATCCAAAAGTTTTCAGTCGTCCGTTCTTTGCCTTAGTCAGTTGGCTCTTCATATGAGCCGACACAGCATCACACCCGTTGAAAATGGTGCCTTGGTAACAGTCAATTGCCATCCGCATTTGGGACCCAGAAGCAATGTGTAAAGCAGCCGCACCGCAAATTCTGGTAACCGTGAACGCTATAACTTTCAGTTCACGCAGAGAGATGTGTTTGATCTCCACGCCTTTCGAATGGTGTGCACCAGGTGTGCACCAATCTTCCCGGAGACTATCAAGGGATTGGCCACTCGGCCTAGTCCCGGCTAGATTGAGTTGCTCGCCTCTATTTGTCAAGCCAGTGAGAAAGTATACATCCGAGGGCTCTATCTCGAGCTGGTGCCCTCCTATGTAAAAGCATTGCTCTTGAACGTTCCATCTCTCAACCAGCCACTCTAAGAATCTTACCTGAGCCCTCATGCCAGGTATGGCCCAGTATTTATATAGCCCGCACTCTTTTAGGGCATCAATGGAAGGTTGATGTTCAATTGCAGCTAAATCAACATCTTCATGCTCTCTTTCTCTCCAATCCAACATGGTGAGTGCCCTACACACCAAGAAACATTGATTAGAATTGATTTGGGGAAATTTGAATGGTTATTTTAGGAGATTGGGATTTTAAAATCCGCCTTTCACGGAGGACGCACCCCGCGTTTACAACACAGGGCGTCCGGACGCAGCTAACCTGAAGGTGGGCTGCGTCCCCCGACCATTTTCCTGTATAGGAAAAAGTCGGGGGACGCAGGTCACCCGAAGGGCACCTGCGTCCGCCGAGGGGAGCATTCTAAAACCTAAACCCCCCCAGAAAACCAAAACTAAAGCCTAAAAATCAACTTTAATCGGATGAAAATGAAGAGTAGGATGTTGTAAAATACCTGGAAGAGACGGCGTTCGATTCCGACAATCGGATTTTCCGCAGCAGCCACGGGAAGTTTCTTGCCAAAAGCTCCTTTTTCAACCTCAACAGTCAAACGGTAAAAATGACATGGTAAAAAGTCTTTTTATAGGTTTTTTGGATGATTTTGGTCATTTTTTACCATAGAAAGATGATTTGCAATGTATTTTTGCCTATCTTAAACACGTATGAGTAATGTGTTGCTTTTGTGCAGGACAAAGGGACTTAGGGGAAAAATGTCATTTTTCACGAACCAAAATATCAGAGTCATCTTTTAAGCCCTTTTCTGACTCCTAAAAAATGAAAAGATTGCCGAGCGTTTCTTTTACACTCGTTAAAACGGAATTAAAAGACGGTCCCCTTATAGCTCTTTTCTGACCGTAAAATCAGGAAAAGATTGCCGGGTTTTTGTCGTTTCAAACTCGATATGGAAATAAAACGACGTGTCCTTGATCGCTTTTTACTTTTCAGGTCAGTGACACTAACTATGAAAGTACTCCTTGGTCGCAAGATCAAGTGGTTCCCCCAGGTATTATTTTATACTTTTTTCAGGCTTGAGGGACACAAATCTACGAAAAAGTTCAACTTGGAGTCTTCTTAAGTTTTTCAGACTCTCTAAAATTGAAAAACACCGAGTTTCTCCTATACTGGACTCGTTAAAATTTCACAGTAAAGGACCTGTTCAATTACAAACGGGAACGAACCGCTCCTTCCTAGGGTTCGAATCAAAACTAGGTTGGACTCATCCGAAGGATGAGCTTATAATCAAGCATATGTTATCCTCCTCAAGCTTGTTAAAAATAAAGAGGTACTTGCCAGAAATGGTGGGGGAAAAGAGAGAAAATGAGTCTATTTGCTATCCTTTATCACAGAAGAAACTTTATAACCACTCTTGAACACGACACTTTTCATTCACCTGGGTTGGGAAATCTTTTGCCTCACAGTCAATCAAGCCACATTGAAAGTCTTTAACCGGGTTTCGGGGATTAACTTTGAGTCATTCGTCACCAAACCATCTGTTGTGTCGTTATGTGTTCAAGAGGTCTGCAAACAAAACTTTCATCTGCAAAATACTTGTCATCCATTTTGACCATCCTTGAGTCAGTCCTTACAGCAACATTTCTTCGACTTGAACTATGATTTCGTGTTGTGGGCTTGCCTGCGACGAGTCGCTTTCTATCGACATCAGCACATTATCTAGAGAGATGACTTAGAAATCGTCAGTACCTTGAAGTCTGCATGCATCAATGGCAGGTTTCTCGCCTTTGTCGTCAGTTTACATCATCGACTTTCGATCAAGGGATTCCGTGAAATGTTCGACATCAACTCATTCATTCACATCTCATGGATTGTACTGGGTACTTTGAGAACCATTGACATTACTGGTGGTCTCTCTCATGCTTGTTAACAGTTTACATCATCGACTGGTAATCAAGTGGTTTCTACCATGTTCGACATCAACTCATTTATTCGCATGGCTAGAATCGTACCAATTCGGGAAGTAGAGATGAAGACCCTGGATCTAGTTTCCACCATCCAGGCTGCGAGGAGTTTTGTATTCATTATATAGTAGACCAATCATAAACAGATGGTTGCGCCCATACTGTGTCTACAAAAGTCTATGATTATGATGTACTGCAAGATCATTCCTGTATCAGAGTAGTTAGTCTGTTAGTTAAAGTTTTTGATATGAGTATGGGAATGCCTACCTCAGCGATGATATAATCTTATACATGTATTTTGTGTTGAAAAATGCAGGTTCTGACCAGGCTCTCCTCGAGATGATCCTTGAAATGATAAAGCGCTTCACCCTTCCTAGATAAAACAAAACCCTAATCTACTACAAGGTTCGCACTTTAGGGGGCAATCTGTTACACTAAAAAATGTCACCATGGTTATATACAGTTAGTATGGCTCTATCAACAGTCATGCTATCCTCTTGGGCAAGTCTTGTGCCTCTGCTTGTCATGTCAAACTCCAAAATGAGAGAAAGTCTTTGTAAATGTGTTTATCTCTGGGTACGCAGGTTCTCTCAGCTTTGCCTGCGGGGACGCACCCAATGTTCACAAAAGCTGCGTCTTTGGACGCTCTGTATGTAAAGGGGCAGGTGCGTCCCCCTGTAAAAGTAAAAATGCGCAAGTTTCATCTTTAAAAAGTTACTTGTGGTCATTTCTAGAGCATTCTAGAAGGTTGTTCGACGTGTATTGAGCGCCTCCAGATGGTTCATGTATCCCTACCTAAGAGGAACTTATCCCATCAAGAGGGGAACTATCCCACCCAAAGAGGGACTTATCCCATTGATGGTGGACCTGAATAACTTCCTCTTGAGCACTATAAATAAAGGCCTTGGACCAGAAGGAGGGGAGGTTGAAAGCTATAGATTTCTAAGGGTAAATGCTATCGAAATAGAGACTCCCATTTAGAAGCTTGTGAGGAGAGATTGTCATCTTTACTTTTTCTACTTGGAAGTGGGGTGAGCTTTGTCAAAGTAGAGGAAAATCTTGAAGGACCCTTGGGAGGAACTTGCACAACACCAAGGCTCAGGTTGTAATTGTTCCTTTTGTTACCTCTTAATGCAAATAAACTTATTTTTCTCAACAGATTGTCATTGATGGTTTGTTTCATATATTCCTTGGTCAATATGATAGATGTGTATCGTTTTATATAAGTTTATCAGGTGCTATTTAATCTTGTGGTTTGTTAGTGAATGCAGGTTTCAAAGATAAGGAGGAGCTCATCCGGATCGGCGAGACTAGACTACTACGAAGCACAGGACTACAGGTATGTTAAAGATCCCCTGATTGCTTGTATTTGCAATGCATGTTTAGAGAAAAGTAGTGTTTATTTGGTTTGTTTGTCACTAGAGAGTCTTAGGCTCCTAGGGAGGTTGATTGTGTCTGCCCTATCAACTCTTTCCGCCTAACACAATGGGATACTCAAATCTCATTCCAAATAGCATATTATATCCTTCTCCTCATCAAAATTAACTTCTCTCCTCATGACTGTCATCCTCAGTGAAGGTAAATACACTCAGTAATTGTGTGGAGTTTTGGTGTATCCTACAAAAAATCCCAATTCTCCTATAGGCTCAAGTCTCCTTCTTGAATCCTTGGAGAAATGACAATAAATTGAAGCTCCAAAAATTCTGAAACGAGACACACATCATGTTTTCTCCAATAGAAAGCTTCCTTCGATGTTATCATACCAAGTATTATATGAGGATTTTCGTTCTACAAGTAAACTATTGTGTTACATGCTTCTTCCCATAGATGCAATGACAACACATGGTCATGTAGCATAGCTATTACAACTCCAACTATGCTCATTTCTTCGTCTTAGCTACCCCATTATGTTATGGGTTATGGGGTGTTATTAGTTCTCTTCGAATACCTTCTTTTCCATAGAAATACTTGAAGGCATTCAAAACAAATTCAACTCCATTATCACTCATAAGAGCCTTCACCTTCTTACCAGTCTCCTTCTCAACTAATTCCTTAAATTATACAAATTTGGAAAGAACTTCATCCTTTTTCCTCATGAATAAAAGCCAACATTTTCTAGATAAATCATCAATAAAAATTACATAGTACTTATGTTTTGTTATAGAGGTTGTACAGAAGGGTCCACAAACATTAGTGGACTCGCTCCAAGATTGCATTTGCTCTTCTATCTTGGCCATGGAATGTGTATTTGACATATTTCCCCAATGTGAAACCCTTGTAGACATCTTGCTGGTCAAGGGAGCATTTAGGGAGACTGATGGTAATTTGTTGCATGATTTTTAAGGCACCATGGTGTAGATGACCCTATCTCATGTGCCATAGTTCTCCAACATCTCATCTTTGCACTTTTTCTGCCTTGTTTCTCAATGAGGCGCAATGTCCCACCTCAAGTTTGTATAGGTTCTTCACTCAAACTCCAATGTGCTTCACTTTCTCGGTAGCTATGTGTCTTAGAAAGGCTTTCCCTTTACTAAAAATAACATCATAACATCTATCTTCCAATACTGCTACAAAGATCAGGTTCTTCTTCAACCCAAGTACAAACATAAGATATTTGAGGTGAAGAGGGGAGGATTTCTCCCTCTCAAAGGTTACAGTACCAATTCTTGTATCATTGTACCTCTCATCATCCCCCAATTCAATATACATATGGAGATCCTTCTCCTCCAGGCTACTGAAAAATTCCTTGCACCTTGTCATATGGAACGAGGCAACATAATCAAGGTACCTCACACTCCACATAATAGTGTTGGACATACGTGCTATTAGGGTGATGTTTAATTTGAATTCTTAAGCGAGTGCTTCACCTCCTACTCCTCTTGAAGGCTTCTTTTTAGACTTTTTGTGCAGACTTTGTGTTGCATAGTGCTCGTATTCATGGAAGTGGAAACATTTTATCTTGCACAAGTCTTTCTTCTTGTCATTATTTTGGTTGGATTCAAGTTTTCTTTGGATCTTATTTCCTTCTCCCTTCTTCCCCTTCCCAACCAATGCAAAATTCACTTCATCCTCTGCTCTAGATGATACTCCATCTCTGGTGTTTCTCATGAACTCTTCTTGAACCAAATCAGACCACAACTTTTCCTAATATGTTAATTTTTCCCTTCTATTCACAAAGTCTTGGTAGTTGTGTCAGGATTTTGGAAGGCCTAGAAGAGCTAGGCTCACCGGGCCATATTTTTCAACATTCACCCCAACCCCTCCAAGCTCATCTAGAACTTGTGTGAATCTGGAGAGATATTGTGGATTCGAATAGCATCATTTTTATGCATCCTAATGTTTCGACATTTGTCTTTGAGGGCTAATTTTATATGGTCAATACTATCTTCAAATAGCTAAGTCAATGTCTTCCATATAGCATATGGTGTTTCTTTTCCATGGAGATTTTGTTGGAAATAATACTGAGAGGGGGGGAGGGGTGAATCAGTATTAGCAATTTAACAATATTTCATTTCCATAAATAGATTTATATATGCTACTTTTGTTAATGAAACTTGCATGTATACGCAATTGTGTTAAGAGCAACCAGCATATACCTTGCAAACTTATAATTTAGTTAGTTGATCTTTATCTGTGTATCAGAACCATATAACCAGTAATCAGGTACAGTAAATAGAACAGGAAATCACACAAATGAACACAAGATATAAGGTGGAAACCCAATGTGGGTGAAAACCACCTGCTGCAATCATCTCTATCTTCCTTTAATAAGAAACTTCTTTTCAAAAACTTTGTACTGGTGCAGACTTATACCAGTACGCAGGCTTCTACCTGCAGAAGGAAACAACCTTCTCTTTTCTTCCAGGGACCACGTTTCATAAATTTTCAGACTGGATCCATCAATAACATCAATCAAACATCAAATATATCTACATCAACCAATCTCCTTTGTACCAACCAAAACTGAATCAAACAATCACCTTTCTGAATGCTGTAACCAGAATACAGTAACAGTAACCAGAACATAATCTAGAACCTAGAACACTGCAACATCAAACAGAAGTAGCTAAAATATATTTTATGAGACGTACGCTACTTCAGTGTGTCGAACCTATGTTCATACTCTATTATATGAAGGAAAACCTACGTATACGCTGTTTTGAAATGTTGAACCAGCGTGTATACAAACCTTTGCTATATTGAACCTACGTACAGATCTGTAAAATATGATTTAACCTTTACAACTATTCATACATCAGTTATACCCAAATCATCAGATTTATAGATTACGACATGCGCCAATTATAAAAGATAAAAACCACACAAAGATACTTCTCTTCAAGCCTTAAGATCTTGACCCATCAATAGAACTTATTCTTCTTCAAGCGCTCATGTTCCTCCTTGATTCAGATCCAGCTATGCACCATAACCGAATAACCAGTATTCTAGATCTTGCTCTTCATTAGATATTCAATGCTCGAGTCACCTTGCCTAATAATCTCCTCCTCCTTTGATAGTCTTAGGCCTTACTCAACACCATGGTCCAAAACCACTTTAGAATCAATACCTTGGACCAAATACCTGGGGACAACATTTCAGACAAGACACCTTGGACCAATACCATGGGTCAAAATACTAAGGACCAAATACCACGGACCAAAACCAAGTTTTCCAACATGTACATGATTTTCCTTGCGTGAAAGTGTGTGTATATGAATATGCTCCTTTTGGTCTCCGATCCCGCGTGTATATGCAGTTTGGTCAAGGGGAACCTGTGTATACGTCTTTTTCTTTCATTATGTGATCCTGAGCTGTCATCTATCATCTAAGTGAGTTGCCATCAAGGACAACATCTGTGTCATAGCACCAAACATGTGCCATAATGCCAACAATCTCCCCCTTTGGACTTGATGGAAACCCTAAGTCATTCTCCCCCTTTGTCATCAAGGGAAAAGGGTTATGCTCCCCCTGAGTACATGTTGAATTCTCTAATATGCTGAAGTGTGTTGTTCATGCTCCCCCTGACTGTAAGCAAGGTTTACAAAAAGATGTTATACAAGCAGAACATGACTCTATACATCATAAATGGCCTTCCTATCACCAAAGACTCATACATACATCCATCTCCCAACCAAGTGGGGATATACCAAGATTTATTCATCCACCCAAACAAGTGGGGATATAGCAAAAGTTTATACATGATAAAACAAGAACATTACATCATCCATCCCAGGCATAGTGGGGAAACAAAATAGGTCGTTACATGACCTTGATAATAAAGGATATACATGACATAGAGACAAAATATCTAAAACAAGAGTATGATAGTCATCAACAACTATCATCAGGAGCATCTGTCAATCACCATCCAGACCAACAACCATGATCTCCCTCTGCACCTGAATAAAAAACAACTGAAATTGTACCAAGATCTTCTAAGATAATGCAAACAATGCATTATTAGAAGTATATGCTCCCCCTGAACCTGTGCCAAATTCTCTTTATCAAACCCATACCAGACTCTTTTCATCCTGAGTCTGGCCCATTGTTTTTCTTCAAACCAACATATACGTGATTGTATCCACAACAACCAACGTATGTACACAAATATGCTTCATGAAACTCACGTACAACCATTTTTCTCTTAAAACAGATAGGTTTCAACAGCAAGATGATGCATCAACTACTCCCAGCTTCTGTCTAAGATATTCAAATGTCTCTTTGGGCAGAATTTTAGTGCATATATTAGCAACCTGTTCTTTGGAGTGAACATACTCCAATTTTACATTTTGTTCAAGCACTTGTTCACGGAGAAAATGATATTTGATAGGTATGTGCTTGGTCTTGGAATGCATGACTGGATTCTTTGAAATACTGATTGCACTTGTATTATCACATAGAATGGAGATGGGTGGAGTACATGTGATCTAAATGTCTTGCAATGTTTCCATCATCCAAAGAAGTTGTGTGCAAAAGGATGCAATAGTCACATATTCTACTTCAGCTGTAGATAATGAAATTTAACTTTGTTTCTTGCTAAACCAAGACAGTAATCTGGAACCCATATAGAATGCACCACCACTAGTGATTTTTCTGTCATCCATGCTTCCTGCCCAATCTGCATCTGTATATGCATGAAGTGTAAGATATGTATCTCTAGGATACCATAATCCAATTTTTTGTGTTCCTTGATGATATTTGAAAATCCTTTTGACTGCGTGAAGGTGTGCTTCCTTTGGATTTGCTTGGAATCTTCCAACTATTCCCACTGCATGCATGATGTCTGGTCAGGTACCTATTAGATAGAGCAGACTACCAATCATGGATCTGTAGGTTGGTTGATGTATTTTTGCTGAATCATCATTTGTGCTGAGGCTACATCCTGTTACCATAGGGGTACATACTGGTTTAGAATCTTCCATGCCATATTTCTTCAAGATCTGTTTGAGGTACTTGGCTTGTGATAGAAAAATACCATCTTTATTTTGTTGAACTTGTAAACCAAGAAAATATGTGAGCTCACCAAGCCGGGACATTTCAAATTCTTTCTGCATTACCAAAGCAAAGTTTTTACTCATGGCTTATTCATTGCTACCAAAACTGATATCATCAACATACACAACAAGTACCAGTAATTTATCATTGTCAATTTTTATTTATAGATTGCTATCAGATGATCCTTTTGAAAAACCTTATTAATGAAGGTATTTGTCAAGACGATAATACCAAGACCTTGGAGCTTGTTTTAGACCATAAAGAGCCTTTATGAGTCTGCATACAAGTTTTGGATCATTTCCAACGATGAATCCATCTGGTTGCTCAATATATACTTCTTCTTCTAGGTCTCTATTAAGAAAGGAAGATTTCACATCCATTTGATATACTTTGAACTTCTGAAAGCTAGAAAGAGCAAGGAACATTCTTGTGGCTTCAAGTCTAGCAACAGGTGAAAAAGTTTCTTCAAAGTCTTTACCTTCTTGTTGAGCATACCCTTTACAAACAAGGCTGGCCTTGTTTCTAATAACTTCTCCATTTTCATTCAGCTTGTTTTTGAATATCCATTTGGTTCCTATGACATTCTTATCATTAGGTCTAGGAACCAATTCCCAAGTATTATTCTTTTCAATCTGCTCAAGTTCTTCATTCATGGACTTGACCCAACATTCATCTTTGCATGCTTCATTTACATTTTGTGGTTCGATGGAGGAAAGCAATGCTAGATAACTTGAAGCTTTTGTAATAGTTCTTCTTGTCTGCACACCTGCCTCTTTCTGCCCCAAAATTTGAGTCTTTGGATGATTCTTCTAAACATACCTGGATGGATTCTTTTCTTATACCCTTATTTGTTCTTTTGGTGCTTCATTGGTTTCTTCTTCAAAATTAGTCTGATTTGATGTGGAAGGATAGACCTCATCTTCTTCATAATCCTCGGTTTTTACCTGCTTTGGATTTTTGCCTGCTTCATCAACCACAACATCAATACTTTCAACAATTTTCCCAAGTATTTTATTATAACACTTATATCCTTTACTTCGGGAAGAGTAACCAAGGAGAATGCCTTCATCTGCTCTAGGTTCAAACTTGCCAAGTTTTTCATCAGTCCTTTTGATGTAACATTTGCTTCCAAAACTTTTGAAGTATTTTACAGTAGGAGTCTTACCATACCAAAGTTCATGTGGAGTTTGAGTGTTGTTTACCCATACGTTTGTTTTGTTGAGAATAGTGATGACAGAAAATGCAGCTTCACCCCAGAAGGTTGCAGGAGTTCTAGACTCATCTAGCATAGCACAAGCCATTTGTTGAATAGTTTTGTTCATCCTTTCTACCACTCCATTTTTTTGAGGAGTTCTTGCGGTAGAGAATTCCCTTCTTATTCCATGTTCTTCACGGAAATCGAAGAATTCATCCGATGTAAATTCCCCTCCTCGATTTGATCTGAGACATTTGATTTTGAGATCTGATTCATTTTCAACTAAAGCTTTGAAGGCTTTGAACTTTTCAAATGCTTCATCTTTATGCTTTAGAAGTCCTATCCAACACATTCTTGAAAGATCGTCAATGAACAATATAAAATATTCTTCTCCACAAGGTGAAATTTTCCTTGATGGTCCACATAAGTCAGTATGAACACGTTCAAGAGGGAGATGTGTTCTGGTTTGCTTACCAAATTGACATGATCTGCATATTGTATTTTCTGGAATGCGGATATCCGGAAGATCATGAACTGCCTAGTATCTACATACTTTTCTTATTTGAGGGAAGCTTAGATGCCCTAGTCTTCTATGCCATAGCCAGTGTTCATCATTTTTGCTTAGATAGCGCTGTTGTTGTCCTCCCTTTAGTATGTAAAAGTTGTTTGGAGTTCTTACACCTTTGATCATTGTTTCTCCTCTATCAAGCTCACGAACAATACATCCATTTGATTGAAATACTACTTCATTTCCTTGATCACACATTTGACTGACACTCAATAGATTATGCTTTAGATCATTTACATACATAACATTTCCAGCTTTAACTTTTTATTTTAAGAGAACAGAGCCTTTACCTTTTATGACTGCAAGAGTTTCATTACCAAATGAGACCTTCTTTTCCTTTTCTAAGGCATTATATGGCTGAAGTTTTTCTTTATCACCTGTCATGTGTTTCGAGCATCCACTGTCGATGTACCACTAATTTTCTTGTCCTTCTGCATACAAGGCTATACCACATCTTTTTGTTTGCGATTCTTGCTTTCTCCATGTTTTGGGACCCAATGAAGCTTTCTCCTTCTGAGCTGTTTTCTGAAATTTACTCCTGCATTCAAAATCTTCATGACCGAAGTTGTTACAGAGAGAGAATTCTATTTCATTTTCAAGAGCAGAAAATTTATTGTAGGTCCTTTTCATGATCCTAGTCACATTCCTTTGATTTCATGCTTCTCTAGTCATGATGGTCTTGTAAGCAACACATTGAGAAGCTTTGTGTTCAAAGTTATGACATGAAAAACATTGGCCATTAAAGAAATTCCTGCGATTATCGAATCTACTGACCTGATGATTGACATTCATTCTTGAAACAAGTTGAGATTGATTTACTTGTGGTTGGTTATAGCTTCTGTTCATCCTTGAAGTAGGTTGAACCCAATTTACCTGGTGATCTGCTTTATGCCTTTGTTGATGATTGTCAGCCTGTTCACTTCTCCTTGATGCATCAATATAACTTTTGGAGGTTGATGGCTTCTGTGCTTGAGATGCTTCTTCAGTATATCCAAGACCTATCTTTATTAGAGGAGAATGCTGCACTTTGATAATTTCATCTAAAATTTTTGATCCTTTCACAAATCTAAGATTGAGAGATTTTGTTTTCTCAATATCTTTTGTTAGCCCCACAATTTCACATTCTAACTTTTCATTATGTTTTTCCCTTTCAGCAAGTTGGAATGTCAGAGTATCTATAATCATACTCTTTTCTTCTAAACAGATTTTAAGTTTAGAAATTTCTTCATAGAGACCATCTTCATCTAAAGCATCGAAGAAATCATCATCTTTAAAAGCCATCAAAAGTCTATAATCATTACCGTATTCATCTTCATCAGTATTTGATAAACTATCACTATCTTCATGCGTATAGTAGCTCTTCTTACTTACATTCTTTTTTCTATTCCATTTTGCTAGTTCCTTACCTTTATCAAGCTTATCTTTATGAGGACATTTGGTTGCATAATGACTGAATCTTCGACAATCAAAGCATTTGAAAGGTAGTTTAGCCCTGAATCTTCCAGAACCTCGTTGAAGGTTTTTGACAAAGTTTGCTTCTTCCTCTCCTTCTAAAATGTGTCCCGATTCATTGAGCTCTTCTCTTCCTCAAGCCTTGAATACGATTTCTCTCATATCTGATGGACCTCCTTTTCTCATTTCAATAGCAGTTAGGATTTTGTGCAGTTGTGTCATAGTCATACTCTGAAGATCCGGCTTTTCTTCTATGGCAGAAACTTTTGATTCAAACTTAGAAGACAAGGATCTTAAAACCTTTTCAACTAAAGTAACTTCTTTTATCTCTTCACCCAAGTTTTTCATGCAATTAACAATCTCATCTATATGTAGGAAGTAATGAGCTATACTTTCTTCATTGTGAATTTTGAGAGTTTCATATTGAATTATGAGAGATTTTAGTTTCGCACGTTTTACCTTATTGTCTCCTTCATAGCTTAGAATGATCTTGTCCCATAATTTTGATTGTGACAGACTCCCCAATAGTGTATTGACAACCTTGGCATTTGTTTGATACTACTTTTTACCTACCGTATCTGTAGGAATTGCTGATGGAAATGTATATCCTCCTTCCACGATTTCCCAAACATCTATTCCAAGATATTGAAGAGAGGTTGTGGTTCTTACCTTCCAATAGACGAAGTTTCTCCCATCAAAGATTGGTTGTCTCATGGATCCCTCTCTTTCGTAGTTGCCCATGATGATAGATCTTCCTTCAAGCGATCAAGCTTCTTCTGAAGGACCCGCTCTGATACCAATTGTTGGAAATAATACTGAGAGGGGGGGGGGGAGTGAATCAGTGTTAGCAATTTAACAATATTTCATTTCCATAAAAAGATTTATATACGCTACTTCTGTTAATGAAACTTGTATGTATATGCAACTTTGTTTAGAGCAACCAGCGTATACCTTGCAAACTTATAATGTAGTTAGTTGATCTTTAATCTACGTATCAGAACCATATAACCAGTAATCAAGTGCAATAAATAGAACAGGAAATCACACAAATGAACACAAGATATAAGGTGGAAACCCAATGTGGGTGAAAACCACCTATTGTAATCGTCTCTATCTTTCTTTAATAAGAAAATTCTTTTTACAAATTTTGTACTGGTGCAGCCTTATACCAATGCGCGGGTTTCTACCTGTATAAGGCTACAAACTTCTCTTATTCTCCAGCTTTTCCTAGAAGGGAGCTACAACCCCCTTAGCTCTTGTACTAGCTGATGTGTTTACTAGTACATAGGTGCTGACCCTACAAAAGGCTACAACCTTCTCTTTTCTTCCAGGGACCACGTTTCATAAATTTTCAAATTGGATCCATCAATAACATCAATCAAACATCAAATATATCTGCATCAACCAATCTCCTTTGTACCAACCAAAATTGAATCAAACACTCACTTTTCTGAATGCTGTAACCATAATACAATAACAGTAACCATAACCTAATCCAGAACCCAGAACACTGCAACAACAAACAGAAGTAGCTAAAACATATTTTATGAGACGTACGCTACTTCAATGTGTCGAACCTGTGTTCATACGCTGTTATATGAAGGCAAACCTACGTATACACTGTTTTGAAATGCCAAACCAATGTGTATATGTACCTTTGCTATATTGAACCTACTTACAGATCTATAAAAGATGATCTAGCCTTTACAACTATTCATACATCAGTTATACCCAGATCATCAGATTTATAGATTATGACATGCACCAATTATAAAAGATCAAAACCACACAAATATACTTCTCTTCAAGCCTTAAGATCTTGACCCATCAATAAAACTTATTCTTCTTCAAGCCCTCAAGTTCCTCCTTGATTCAGATCCAGCTATGCACCATAACCCAATAACCAGTATTCTAGATCTTGCTCTTCATTAGATATTCAATGCTTGAGTCACCTTGCCTAATGATCTCCTCCTCCTTTTATAGTCTTAGGCCTTACTCAATACCATGGTCCAAAACCACTTTAGAACCAATACCTTGGACCAAATACCTGGGGACAACACTTTGGACAAGATACCTTGACCAATACCATGGGTCAAAATACCAAGGACTAAATACCACAGACCAAAACCAAGTTTTCCAACATGTACGCGCTTTTCCTTGAGTGAAAGTGTGTGTATATGCATACACACCTTTTGTTCTGTGATCCCGCATGTATATGTAGTTTGGTCAAGGGGAACCTGCATATACCTCTTTTTCATTCATTCTGTGATCATGAACTGTCATCTATCGTCTGAGTGAGTTGCTATCAAGGAAAACACCTGTGTCATAGCGCCAAACCTGTGTCATAATGCCAATAGATTTGAGACCACGTTTTCTCTCACACCTAACAAAAGAATTCCCACGCCCTTTGCAACATCCTTCTTCCATTGGGCTAATTGTTGTACATAAGACTATTTGGGTTTCACAATGTCAGTTTTAACATATTCTAACATGCCATCATCATCAGGCACTACTTCCATTTGGTCCTTCCAGGCTATGAAATTCGAGCTACCCTCTAGGGCATACTCCAATCTCAGTCTGTTGAAAGATATTCTCCCGAATATGAAGAAAAATTGCAGCAATAAAGCTGAAAATTTGAAATTCATAAGGGAAAAATTTGAAATACTTTTCTAATGTTATTTGAAGGTTTTGATACCATGTAGAAATTTGATAGAATTTGCAACTTCTCAAGAATTCAAATTGAAATAAGGAGACACAAATTCTACTCTACTAATCTGTGGAATCAAAACCATAATTTAAAACAACATGCATAGACATGTAATAAGAAAAACCAAAAATACACAGTGAATTCTAGGGGAACCCAACTGGGAAAAATCCCTCAAGCCTCTTTGCATTAATTAGTTGAATATAGAAACAATTATAATTTATTTTTCTAGATCTGAGCACAACCGACGAAAGTAACATTGTTCTCTTTGCTGAATGAAAGCCTCTAGCCAACACTTACCCAATTCCTACCTCCTTCAGCGTCATATTTCCTTGCACAATCCTTGAGGAAATTAACTCCTAGATGATAGTAATTTCCTCCTATTTTCTTGTGCAATTCCCAAGGATTGATCAACTACCTGCATGCACAAATTTGTACACTCAACTAATAAATAATTAATTTTACATAATTTCCTTTTCCTCCACTCCAGGTGGGAAATTTGAATTTCATGCATGTCTAGGCTATTTTGGGTTGATTAATCAGTTAGCTCATAGATCTATGAGTTAGACCATTATCTCACTACTCAATTGACTCTATCAATAGTTAGAGTTCACTTAACTGAGTACAATTGAAAATAACTGAACTAGATTGCTAAAATTTAGCAATCAACACATGCATGACTAAACTTCAAGCCCAATAACTCAAATTTATTGACCTAACTGAGTGACAAGAGCTATGTCACACTAGTTAACTGCCTCCAAAGTTGTCTTGTTGATGTAGAAATTTGATTTACTCAATTTGACTAAGGCTAAAGTCAAATTGAGCCTTTCTTACTACATTTTCTAACAATTTTCTCCTCTTTTTATCTTGTTGCTTCAAAAAAGTTACAAAAACTATTACTTTTGTCATTATTTTAGTAAAAAACCTATCACTCTATGCATGTTTGTGACTAACTCTACAAATATTTTCTAAGTAGCAGATACATAAAAATGAGTTTGTTCCTCTATGTAAAATCCATAAAAAGACAAGTATCAAATAAAAAATTATGATAGAACATTCCAAAACTATAATAAAATCCAAAAATTGCTTTGGATCTAAGTCCTACCTTCACATTATGATGTTTCCATATCACTGAAAGTAGTCATTTTCAAAAGTACAAAATTTGATCAAAACTAGTACAATGCTACAACCATCTTTGCACAATTTATCTACCTCACAGTTTTCTTCTCTACAAATGTGGGAAATGGAGACCCTTATAAAATATTTGAGAATAAATCTAATCTTGTTCTTCCAATTCAAAAGCTCAGGAGTCTCCAATGTATATCTTTAATTTTCCCACTGCACAACCACCTTGGAGTCTTTGAAGATGTTGATTTCATCAATGCCAAGCCATTTGGAATAATAAAGGGCACTCCACATAAAAATAAGCCTTGGAATTCCCTCTTGTGTAAATTATCCCACGTCGGGATTCTATTGTGAACTACTTGCCACATGAAGCATTTAAGCTTATGGGGAATGTTCCATTTCCAAGCCTTGTTGAGCCAGCTAAAACATTGGTCCATTTTAGAAACTTGTTTAATAATAGAGTATGCATCATGAACCTAAACATGTCCTTTATGTAAACCTCCATTCCAAGTCAGCCTATCCACCTTTGGAGACAAAAATATCCTTGCAAGCTTCAATTTATAATATATGCTTCCCATTTTATAGCTAAGAATATGGTAGACCAAGATCCCCAACCTCCTTCCATGAGAATAAATTCAGAACTGTCCCACGATCTAATGTTACATCTTTGAGAAAAACAAATTTATTTTTTATGTAAAAAGGTAAGGAGGGGGGAAGATAATGTTTGAACACTTTCCATGCCTTTGATTTCATCCAATCCAATTTACGGAATATAATCTGATTCGGTCTCCCATCTCAGGTTCCCGAGGAACCAGTGTTTAGTATGAAACAAACTTCTCCAAGACTATGAAACCACCTTAGGATGTAGATCCCTCGCTCTTAACCAACCATATAAATCTTGGTTCCTAAGGCATTTTTATTTTATAATCTAGTGCCATAGTCCTTCGCCACCAAATTCCCACCATAGGTTCTTGAGAAATAAAGAAAAATTAGAACACTCCAAATCTTTGATGCCTTAACCGCCTTCATCTAACCATCTTGCTAGAACCTACAACCGAATGAGATGATTTTTTCTATTAATCCCTATACTAGCCCATAGAAAATGTAAAATGATGGAATTGATTTTGTTTACAATCCCCTTTGACAAATGATTTTAAAAAGTGCATCCAATAAATAGAGATACATTGTGAGATTGATTTGATCAAAACGAGCCTACCACCCATTGATAGCCACTTATGTATCCACAAATGAAGCATCTTTACAAATTTTTGAATCAACCATTCCCAAAATATATATATCAGAATAATAATTTTGTATTTATATGCAAGTATGCACTTGGATTGTAGAAAATACATTAGGAAATGCATAGATATATATTAAAAAAATAATCATGAGCCCACTTATCCAACAAAACTACAAATTCTTCCATAGGGACTCCAAACTAGATAACAAAAAATGGGGTTTTGTGGGTATATACCTTACAACACTAACCCACCAAAAAACGAATTTTACATGCCATACTATAACTAATTAATAATGCAATCCATTACAACCTTTCTATATCAATTAATTTAACTCTAAGGAATAGGAGAGGGCTTGATTTGGATGTTTGTTTTTAAATCTCCCAATCTTAATTTACACCCTTCATTAACACATAATTCCACATATTTATTGAGACCATGGACAACATGGACATATTCTATTCACTACAAGAAAAAAGGTCATTGGTGAGGGTCATGCTTGTGACAGACCTTTAAGGTCTGTCACTAATGTCGCATATGGTGACGGTATTTAATTTTTTTTTGTTGTAAGTGTATATAGTGATGGTCCTTTACGGTTTGTCACAAAAGCCATTTTCAATGACACTTCTGGTGAGGTTCGTTAAAGGCCCGTCACTAATTCTCTCTTTGGTGGCATTTTTGGTGAGATTAAAGGCCCTTCTCTCTTTGGTGACACTTCTAATGATCTGTCACCAATGATAAGGTTCAGTTTTAAGGTCCATCATCGCACTTGTTGTAAGTGTCTCTCACTTTTGGTGAGAGTTGTTAATTGCCCATCACTAATTCTCTCTTTGGTGACACTTTTGGTGAGGGTTGTTAAAGGCCCATCACTAATTCTCTCTTTGGTGACACTTCGAGTAATGATCTTTTATCGACTCTCACCAATGCTCTTTTTGGTTACTTTTGGAAACGGTCAAAAAATGTTCATCGTCATTGATCATTCCAATGAGTTTTTGATGACGCTATGTACCTATTACTATATTTTTTGTCAAAATATAATGATTTAAGACCATTGTTGTGGAGTCTTTTTCATTATGTGTCCAAGGTCATAGTGGTTATAATAGCCAGTCAATTTGTTAAGAAGTAATTAGTGTGTATCATTTCCCTCAAGTCATAAGAATATAGTCTTCCTATGAGTCAACACATGATTCATCTCTATTAGGTTTATTATCTAGCAAATTTCCTTTAAATAAAGTTCCACTAGTGTGTGTAGGAACTATATTATTTAATACATAATCAAGCTCTATCAATTCTATTAATGAGAGATACCTAGCACTCCTCAACACTCATGACACACCTTAACATGCTTTGGAACAATACACTAACATTCCTTGGCACCTCGCATGTCTTGGAACATCTTTGTACCTGGAACATCTTTGTACCTAGAACATCTTGCCATGAGTAGGATGCCAAAGCACATGTTGGCATGCCATAGCATAGCATAGCACTCCCCTATCATGTGTTGGCATTCCCTGTAGTCCCTAGCATGCCCTGGAACTCCTTGGAATAATATTGCATTGAAAAAAATTAGCACTTGGCACACATTGGCACTCGGCATGTATTGGAACATAATATTAGTTTGCCTAGCATGCCCCTTTTGAAAAAGATAAATTCCCGAATTATTAACCCTCTTATGTGTTCATTTCCTTTCATTTTAGCTTGGTTATTCCTTTTTTTGCCTTGAAACTCCTTGACGCATATTGGCATACTCTGGCACCCTACACATCCTAGCATGTCTTAGCACCTGGAATGCCTTGGTACTATTTGGCACATATTAGCACACCCTGGAACTACCTAGAACACTAGCACTTCTTGACATTCCCTGATATTATCTAGCATGAATTACCCGTTCTTAGCATACCTTGTCACTCCCTCCTTGGAATGACAACTAGCACTGGTTAACACTCCCCAACACACCCTCATATCATTCACTTCCATGCCTTTTGACCTAGTTCTCCCTTGTGTTGTCCTAGTACTCCCTAACACTCCTCAGCATGCATTGGCACTCTCTAGCACACCTTAGCACTCATAAGTGAAGAATGAAACTTGTAACCAATGTTACCAGTCTCGGAATAGACAATAAGTCAGCGAAGCAAAAGAGCTAAGGGTTTTAATCAGATTGGGGAAAAATCGGAAAAAAAATCGAGAAAAAATCAGTGAATTCAATAAATAAAAATATACACATATATTGAATTAAAAAAAAAAAAAAAAAAAAAAAAAAAAAAAACATTTTTCTTTGATATTCAATAAAGCCATGTCCAAACAATTCATAATATTAATAGATGTCAAAAATATCGTGAATGAATAAGAATCTCATATATGTTATGGGTCCAAACATGATCCAAAGTACTGAGTCATGACTCCTAACTAGTGACTACATAGAACTAGAAGCAACTGCTTCTAAAAGTTTACAAACAACTGCATACTAATTAGAAAAAATCAGTAACTAAGAGTCTAAGAATCTTAAGAGTGAGAACTAGAAGCGATTACTCCCACTCCTCCACTTGCTTGACTCTCAAAGTTCTTCAAGTCATGTAGGCTTAAAAGAGGAGCCTCCTCTAATTGGACCCAATCTGCTGCATTTTTAGTTTGCAAAACTATCTCTTCAAGGTCTATTGGTGAATGATCCAAATCTATCATTATCATGAGACATTGAAATGTGAATTTAAGTTTGAATTTGAAATTTAAAGTTTAAACTTTAAATTCCAAATCAGATTATGAAACCTTCAAATTCAATCTCTCACCTAGTATTTTCTTGTTGCGAAGTTGTAGATTGTAATGGAAAAATACAAGGTCATTTAAGCGCTTTTGTGTCAATCAATTTCTCTTCTTAGAATGTATTTTCTCAAACATGCTCTAGTTTCACTCACAACCTAAAGAACTGCATGCTTGGTTTAAGATTTGAATGGAAAATCTCTTCAAATCTGGCGTATCACTACAAACGTTTTGCCACCAAATACCTAGCAAGTGGCAAGGGTTCATGAGTAGACGTACTAAATACTAAATAGTAAAAACATAAAAAGACAAAAAAATTTAATAAAACATTTAACATACAAAATAAAGTTTAAAAAAATTTAATGAATTGATAAAGCCTTCAAGCCTCAAAGGGTACTTGGCAACACCTTAGACCTTTCTCGTATAACACTGGTATAGGAAAATAATTTAGGTGGTGCTCTATAATCCTATAGTTGGGAAAAGACACAACTTTGAAATTTTGGATCAGGGAAGCACCTTTCCATGCATGTCATAAGTCCTCTGTGAACCTCCCCATCCTCATTAAATTTTCTCTTATCATAAAAATACTATGGGTTTAAGAAGTACCTAGCAGCATGTAAGGGGGAATGCAATTTCCTATCCCAATATGCATCAATAATGTCCCAAAGAGGCATATACTTTGCCTCCTCATCCCCATATCTTCTTTTGATGGCCTCCTTTGCGAGATCCATTGCCTCATAAATGTAACCCATAGAGGATTTGTCATCGTCAACCATCTGAAAGTTCAAGATTTCAAATTTAAATTAATATGAAACATTGAAAATAAAAAGAACCTTGAAATGAAATTTGTAACATGAAAGTGTTAAAAGACTTGAAGTACCTGAGAACTCTAACAAGGGACTCCATCACAACAATAATCTCTTCGGCATCTTTCCAGAAACCGTCATTAAACACAAGTGCAACAAATTCAATGCCTTGAAGGATCTTGGAATGTTTAGATTCCATCCACTTAGGTCACAAGGACATCCTCTTCAGATTTATGTTTTTCACAACCACAAATTGCAAAGATATGAAATTTGTTGGAAATCTAGTCACTGCAGGTCGAACAATTTCTTTACCTTCAGTGTATTTTCTCATGGTGTTTAGGAAAATAATGTGGTTGTATAGGTATTTGGTTATGGATTTTTCCTTCTCTACGACCTCATGTATCCAATGAAGCTTACCAATGTCCTCAAGCATTAAATCTATACCATGGGCAACACAATAGGTCCAAAATATAGTGGGGTGCCTAATCTCAAAAAGTCTACTAGTAGCCATATAATTAGCTACAATGTTGGTGAAAATTTTTACAACATGTTCTTCTCCCACTTCTTGAATGACTTCCTCCATCATTTCACAAATAAGTTGTGCAGCCTTAACCTTGTCTGATGCATCCACTGATTTGAGAAACATTATACCTACTGGACAAGATACAAGGAGATTTATTAAAGTCTATTCCTCTCTGTCCATCCATCACTCATGATCATGCACCCTATTTCTACCCATGATGGATGAAACTCAGATAGCACAAGCATGGCATATTCAACACATTCTAATAGAAAATTTGTCCTAATGCTCTCTAATGAAGGAGCTTTGAACCCTAGACCTGCAACAGCAACTGCATCAATCATAGCTTGCCAATAAGGACTTATGGCACAGTGGAAAGGTATGTTAGAATAGTACCAAAATTTAGCAATGGCCTTCCTTTCTTGACTATGGATATGTTTTTTCCAGCCAGTGGTATCCAAGGTAGGTCGGGAACTAGGTTTTGTACGAGGAGAAAAAAAGGTGTTTATTTTTTCACCTCCAATGTTGAATGCAAGAGGATTCATATGGCCTTGAGTTTGACTTGGACTTGGAGGCATGTGTGGGAAACTTTGGAACTGCATTGATGATTCGATAGAGGGATATGACAATGGGGTAGTGGAAGAAAAATTTTCAACTCCAGGAGTTCCTATTTCTTTTTTATTTTTTATTTTTCTTTCTCTGCATTATGCTAACTCAACATATCAATGGCCAATGTTGCTTGGTGTTTGACATTTTCCTCAACGTTTTTGTAGAGACCTATATCATGGCCGGGTATTTGTGCAAGGTGGTACTTGAATCTATAAATGCCTCCACTACATTTCTCTTTGCAAAATTTACAAAGGAGCTTAGGGTCTCCAAGAATCTTGTCACAATAAGCCCAAGCAAAGTCCTTCTCCCTAGACATTGTTTTTGTTTTGGACTTATGTTTAAATTGAAGCTTCTATTTATATTTGGAGTTGTGCCTTCTATTTAATTTGGCTCCTATAAAATACAATAAAAAAAATAAAAATAAAAATGCCATATATAACTTTGCAAAAAAGAGGGTTGGTTTTAAAGGATATGAGGTTTTGTTAACGAGAGTAGTCTGTCCAACAACACAAGCACATTTCTACCTAATATATCATTACAACCTTGAAACAAAACTAGGTATATATGAGGAAATGCTACCTAAAGGAAATATTATCAACATATATTGCATTGTAATCTTGAATTTGCAAGTTCATTTAACATAAGACAACTGAACCAATACATCAATAACAAATTTTGGAAGAACAAAAATACCCAAAGTTGTGAATGCATGGTTAAAGCCTTTGAAGTCGGCAAGACATCGACCAAGGAAGGAATGCTTGATGACTTGGTCGATGGTTGGTATGAAACCATTTATTCGTGCATTTTGAAAATCTATTTAAGCCCCATTTATAGGGTTGAAAAGTCATAACCAAAGTAATACGACGAAAATTCGATTGTTGAACAATGAAACTTGAAACTTGCCATTGAAAACGACACTGAAACTTCAATATAGTAATACACCTATTATTTAAGCCAAGTGTCAATGTACCTCAATTTTTTAATAGTGAAGCAACTAAGCCTAAAGGTAACACACGCTAAAGGTGACGCGTGACTTCCTGAGGGTCGATATGGAGTATGGATAGAGGACACATTGGCGACTGCCCGATATGGAGTCTGGACTTAGGCTCACCTTGGCGGTTCCTCGATATTGAGTCTAGACTGTGTAATAATGAGTAGTGATTGATTACTGGAGGTCTCGACGTATGAGTTTTAGGCCTGAGAAATGAGAAATAAATTTTGGAATGACTGACGTTTAGTTTTTAGCAATGAGGCATACCTAAACTTGAAAAACTCGTGCTCATCAAGTCATCGCTGAAAATCGAATAAATTAGAATCAATTGCAGAAATTTTCTTTAATCGGCAAGTCTCAAGTCAAACTTGCATTGACCGTGAGTTAAACTTGGTCAACATGAGTTTGACTCGCAAATATTTAGATCAGATCATATGGAGAGCGAGCAGATTCTGACTCATGATTAATCGTGATTGATCGGTGAGTCCTGTTTCACTGCTTGTAACTGAAATCTGAATTGAAAATAGGAGATCTTACAATTGAAACTAATTTTGAATTTTCTAAATTGAAATTGAACCATTGACATCGTTTCTATTTGCGGCTAGGCACGTTAACAAAAGAGATTCATTTTAAATCAGGTTCATGGAGAAAATATTTTATGGAAGATGTTTCTTTTATGTTGAGGAAGACATAGTAATATTTTTTATTAAATTTGAATAACAATAGTATCTATTTTGTATCTCTCATATCTCATTATTTTTATCTCCTGTAACTCATACAGAAAGTGGGGTAATAGTGGACATGTAGCTTCAAGCTCGACTCCTTTTAATCCAAAGTTCTGCATGCAAACCTTTGTGTCACTTGTACCGCAAAGCCTTCATTGTAGAGTGTGGAGTTAACACCTACCTCTGCATGGCAAAAGATACACATACCTTTTGACTTAGTTTTTTCACCTTTTGTCCATTCTTTGTTTGGAGTCTGGGACAACAAGCTCCACATTCTTTTTTTCCATACCTCTATGTGAGTGTAACTTTGCACATTTTCTTTGCTTCAACCAATATCAAAAGCATTTGTGAGCTTCTTTCAAGGCATGAATACATGCTTCAATAATGGAAATTAGCAAAGTTTCTAAAGAAAAAAATAACCATGGAGTTATCCTTTTCCATTTCAAATATGTTATGATTCTATTGAGAGTTTTTTAGAGATAATTATTAACTGGCCCTTTACTTTTCCCTTTTCCTTAATATAAACCACATCTCTTATTACATTTCTAATCAAGAGATTTACATCAAATACTAGATCAAAGGGCCAAGGACTTTTCATAAATGCTTCCTTGTCCAGTAGAAGAATAAATGGTCAACATGTCAGCTTCGCTCCAATTTCTTGGGAATTAATAATTGTTTTGAAAAATTACTACTCTTGTTTGAATCTAGAACTATGTTTAAGCTTTGAAAATGGATTTTCCTCCAAATTTGTCTTGGAAAGGTCCTTATTTAAGGCTTCTCTATATGTCCTCCACTAGAATGAATGGCTTGTATGTTGAAAAGTATAACAGAGCTCCCTTCTAAAAATCCTGATCATCCCATTGTCACTAAGAGCTCCTCCTTTTCCCCAAATTGGACCCAAAACAACATTGAGTACTTAATTATGATCCAACCTGAGAAATTTTGATTGACACTGCAACTCAAGAGCTATTAAATTTAAAGTGCGCTAATATGATTCGTCATTCTTTCATTGAATAAGTATATTGTTTTTGAATTTTTCATTTGTGCTTGTAGTATGTGGTACTGACCTTGTTTCACCTGAAAGGATTTTTATTCTTGGACTATGACAATGCTAGTAAGATTTAGGCCTTTTGTAGTATTTGTACCCCATGATCATTTTTGAAAGATGTATGTCCTATGTGGAAAGAAATAGGCATTTAGTTATTACCTCCTAAACTAAAGCATTGTTTCTTTTATTAGGTGCCATGTAATGTCCTCTAAAAATTCGGGACGAATGGGATGTAATATCCTATCCATCCCTGTAGACTATAGTCCTTCAACAAGGGGAAAAAACCCCAAAATACCCATTGTTGGGCAATTTTTGGGGAAACTGGGCTTGAAAAATGAAAATTTGGGGTTTGGAGTAAGGTTTACTCAATCACTTAAGAATATGAAACCCCTCTGGAAAATATATAAATAAAGAAGGATTGAATTCATTTTGGATCACCAACAGTGGATTAATTCATTTGTTCTTGAGCATTAGGTCTAGTAGTTTTTGACCCCTTCTATCTCTTGTCAATTTTGGTGGTGAAATATTCCACCCTAGTTGACATTCCCTTATTATCTCATTGTTTGAGCACAAGGGTCTTTGGCTGGTTAGCGAATTCTGTTGGATATTGGTCTCTTGTCTTTTTTTGGGCAAAAGATTTCTATTAAAGGTAAATGAATTTGGAGGATAGTGGATGATATCTTAGTTCTGTTTGGCATACACCTCTCTTGAAGGAAGCAACAAAGTTTATGAGTCCTTAATATCTTATTCTGGGAAAAGCGCTTACCTTAGGTAGTGGATTCATTTTTGACACCTGGAGTAGCTAAACTCTTTGCTTTATTTAGTTTTTGCATGCATAGTTAAAAGGAGCACTTCCCTATGTTATCACTCAGGTTGTTCCCTGCCTCCTGAAGGGAATACGGCCGAGGTAACCACTAACCAATCTTTTAGCTGCAGGTCCTAGCCCACCTGCAACCAAAGAGGGCTCTCTCTTTGTAATTTTAGCTTTTTTTTGGAGTATTTTAGGCTAGTTATTATGCATAGGTTTTGTTTTGAGTTTGTTGGAAGGTAATTTCAGGTGGAACAGGAATGCAAGTAGGAAACAATTTCTTCCATTGGGTAGATGGAGTCAGAGTGAGTGAATTGGTGAAATGTTGAAGTTTTCATTTGGTAAAAGGAGTTTGCTACAGAGCAGGGTAGTCAATTTAGGAGCAATTTTGATATTTGAAATGGTGGAATTAAGTCAGAGAATGAAAGGCAAATCAAGAATCTTTCATTATGCTGGCAGAGGGAAAGTGCATGAAGATTATTAAGGAGCAATGAAGAATTCCTAAGCAATATTCAGAGTGAAAGAACTAATGCAAATAGGAGCAATTAAGAATTCCTATTTATGATTAATTCTGAAGAAAACATATACATTAACTGAGATTGAACACAGAGTACCCTTAGGCAAATTCTGTGCTATTCTTCTTCTCTGCTACCAAGTTTATGGAACATACATGAAATTGCATACATAGAAAACATAAAAAACACAGAGAAGAGGGACTTATTGATCCATAAACGACGCAAGAATTCTGTAGCGTTTCCTAGAGCTTTAGTTCCACATTCAGATGGTTCAGCACAGTGAAATTCTAGCAGCCTTTGTATTATACAGCTTCGATAACTTACAGTGCAGTTCAGAAATGAAATTACCAACCCAAATACATATTATGGGGAGGTATTTATACAAAAGGGAGATACAAAATATCATGAGGATAAGTCTTGAACTCATAACTTTCTTTACCAACTATTAAGAAGTAGTAAGTGAGGGAATAAATGCTGTAGTAAATAAGAATGTGCTAGCTGTCCAATTTGTCAGAGGAATTTTGACTTTCTGGGCTGAATGAGTCGGCTGTTTGCTGCGCATTCATTCTGCGTGTGTTGTCCTGATGCTGGTACGCTGTCTGTTGCTGCTTTGTCTTTGTCTTCATCATCGGTGCTCGGTTTCTTTGCATTCAATGAGCTGTAGTGACCATTCTGTTTCTGCCTTGCACTGCCTTTTCTTCCCTTTTGACAGGTGGACCGTGCCATCTGTATGTGCTGACCTGTAGCTTACAAAAAGAATTAATAATCAAAATCACCTGAGCAATGTCTCCATCATTCCTCTCCACCAATCCTCTGTAGGTAGCTGATGCCTTTGTATCTTTATTAGTGTTTCATCAGCTTCAGTGTATCTATAAAAGTTTGGCTGGACTTCAAAGAGATGGTTTATCTCGTGTGGAATGTAGAATAGATTTTCTAGTTTATCAAAGACACTTTGTCCAGATGGAGGTCTGTTTCTTCTAATGTTCTTGAGGACGCTGTGATTTGATTGGAGACATAATTGTTCACCCCGTTGGCATAATGCTCATGTGACAGCAGTCTTCCGGAACTAGTTACTAAGCTGGGTAGCCCTCTGCTCTGCAATGTTGTGATCTTTATTCTGAACTCATCCACCTCTGCTTGCATTTCTTGGCATTTTCTTTCCATAGTTTGTACAAAATTCCTTAGGGTCAACACTCTTTTTACTAGCAAGATAGTATCAGTCCTATTCCTGATTCCTATTGCTGCCAGCTTCTCTTTGGTGTGAGTGTTCAGGAATTGGATCATTCTATTAGCTTGCTCAGGCATATTTCCTAAAGATGCTCTAGCCTTTTGGTTTTCAAACTGTGCCAATCCTATCAAATCCATTTGCTCATGAATGGTTTCAATGGATTGCCATTGGTCTGTAATGGATTGGCAAATCTTGGCCCACAAAATTTTCTTGACATCAGCTAGAGTTCTATCAAAAGTGAGCTCTTTCTCCAGCTCCTTTATCCTTTTTTCCAGGGCTTTCACTTCCCTTGTCTTCTCAGCTACATCCTGCTTTGACTTGTCATATTTTTCCTCAATTTTAGCCAACTTTTCTTTGGCCTCTTTCAATTCTTCCATTTGCAATTCCAGGGCCTTTATTTCTTTTATCATATTGTCCATACTCAGGCTGGTCTCTTGCTCTGCTGCTGCTGTAGTAGTTGCCGAAACTGGTGCTGAACTTGAGGTACCTGCTTCTAATGCTAGTAGTGGAGTAGTGGGAGGGACTGTTGTGGTGGCCGTAGGAGGAGTAGCTGTAAGAATCTGAGCTGTTTGAATTGGCTGAGAGGCCAACTCTCCCTGTCTTCCCTGTAATGATGCCTCCAAGGCACTCTCTATTTCTATCAACCTTTTATGTAAGCTCATAAGCAAAGTTACCACATCCTGCTCTTCTTTTTGTTGTGCTATCTCTGTGGCTTGAGGATGCATTGTAGCTGGCAGCTTGAGTTATCTTTTGAGGGCTGCTATGTCTTCCTCTTTCTTCTTTATCAAAGCTTGCACGCCTTTGGGATCAGTGGGATCATGTCCCAGCTCTATAATGATCTCCTCCAAGGACTTGATTCTATTGTCCTTGGCTTGTGATGAAGCTTTTTCCAATTCTAGTTGGGCAGAAGTATTGTGCAGAGAGTTTTGCAATCTATGGGCCAACAATGTTTTATCTGCCAAGGTAGAATACACCATTTCGCCGGTCTGCTTGTGCAATTCAATCTGGTCCATCGGATGGATATCTTTGGCGAGCACTTCCAGATTGGTTCTAATATAGTCAGCAGCTGATTGTGGTTGCTGCATTATAGGTCTGAAATGACTAAGAGTCATTTTCCCTTCCTGGATGTCATAGGCTGCCATTAGCCTTTGCTGATTGGTGGGAGCCATCCTTAGCAGCTAGTTGTAAAGCTGGTATCTCACTGGCTCATTTCTAGCTTTGATATCAGTGAATGCTTTTTTAATGTCAGAGCCTTGTCTGCTCTGTTGCCTGGTGGATGTGACCTCCACCCCTTGTTGTCTCTCTTGCTCCTGCTGAAAGGAGCTAGCTGATGTCTCCATGCTTGGGGGAACTTGCTGTTCTATTGGCCCTTCTGGCATTTCCTCTTCTGAAAAAGGATTTAATCTCTGTCTCTTTTCTCGTTGTTGCTCGGTAGATGTCCCTGGAGGGGTATCTTCTTGTATATCCCTTTTCTTTGCCCTTTCCTCATTAAGAGGAGTTTGTAACACTGGGATTTTTGTTGCCTTTTCTTGAGTAGAAGGGTCTTGCCCTTGACTTTGTTCATCTGTAGAAGCAGGTCGATCTGCCATTGTTTCTTGTTGTTCCAAATTGTGCACTTGCTCTTCTGAATGCTGCACCCTTTTACCTTTATCTATTGCCGCTGGTGGGGCACTTACTTGGGCAGGTTGCTGGGAGGCCGTGGCAGATGAGGTGCCTTCTCCAAGGTGCCGAGGGGCTGTGAAAAACACCTATCCAAAAGATTCCAAGTCAACTGCTTTTTCAAGGTCTTTGATTGCTTTTTCTGCTATCTCTTCCTCAGAAAGTTCTTCAACTAGTGTGCCCTCTACCCATTCTTGTTGATTAGCATATTGTTCAATTTGAGGGATATTGCAGTGTTCATATGTTACAAGCCTTTGTTTGACTCTTATAAGGCTTATAAAGTGATTGGGGTCATATGGTGCCCAATAAAAGCTTGTTTTTAGCAATAGAAAGTTTTTCAAAATCTTGTTTGCCTCTTCCCAGGCTTCTTCTCTCTTATTGAAAATAAATGGGCCCAATTGGTGTCTAATCTTGAGATGTGCCTTTTTACTTTTGCCATAGAAATGAATCATATCTATATTACCAAGTTGCCGGAAGTATTCTAAGGCAAAGAGTCTCATGGGGACATATTTTGGCAGTCTGTAAGGGGCTAACTCACAGCCACAAATCCTGATTACTGTGTGGTTTTGGTAAAAATACCAGTCACCAATGTTGTAGCTTTTGGAAAGCTGCAGAATCTTTTGCATCTCATCAGTGAGTCTGGGAAGAGGAGTTATCACCAGTAAGGAAGAAGCTAGATGTATAAATAGGTCAATAAACTCGCAGTAGGTATATGGAGAGTAATAAACATGGTGGCAGACTGATGACCAAAATATTACAGACCTTCGCTCCCCTTGGAATCCAATTTTCTGAGGAAAACTGGGAAACTATCAGGCTGATAGTACAACAGCAAATGATATATGTAGGAGGTGTATTTGAATACCCTTTCTCTCTCTAGGTTCATGAATTGCTCATGAATTTTGTCAGCTATGAAGGTGGCATAATCATACAGGACAGCAGGGGGCTGTCCTGGAGCAAACATGGACATCATTACCAAGACTGTCTCATCAACAAACTCACTGGTATTGAATCCTAAGATGCAGGATATGATGTCTACCAGCATTCTCCCTATTTCATTGAACCAGACATGTAGATAAGGAGGAGGTTGCCGGGGCTGAAAATCTGGTTGCATGAACAGCTGGGCAATTCTTGTGATCTCTGAGCTGGGTAGCTTGGCACTTGGTCAAGCAGAAGTTTCATGGAGAGAGGAGCCAGAGGCTTAGTTGGCTCAAAGTTTAACATCTTGTTTATGGCCTGAGTGGTGATGTGAAACAAAATAGTCCCAGATGGAGCCAAAACTGCTCTTTGACTGGGCTCATAATTTTCACAACATTGATGGATAAGGTCAAGGAATACATTTACTTATGGGAGATAATAAATTGGCAGGTTGGACTCCCAGATACCAAGGACATCAGCATTGCTTCTGTATCTTTTCCTTATCTCACAAAAGGTTTCATTGTGATATTTGTTGCTCAGTTCAACTTTTCCTTCATTTTGGTAATCCTATCAGCAAGGGGCAGCCACTCCAAGTTCCTATGTGGTGCATTCAAGGGGGCAATATTAAAGCTATGGGAGTGGCCATTTTG